>OX328108.1:21701200-22301200 GCA_946811185.2 Hippopus hippopus | reverse complement strand
TGTGGTTTGTATTTGTAAAGGGTAGAAAAAATTCTGGAAGAAAAAAAGAAAAGAAATACTGATGTCTTGTTTTCCAACACTGTTTTCATAAGCCCTATTACACAGGACTCATAAAACATAGGATTTATTTGTGTGTTACAGGGCTAAAAAAAAATGAAAAATCCTCAAAAATTCTCCCAATTTAACTTTGTATGACACAAAATTCAAGGGTCAAATATAGGCCATGTTTGGACAAACCGTACAGTATTTTGAATACTGATTACATATATCTGTAACAGTTCTGTTAAATAGCCCCAGAGGCTGGGATTGAACCTAGAACCTTCAGGTCCAAACTCCGTAGGCAAACGCTCTACAACATTGCTACAAAAGCTAGCTCTATAGCAAGACAGATAAGTGTACCCTTATAAAAACACAAGCTATACATTTATATCAATCTGTGGGATAGACCAGTATACAACATATTGATCCATGTCAGGTTTCCTTGGCATCTGACAACTGGATCTGGAGAAAATTTTGATTGGGGTTTATTTTAACACTTTACTGAACACTCATGTTAACCCTTAGACTGCTAAGCATGACTAACTGACCTTTTGCAGACAGTGTAGATCAAGATCAGACTGCACAGAAAGTGCAGTCTGATCTTTGATCTACACTGTCTGATAAGGAGATATTTATCGTCCTCAAAATTACCTTGAAATAGCAACCTTTGGGATTTTACTATCGACTTGAAGGTATCATTTGAGTTATTCTGCAGGACAAGGGTTAATAACCCTGAAGGAAATAGACAATTAAAAGCATCATGGGACAAGGACGAAATTCTGGTAGACAGTATTTTCTCCTGTTCCAACATTGTTTTCATTCATAAGAGTGAACTTCAGCTCATTTTTATCAGTTTCTGAGTTGTTGTCTGCAGATACATTTAAAGAGCCTAAACCTTGTCATATGGGGAAAGAATGAATAATGAAATAGCATCCATTTAGTTACCATTTTTGATTAAAAAACAAAAAGTAATTTATGCATAGATGGTGGACATAGACTAATCTAAACAATCTTACAAAAATTAATTCCCCTCTAAATGTGGATCTGGGGTCCTGCATGGCTTACTAGTACAGTTTAGGACTCGTTACCTGATGGCCATATGTCTTTCTGTGGGAGTGTCCTTAGGCAAGACACTGCAGAGCCCTAGCCTAGTACTGCTGAAACCCAGACATACATAAATAAGCTAGTTGCAGCAGTTATGTGACTGAAATAATGTTGAAAGTGACATTAAATGCCATTCAATTAATCAAATGTGGATCTAACATTGGCCTCCTGCAAGGTTAACCTTTATCTGACATTTCTGTCACCCTCTCAAAATGTAGCTCTTAAGTTTTTGAAAACATTGGTAGACAAACAGATCTTTTTTTTCATTCTTACCAAAGTCATGTTGTCCCCATTCCATAACACCATAAAGGATACAATGTGTTTTAACTAAGGTAAGTGTGGCTATATTATTCCATTTTGAAGGATATTCAGAAAAACTTGTGAAACAACTTATCCAATTGGCTGAGCTTTATTTGGCTGTACTAAAAATCAAAGGTTTTCAGAAGGACTAGTGATGGTGGTTTTTGTCTGAGATTATGCTTTAAGTCAGATTGAAAATATTAACAGCTCACCCTAGGGTTTGTAAATATGTGAGCTTAAATAAATACACTAAACATGATGACTATATTTTCCTTTACCATAGCATTTTAAGCATTTCTAAAATCATTATTAATCACCATTATGCAAGACTCTTTTGAAATATTGAAACTTCTGTACTCAGATATCAAGGTTTTGATTTTTAAAACAACATTTTACAATCCTAGTAAGACTATTAGCACAACACTTTCTAAACTTTCATATAGTAGGTATAATCATATAGGCTGCAAATAATTCAAATCTAAAATAGTGTGCCTATAGGAGTGGGATTTTACTATGTTAGGTGGTCTGATCTTAATCTACTCTTGCTACAAAGGAAACAAACTGTCCTCATTCTGAAGTATAAAGCATGTATTGTTTTGAAACTAGTATGATTTAGTTTAAACCCTTACAAAACAATCCCGACTTTGAACGACCCTGAGGAAGAAGGCTTTTAAAAAGAATTTGGGAATATGGTAACCAGCATTTTTCCTTTTTCCACAATGTCTCCAGACCTTCCAAAATTAAAATTCATATTTTGAGTCACATTGATTCTGTTATCAGCAATGCTTTCCACTTGGACGATAAAATGAAAAGATAAAATTTTCAGGAAACTTTGATTTATCGCAATAGTTTTCTAAAATAATCATAATAGTTATCTCGCATCTCGTAGCAGATTAATGCCATTATACTATAGTTACGTAAAACTTCAGCTAATTTAGTAAAACGTGGCCCAGGACTACTCGGGATTGAAACGGGTCTGTATAACAGTGAAACCACTGAAAGCCGAGTTTCCACATACTGTTTTAATTCTGGGACCGTGTTCACCAACCATTCCCAATAGTTTTCTATGTCTTATTCTCCAAGATTTTTTAGATATGAAAGTAACACAACTTTTAATTGGCTAAACCAACTGAGCTATGCTCTGTGAAAAGGGGACTTAATGCATCTGCAAAAAGTATCGACCCATGTCAACCTGCGCAGTCCGCGCAGGCTAACATGGGTCGAAACTTTTTTTTGCTATCTGTAAATTTTATGCATGATGAAGGACCATTTTACCTCCTTATCCAATCAATTTTCAGACTGAATGAATTTTATAGATCCTGAATTATGTGAGGTTTTCCTTGGTATCATGTGTCCCGGAGATGCATTAAGCCTCCTGTTGCCAGAGCATATCTCAAATGAGTTAGCCAATTAGGAGTTGTGTTACTTTTACTTTCAGAAAAATTTGGAGAATATGACTAAGGACGTTCTTAAGAATGGTTGGTAAATACTAACCGTGATATAAAAAACGAAGTCCGTTTTGATATTTCATATAATTTTTACAAGGACCTAAGGATTCGGTGATACACTAACCAAAAACCTTTTACTCGGTTATCTCTCTTGGACAAACGTAAACTATCAGATGGCCTGCAACACGCGAAAAGGGGCCTTCGGACATTTGCGAAAAGTGTCGTCTCGGATCAGCCTGCGCAGTCCGCGCAGGCTAATCCGAGACAGCACTTTACGACTAAATTAGATTTTGTCCTACAGTAAACTTGCGCAAAACAGAAAATTACATAAAAACGGAAAGTGTCGTCCCGGATTAGTCCGCGCATACTGCGCAGGCCGATCGGGGACGACACTTTACGCAGATGTCCGAACGCCCCTTTTCGCGTGTTGCATGCTTTAATTTTTTGTAAAGAATCATGTTCGCTCACTTGCTAGATTCACTGTGCATACATTCGAGAAGAGACAAAAAATTAACTATTGCTAATTTCAGGAAATTTATAATTTGTTTGATTTGACCCATTTTCCAACATGTGAGTTAATGTACATCTACGTATACTTGTTTAAGATTGACATTGACTTAAAGGCCCCTCGGGCCAGGTGTACATTTACCATTAACATTGTTGTATTTTTCTTCCGTTTTTCTATGCATAAATGTATGTCATAATAATAAACTAATTACTTACTTAAAACAGACCTATTCCTATACTTGTAAGCACTAAACTACAGTTTTTTGCCCAAATATAGTGCGAGTAGGTATTTGCCGTTGGCAAGAAAGAAGCGAGAAAATTTTTCGGGTCATAATCACCCACTATTCTAAAATTGAATCATACCATGTTAAAGGGGAGTTAATTGTAAATTTCTGCAAAAATTATCGAGCCAGGTCAGCCTGCACTGTCCGCGCAGGCTGGTCTGGTCGAAACTGTTTGTTATCGGTACATTTTAAGTTTGTCAAAGGATCGCTCTACCCTACATGATTCAATCGGACTTTAGTTAAAATGGATACATATCATGCAACGAGTTTCTTGGTAAACTGCATTACGAAGATGCACTAAAACCCCTTTTTATATGGCTTGCAACACGTGAGAAGGGGCATTCGGACATTTGCGTAAAGTGTCGTCTCGGGTCAGCCTGCGCAGTACGCGCAGGCTAATCCGAGACGGCACTTTACGATTACATTAGATTTTGTGCTACAGTAGACTTGTGCAAAACAAAAAATTACATAAAAACGGAAAGTGTCGTTTCAGATTAGCCTGCGCGTGTTGCAAGCCAATTATACCGTCGCTAAAGTATCTTCCTGTACTCACCGTGTTTTCTCTGCTTTTAGTACTGCATAGTTTTGGAAAATATAATAAGAGTTGAAGCAAGAATGGTAAAGAAATACAGCTCAAAATTAGTGCCCGTTTTAAGTAACCATACTAAAAATGCATTGTATTTCTAATTCTAGAATTAGAAAAGAACACAATTTTTGAATGGCTAAACCATTCGGTTTTGCCCATCGATTTATTTTTTAAATTAAGAAAGTAACAGTTTCTGATTGGCTAAACTACATGTACATCATTTGGTTAAGCCAATTAAAAATCTTGGAAACAATATTTAGAATTACATAAGATAGCGATTTAGAATGCTATGTCTCTTTTCTGATCACAGCTGGTAGAGGTGAAAGATGATACTTACTTGTAATGTCGTTATCATCAACATAATCTGTTTCTGGATCATACCCACAATCCCTCTGAATCTTTCGCCATTTCTCCCATAAATAGTCGATAAAAGCATGGTGAAGGTAGAATACAGGATCGTATGCGGCCGTGCCGACCGCACTCATTGCACCACCAACCCAAACGTGGACATTATTATGGAAACTTTCGGCTCTATATTTACTATCTCCCAAGGGTAGACTTATTTCCTGCGAATTTACAGTGGATGGCTCAAATTTATAAGTGACAAACAAAAAATAAACCACCCCTTTAAACAGTGGATCCGTTCCATGACAACAAAGTCGTCGCTAATCAAGCGGATGCTAAAAATCCATGATCAGACTGCTCGTTTCGTGAAGTCTGATCTTGACCTGTGCCGTTTGATAATACCCCTGTTTTCGCATAAGGCACTGAAATAGGTCAAGCTGCTTTATAAATAAAAAATGAAATGAAAATTCCCATCCAAAACTTAAAAAAAAAAAGATTTGTGGCTACTTTTTGAAAAAAAAGTATCACAGTACTGGAAAGTATAAGTTCAAAATCTGATTCAACGTTTTATGCACCCTGATTCTGATCTACACTATCTGCAAAAAAAACCGTTGATTTTTGCCCAGCATACGTGAATCGCCATAAAACACGGAACGAAATTGTAACATAAAGTTTTTCTCTGATCCGCCATTGCACCATGGTCGTTAGTATTTCTTGACCAATATATAGAGGACATTCGTTTTTTTCGGTGAAAGATCGAAATTTGTTTCATCGAGTGAACATCATCGGTAATATTTTCACGAGTGGCAGCCACTCGTGAAAATATTACTGATGATGTTCACTCGATGAAATAAATTTCTATCCTTCACCGAAAAAACAAATATTCTATATATAAATGTTGTCTATATATAAGTGTTGTAGAAGGAGCACTATTCAGTTAACCAGCCACTGTATTTTTTATGTTTGTTAACCCTTTACCAGAAGACAAAATGGTAGTCTTATTCAAATTGAAAGCATTTGCAGACGACAATTTTAATGTGGCTCAAATGGTGCAAGTTTTCTTTGATCGAGTAGAAAACATTGTGAGAATAGGAGAAAATGCTGGTTACCAGCATTTTCTCCTTTTCCCACAATGTTTTCAAAAGGCTTCTTTCCAAGGGGCGTTGAAACTCGGGATTGTTTGGTAAAATAAGGACTAGATAGAACAGGCCTTACCCTAAATCTGCACCGGGTGTTCATGTCGTCAACGTTCTCTTTACTTATCAGTGCACCGTCCTCGCCGTACTTCCGTTCAAGTGGACTAAGATGGGTGTACCAGTTTGGGAAAGGCTCTGCAATGCATTTGAATGGCTCTCTGGCAAAAGGAGGTTTAATGCATATCCGTGATGCGTTACGCCACGTAAGTTATCATGTCATTATCGGTTCATAAAATTTATTTTGTATAACAACAGACTGAACCATGAGGTAAAATGGTCCTTGGACATATATAAATGTTTCATCTAGCAAAATATTCTACCCATGTCAGCCTGTGGGAACTGCGCAGGCTGACTTGTGTCGATACTCTTTGTAGATGCAGGAAACCGCCTTTTCACAAAGCATGACTCAAATAATTTTGCCGACCACATTAACTCTTTACTAAACATACCTATGGTTTAAAGATACTCATTTACTCATTTTAAGCCAAATATAATCATTTTCGTCGATATTTTACCAAACTATAGGCATTTTTGTGGCTTTATGACAAATATTACACCTCGCGGTTGCGAGATTGCGTAGATTACGACGGATACAAAATGTAATTTCGGACTTGGCTCCTATACACTGTTCAATCAAGGATACTGCATAATGCTCATCACGTGACTGTGTACGACCTTCGCCTTGCTTATTCATGTAGCTGGTACGAAAGTGGAGCCGAGATACACTACAAAGGTCTACTGCCGCAACAATCTGTCACAAGAACCCAACAGCAATTTACTCGAGAATGTCGGAGTTTTATATCGAGGGTGCAGAGGAATGATTTCAAAGGCAGGAGAAATGTAAATTTCATATGTGCACATTAAAATTTAACTTTTTTGGATTGCTGAAAGAAGGGGGAAAGACATGATCCTACAAACAGACGAGTTTGCCATTTCCCCTGTTCAAACAAATGGTCTAGCTTTCTATTTTTAGATTGGGGGTGTGTGTGTAAATGACTCTAGTGATACACTCCACCATTGTTTACAATTCTGACCTGACGTAATTATCTTTCGAGTAAGATTCATTTCAAATAACAAATTTGAATCTTCTTTTCATTCTTTGGGACCATAGATATTTCTTTAAAAACATTTTTACATTCGGCTAAAATGAGTAAATGGGTATCTTTAACGACCTTGAATAAAGAGGCTTTTGAAAACATAGGGAAAGAAGAAAATGGTGGTAACCTGCGTTTTCTACATTTCTTCCTGAATTTTTTCTACTCTTTAAATAAGAAAAAAAAAAAAAAAATCATCTTAGCCACATTCAGCATACCGTCTTCAAAATGTTTTCAATTTTATGTATATAAACAATCCCGTGTTCGAAAGACCATTTGGAAGAGGACCTTTGAGAACATCATTGGATAAGGACTTTGGTTGTTCGGTAGAGTTAACCCTTTACCAAACAATCCGTGGTTTTTACGACCCTGAGATGGAACCCTTGTGAAAACATTGTTGGAAAAGGAGAAAATGCTGGTAACCAGCATTTTCTCCTTTTCCCACAATGTTTTCTACCCTGCTGGAAACAAATTTCAATTTTTGAGTTATGTTTATTTATTCGACTGCAAGTGCTTTCAATTTGGACCAGTCTATAATTTTGTACTTTGGTAAAGAGTTAACTCTTTCATTCCCAATGACGACTTGAGGATTTTTTGAAGACAGCGTAGATAAAGATCAGACTTCACAGAACGTGCAGTTGGATCTACACCTTCCGTTGCCGTTCTAAAGTCATTTCGGGGTCCTGCGTGGTTCAGTGGTAAAGTGTAGGACTCGCAGCCTGGAGGCCTCAGGTTTGAGCCTCACTGGAAGCGCTGGGCTTTCCGTGGGAGTTTCCTTGGATATGACACTTCAAAGCCCTAGCTTAACACTGGTCAAAACCAAGACATACATGTACATTGTTACGGGAGATCACTCCTTCCTTACTGCATAGCTTCTTCCCGTTAAAAATCATAACTTAGCAACTTCGTTAGGGAGAATTCTCTTTAGCCCAGTGCTAGTGTGTTTGTCTTTTGAACCTCGATAAACGAGGATCTTTTCCGCGTGGGTTCGAATCCCGCCAGGGTGCAGTTTGTGTTTTAGCTATGCATTTTTTGCAAACTTTCATGTTCGTAAGACTGGGGCTCGTCCTGGACTGGCCATTCACCCATGCATTTGTTGTCTGTAAATAATAGACTTACTGCTTTTTCAGACTGTCTGTCATCAAAATGATGACAATTAAGAGGGAGCTGTGTTACGGGAGATCACTCCTTCCTTACTACATAGCTTCTTCCGTTAAAAATCAATATCAAACAACTGCGTTAGGGAGAATTCTCTTCAGCTCAGTGGTTACTGTGTTAGTCTTATGAGCCTCAATAAACGAGGATCTTTTCCGCATGGGTTCGAATCCCGCCAGGTGCGGTTTGTGTTTCAGCTATGCGTAAGAATATGTGAGCTGTTGCCGTGATATGACTGAAATAATATTGAAAGCGGCGCAAAATACAATTTGATCAATCATCTAATATCATCTTCAATCGCCATTGAGATCTACTTTCAGTCCTCAAAAAAAAAGTGGAATTTCCGAGTCCAGTTGGGAGTGAAAGCCTGCACGACACCTTGCATATCTAAACTCTCTTTACCAGACAACAAAATTCTAGTGGAGTCAAAATCGAAAGCTTTAGCAGGCGATAACTAAAATGCTACTTAAATGATGGGATTTCGTTCTGAAAGAGTAGAAAACATCGTTGGAAAATGAGAAAATGCTGGTTACTAGCATTTTCTCCTTTTTCCTACGATGTTTTCAAAGGTCTACTTCCTGATGGTCGTCAAAGAACGGTATTGTTTGCTGAAGGAATAAACTGCCGGCTTAATTAGGATTGATTGTATGGTGTTTAACATTGTTTTCATTATTACTTCAGTTATATCGCGGTGGCCAATGCACCTATCCATGCTTTCCTGGAGTTTTTGTTACCAGTACTCCGCACAATATTCTTTCCAAACCACTGGCTTCTTTCCCAAATAGCCGTCGTCGAAACGATGGTCAGCCGTGAGAGAGGAATGAATCCTGTCGCAGTGTCTATCATCAATCCTCGGAAAAAGATGGCCGAGCCTAGGATCGAACCAGCGACCCCCTGATCTCAAGTGCGCCACTGACTGAGCTAGCGGGACACGCCGCTAAATTAGGAATAAAGACTGATAGAAAATGGAAACAAGAAATATCCTTAAAATCGATAGACGGCGAAACTTTGCCAGCAAATAAGCGTGGACCCTTAGAATAAATCAAAGGACTGAAAGTCCTGAAAAGCGGATTTGTTGAACAGTTTTAAGCTATGATTTGATGTGATGAAAATAATTTTTTTATCACATGTAATACATGTATTATATGTAAGTAATTAATACAGTAAGCAAGGGCAATGGGAGTAGAAGTTGTTCTACCAAGTGTGGTGCGCAGCAAATGTTATTTTACTACTTATTAGAGTATTAATTTGATCCAACAGTTTGATGTTTTTTTTTCTGCTAGTATTATATTTAGGACTGTAAACAAGCGTAGGACTGGAAAAAAAAACCAAGATGGATTTATAAGTGAAAGTTATTTGACAAATATATAGAACACTTCAGTTGTTGATTTGTTGATGAGTAAGACTTAAAAAACTATACAAAATAGGATGATGATATATAATGATATTTCTGTAAAAACACAGTGTTAAGGTCTACAGCTGTCAATAAGTTTCAGCAATCACGAGCAAATTTGATCAAAGAGTACAATATATTGCTACTTACACATGTATGCGATATGAAATTTTTGTGCCTCCTTGTTGAACTCTTTACCAGAGGACAAGATTTTTGACTCCCCCAAATTAAAACCAACTATTCAGATTTTCATACTCTCAACAAACTCAATCAAAGCGCTGAAAGCACTGATGGCTAGGGGCAAGTTGAAAGTGCATATATGCATAGAACAATATGTATTCAACCACGAGGTATCCATTTCAAAAGTAAAAGAAAAAATATTCTTGTGTACTGTTGTACTTTTTTATTTTTCATGCTTCCAGTTATTTTCTTCGTCGTCTTATTTTTCTAGACTTAATAAACAATAAGAAAAATGCTACTGAAGCTTGTCATTTGTGCCATATTGTCATTTAGTGCATGACTTAAAGGAAACTTGTCGGAATGTCCAACATCATGAGCAGCAAGAGCAGAATTAGAAACAAAAACAACAACAACAACAACAAAAGTTATTCCAATGTCACTGGTTACTAAAAGCTTTTAATATGTATGTAATTTGGAGATTAAAATGATAGTTTTTCATCCCATATATAGGCTGTTATATGACAAATAAACCAAATTTTGTCTTAGAAATGAGTGGTATGAGACGATAATGTCTTTTTGATAAGCAAATGGATAGCAATTTTGTCTACATATTTCCCTTCATGCACAATATCTTGAATCTTGTGTTACACATTACATAAACTCAGAAAATTGTTTAGGATAACAGTCTTGAAATCAAGGTTGGCAAAAGGCCGGTCAATATTAGTATTGACTGGGCCGGCGGTTTTAACCAGTTATAACCGGTCAATTGAAGTGGTTGATTGGGTCGAATAAATCACTGGCTTATATATCCCTCCTGTTTCTAAATTAGTCTTAAAAGCTCTCCTTCTACATCCTGTACATAAAGGTATAATAAGTATTATCATCAGTATCATAGTTTTTATCAATAAGGTCTTTTTTCATTTAATCATAATCCAAAAGACATTATTGCTGGTCAACTGAGGAGGTTGATTGGGTTGACTTTTCTATTTGAACTTCCGTACAGGTCAGATCTTTTCAACTGGACAATTTTTATCTATCATCATTCCTTCTAAGTTATATAACTGTTTACAGTTCTACATCTCTCTCTCCACCACAAAAACACATAGGTTTTAAAAATATAGATTATTTAACATATATCTTTGATCATAAAAGTTCAAAGGTAGCATCAAAAAGCAGCTAATATATAATTCTTTATGTAAAACTGCAGAAAAAAGTGTCACCCATAAGCAAACATGTGAAATACACCTGTTATTAATCTTTGGCAATATTGTGGTGCACATGAAGAAGGTTGTAACTGATTAACCAAACAATGGTTAAGTACATGTATATATTAATGTCTTTGAAGTATACGTTGTCTTCCTACAGCTTTATAAATTGCTGCCAAAACACATTTAAAGGTGTAAAAGTTGCCCCTTTCTAGCCCAGTGGGTGTGGCTTAAATCTAATTACCAGAGTGACCAATCATGTTTCCCTATTTAATACTTGACACCAGGCTTTATTCCTAAAATGTGAAATATTGACTTATATGCAATCAAGATAGTAAACAGTTACTTAAGGTGTCAAAAATGAAACCTAGAGATCTTATTTGAAACTTCTAGACAGTTATGGAAAACTGGCAGAAGCCAGTTGATGAGCACCCTTTGAAAGGATAAAACATTTTTTTCACTCAAGTCAACTCTTACATATTGATGAATCTATCCAAATTGAGAACCAAAAAACATCTCCACAATAAATCATCCACAAAATAGCACAACTATCCTCTCAAAAAACTCATCTGCTCATCAGAATTTTCAAATGACCTTAGAAATATTTCAATCGACCACTCAAATTTCAAATTCAAATTCAGATAGTTTATTCAGAATACATAAGGCCACCGGCCCAAAATAAAAAAAAAAAAAAAAAAATCAGAAATGTCATATATTTAGAGTGACTTTTAGATAATAACACAATATGCACTATAACTTTAGAGTATCGATGGTTGTTAAATATTTTCTGACGTCAGGGGATAGTTTGTGTATATTGTCTAAATATTTATACATCCTATATATTACAACACTTACTTGATTATGGCATTAATTCGTACAAAAGGTGTACTTGTAAAAAGGGGCTTCTGTGGAAGGCATAGATCAAGATCAGACCGCACAGAACCCGCATTCCGATCCTGAATCCATACCGAGCGCTTGCATATACATATACACGAGCTTTTGTGGAAGGCATAGATCAAGATCAGACTGGATAGAAAGTGCATTCCAATCCTGAATCCATATCGTACGCCTGCATATACTTATACATGGGCTTTTGTGGAAGGCATAGATCAAGATCAGACCGCACAAAACGTGCACTCCAATTCCGAATCCATACCGTCCGCCCGCATATACATAATTATACATGGGCTTTTGTGGAAGGCATAGATCAAGACTAGACCGCATAGAACGTGCACTCCGATCCCAAATCCATATCGTACGCTTGCACATACTTATATTGACCACTATAAGTGGTCAATATAAGTATATAATAAGTGGTCAATATAAGTATATAATAAGTGGTCAATATAAGTATATAATAGTGGTCAATTGACCACTATTGACCAGTATTGACCACTTCTGGAGTACTGACCGGGGTGGTTTTAACCGCTTAAAACCGCCCCTGGTTTCGACCGCCCAACCTTGCTTGAAATTTCACACATGTTTGGACCATTGTATGAATGTGTGTACAACACGATCTTGTCATCATTATGGTGTCATTGACAAAGTTATAGCCCCTTGCTTTTATAGCTTTTCAACACTGATTTTGTACCACACAAGATCAAAAGTATACTGCAATGGTTCTTTATACATGAAACATATTTGCATTTCTACATGAATTTTCAAACACATCTTTTCTATTTTTCTTGATCAATTTTAAGCTTCACTAGAAGAGTTTTAGCCTTTGTATGAGAGACAGTCCAAATTTCTTTGACAAAGGCAAAAGACATTCAGGAATTTGAGTGCAGTGATTGCATTCTAGTTTATATGTGCAGTATACCATTATAATTACTACATGATGGAAGAAAGAACATGTCACCATTGTGCTATTTAGACTAGTCAAACTTGAATTATATCAGTCACCACTGTTCTCATCCTGAAGATTGGTCTAATATAAATGAGCCATGCTCTGTGAAAAGAGGGCTCAATGTATCTGCAGAAAGTTTCAACCCAGGTCAGCCTTTGCAGTCTACACAGGCTGACCTGGGTCAAAAGTTTTTGCTATTGGTCCATTTTCTGCGTTTGAAGGGACCAGTTGGCTTCATGATTCTGTCGGTTGTTAGACAAAATGTATCGTAAGGGTCCATAATAATGTGATGACTTGCTTGGTATCATTCATCACGGAGATACATTAAGCCGCCTTTTGCCCGAGCATGGCTCAAATATTACACAAGTTTCAGTATTATGATCTTTTACAAATGATAATATTATGTCATAATCCCTCAGAACTTTCATTTAACATAGCTCTGAGTCCTTCCTCTCCTTGCATTTGAATCATCTGCAGGAATGCTTCTTTTGCCTCTACACTAACCATGCTACTGCAAAAAAAAAAAAAGAATATACTTGTCATCAAACAGCAACATTTTCTTTTGGAAAAAATGGGAGACGTAGGAATAAAGAAAATGCTGATTTTTCTCAAAACAGAAATCTATATTCAAAGTCAATGATGATTTAAATTTTTTGATTAAGTGGGAAATGTGATGGGCAAAAGGGAAATTCTTTGTTATTAACACTTTCTCCTTTTCCCACAACCTGTTCAAAAGCAATCTACTAAAAAGGCATAAAAAGTTCTCTGGGGCAAAGCCATCAAACTTTTCCATAGAAGGAGTGGGGGCGCTTTCTGTATTATGGGGAGAAGGGATAAAAGTAAGATACCCCTAATGTCATGTAATTTTCCTCTGCAAAGAGAATTAATTTTGTTTAACCCACAAAATTCTATGAGTTGTAGCTCTCAAGATAACAGAGAAGTAATTTTCCTCTGCAAAGAGATTCAAATTTGTTTAACCCACAAAATTCTACGAGTTGTAGCCCCGCAAGATAACTGAGAAGTAATTAGACTGCTTTTGGTATAGCTGCATACGCTGGCTTTTGACCCACTTTTTTGACAACAAATGAATAAGTAGAAATTTGTGACTGGAAAAAAAAAATAGACATGTTTATTTCACGGGCTCCTGCCTATTTGCTGGCAAATTTACCGCATATGTCTTTTTTAAAAAGTGCTTTCACCCATTGAGAGCATTTACTAAAAATCTTTTCACATTTAGAACTTTGATCTGCAAACTTTTTCTCTCCATTTAACCCTTTACTTATTAATCCCTAAGAAGAAGGCTTTTGAAAACATTGTGGAGAGAGGAGAAAATGCTGGGTACCAGGATTCTTTCCTTTTCCCACATTTTTTACCCTTTCAAAGATAAATCTGATTTTTTCAGCAACAATCAATTTTTTTTTTGTCTGCAAATGCTTTCAATTTGGAAGTGTCAATACTTTTGTTGTCAGGTAAAGGATTGAGTAAATAGAGGAGAATCATTGATATACCTTATTTCTTTCTCAAATCCATCCAAAGCAGCGTTTTCTCTTACTAATCTGCAACATCTGCCTTGTTTGGAATGTATTCAAGTATTGTTTTTTTTCCCCTTTTTTTCTCTGCAATAGGCTGCATGTTGAGGGTTGACAGGACTACTGATGACTACATGTATTTACTATCCTCAGTCACCTACAAATACCATCAATCATAGCTGGATAAAAATATGAAAAATAATGTTTTGTCTCATACTTCACCTGCATTTTAACAAATTCATTTTTAAATAGAACATTTTTTTACCAGCCTGCAGAAGAAGTCCAAAGAAAACTTTGTGAGAAGTGGGAAAATTGCATTTAAGAAGCAAGTTCACCTTTTTCCACAATGTTTTTCACCATATTGGACTGTTTGATTTACAGTTACAGTACCAATTTTTATTTTTTTTTTCTGCAGATTCTTATTATTTTGGTTCATCTCAAAAAGGTTTGAAAGGGAATGAGTCAATTCATGAGCAGATCAGGAATTTGGCTGGAGCGGTTGTTAAAACAATCAATATTCCATTCATGAAAACCCTATGGACATGTTTTTTTCTTATCATACACTCTTTACCACATTACAAAAATATAAACTTGTCCAAACTGAAACACTGGTAGCACAGTGGTTAGCATATCTGACCTGTGACCTTGTGGTTGCAGCTTCAATACCTTGTTGCGGCAAACTTTCTTTTGTGCAATTTATCGCCTCTGACCTCTGATGCATGTGAGATAGTATTCTGGTTTGGAAAGAAAGTTGTAAAATAGTATTCTGGTTTGGAAGGACAGTTGTGTCAGTGCTTGTGTAAGACAGCCAAGAAATGCATGGATAGGTGCACTGGCCGCTATCATAATTATGGTCTAAGCTGTTACAACTGCATTAAACGCCAATAAACTATACTGAAAGAAATTAAGCCATTTGCAGACAAAAATTCAAACATGGCTCAAATAACAGAATACATCTTTGATAGGGTAGAAAACATTGTTGGAAAAGGAGAAAATGCTGCATTCCAGCATTTTCTCCCATTCCCACAATGTTTGTAAAAAGTTTTTTTCTCAGGGTCATTAAAACTTGGGATTGTGTTGTGCATGTAAATGTATATAACATAATTAATATTTATGACTACTTTTTACCCTTTACCACATAATGCCAAGTTTTAACAACCCTGGGAAAGAAGCATTTTGAAAACATTGTGGGAAAGGAGAAAAAAATCAGCATTTTCTCCCTTTTCCACAATGTTTTCTACCCTATCAAATAAAAATTGTACCATTTGAGCCAGGTTGAAATTGTTGTCTGCAAATGCTTTCAACTTGGACACGGCTGAAATTTTGTCATCTGGTAAAGGCTTAACCCCACTACAGATGATGACTTTTGAAAACATTGTGGGAAAAATGCTGGTTTCCAGCATTTTTTCCTTTTCTCACTATGTTTTTAAAACTTTCTCTCTCAGGCTTTGTATTGTAAATAATTAACATAATCAATATCACAAATTATATTCTCTCACCACACAATGCCGACTTTTCATGATCCTGAAAAAAAAAAGAAAAATTGAAAACATTGTGGGCAACGGAGAAAATGCTTGTAACCAACAATTTTCTCTTTTCCCATTGTGTTTTCTGTTCCTCCACAAACAAATTTAAAATTTTCAATCACATTTATATTGTTGTCTGCAAAAGCTTTCAATTTGGACGAGTTCAAAATTTTGTTCCCCCCACCAGGGATCGCTGACCCCACTGCAGATGATAACTTTTGAAAACTTGTTGATTAAAAAAAGTAATCATTCCTCATGAGCATTTTCTCCTCTTCCAGTTCTTCTCTGCTAAACAGCTTTATTGCAACAGTATAGATTTCATTCGTACAGCTGCAATCAGGCGAGTAAAAAAAAAGAATAGGAAAGGGTTAATCAAATTATATTCTGTAAACAAAACAATACTAAAAACGCCTACCTAAACCAGTAGTTTGATGTTGGCTGTGAAATGAGGCATTCCATTCCGCTTCTGTCTGTGTTTTTTTAACAAACGGGACACAAGGAACTCTCGAACATTTTGATCACAGTTCAGAAACTCTCTTCATAATTTTCAAGTCATCGCTGTTCGCAAGCTTTCGCAGCTGATTGTGGAAATCAGAGTTGCAATTATTCAATGTGAACATAGGTCTTCGTAGAACTTTCAATTCCAAGTCTAATTGAGTTCTTCTATCACATGTGTATCCAATTTTCGCGTCGTAACACTCCGTTTTACTGTTCCGTAGGCGTCCTCGGTGATCTCTCGACGCCATTATTGGTAACCTCGTTTTCGATAATGATATGAATCGATGCGGGGAAGCAGCGTCTATCTGCCGGTCGATTACGGTCTTAGCCGAATCCGTACGACTTTGGCGATGAAAGGCGATGTCACACGAATCCCGTTAGGGTGCCCTGTTCTCAAAATTCATCACGCAAACAAACACCGATAAAACGTTTGCTTTGAAAATGTTTTCCTTTGCACTTTCTCGGTCTATGTAGATACCGACGCCCTCTTTCCATTTTTTTATTATCCATTATGGATAAAAAACTCGTAAGGTGTAAGGCGGTTTTGATGGGCGTTGTTTGCGCATGTCATATTCTTCAAACATTCCACCTGCGTCATTTTAAGCCGGTCAGAAACGGCAGTTACAGTTTGAACAAATCAGAGACACCGAGTAGCGCGCATTTATACATGATGTTAAGAGTGGTTGCAGCTTTTGTGCAAAGGTTCGAAACGTAGTTACTAAGGCTAGGCGCCGTTGGCCCCTAGCCAAAAATGACTTACTGAATTATAGCTGGAAAATCATTAGTATAGAAGAAAGATAACATTTAGAAGAAAAAAAATCTGAATTGATATTTCCTTAATGCGCTACACAGCCTCATTTGGTATTATTAGCTTTCATGCCACAGTTTTGGAAAGCTTTGAGGGAATGGTACTTAATCAATAACAAGCGCCATCAACAAGGATTTATATTATTAAAACCAGTATCAAGACGTCATATCTGGTATAATAAAACTTAACAGAGTGACCTATTGCCTACAATTCCATTATCAAACACCCAAAATTGTATCATTTTATTGAATTTAACTGTACACTTTATATGAAAAGAAATATATATCTGGTTGTATTTCTTTTACAAAATAATTTGATTTGTGGCATAAAAACTAAATGGCTCGCTGTTTAGAGCATAAACAAACAATTCAATGGATATGGAGCCCTAAGATTATGTGGTTTGTATTTGTAAAGGGTAGAAAAAATTCTGGAAGAAAAAAGGAAAAGATATACTGATGTCCTGTTTTCCAACAATGTTTTCATAAGCTTTATAACACAGGACTCATAAAACATAGGATTTATTATGTATAAAAGGGCTAAAAAAAGAAAAATTTTCAAAAATTTTCCCAATCTAACTTTGTATCACACAAAATTCAAGGGTCAAATATAGGCCATGTTTGGACAAACCGTAAGGTATTCTGAATACTGAAAAATTTACATGTATCTGTAACAGTTCTGTTAAATTGCTCCAAAGGCTTGGTTTGAACCTAGAACCTTCAGGTCCAAACTCTGTAGGCAAACGCTCTACCACATTGCTACAATTTTAGTTAGCTCTATAGCAAGACAGATAAGTGTTCCCTTACACAAACACAAGTTATACATTTATATCAGTCTGTAGGATAGACCAGAATACAACATATGAATCCATGTCAGGTTTCCTTGGCATCTGACAATTGGATCTGGAGAAAATTTTGATTAGGGTTTACTTTAACTTTTTACTGAACACTCATGTTAATAACTCTAAAATTCTGGTAGACAGTATTCTCTCCTGTTCCAACAATGTTTTCAATCATAAGAGTGAACTTCAGCTCACTTGTATCAGTTTCTGAATTGATGTCTGCAGATACACTTAAAGAGCTTAAACCTTGTCATATGGGGAAGGAATGAATAATGAAATAGCATCCATTTAATTACCATTTTTGATTAAAAAACAAAAAGTGATTTATGCATAGATGGTGGTCATAGGCTAATCTGAACAATCTTACAAAAATTGACTCCCCTCTAAATGTGGATCAGGGGTCCTGCATGGCTTACTAGTAAAGTTTAGGACTTGTTACTGATGGCCATACGTTTTTTCTGTGGGAGTGTCCATAGGCAAGACACTTCAGAGCTCTAGCCTAGTACTGCTGAAACCCAGACATACATAAATAAGCTAGTTGTAGCAGTTATATCACTGAAATAATGTTGAAAGCAACATAAAACACCATTCAATTAATCAAATGTGGATCTAACATTTGCTTCCTGCAAGGTTAACCTTTATCTGACATTTCTGACAGCCTCACAAAATGTAGCTCTTAAGTTTTTGAAAACATTTGTAGACAAACCGATTTCTTTTTTTTTTTCATTCTTACCAAAGTTATTTCCCCCATTCCATAACACCATAAAGGATACAATGTGTTTTAACTAAGGTAAGTGTGACTATATTATTCCATTTTGAAGGATGTTCAGGAAAACCTTTGAAACAACAAATTGGCTGAGCTTTATTTAGCTATACTAAACTTCAAGGGTTTTCAGAACGACTAGTGAAGGTGGTTTTTGTCTAAGATTATGCTTTAAGTTAGATTGAAAATATTAACAGCTCACCCTAGGGTTTGTAAACATGTGAGCTTAAATAGATACACTAAACATGATGACTATATTTTCCTTTACCATAGCATTTTAAGCATTTCTAAAATCATTATTAAACATCATGATGCAAAAGTCTTTTGAAATATTGAGACTTCTGTACTCAGATACCAAGGTTTTCATTACTAAAACAGCATTTTACAAAGCTAGTCAGACTATAAACACAGTACTTCCTAAACTTTCATATAGTGGGTATAATCATCTCTGTTAGATGGTCTGATCATAATCTACTCTTGCTACAAAAGAAACAAGCTGTACTCATTCTGAAGTATAAAGCATGTATTGTTTTGAAACTAGTATGATTTAGTTTAAACCCTTACAAAACAATCCTGACTTTGAACGACCCTGAGGAAGAAGGCTATTGAAAAAAGAATTTGGAAACATGAGAAAATGCTGGTAACCAGCATTTTCCTTTTCCCACAATGTCTTCAGACCTTCCAAAAATAAAATTCTTTTGAGGCACATTGATTCTGTTATCAGCAAATGCTTTCCATTTGGACAAGTCTCAAATTTTGTTGTGTGGTAAAGAGTTAAAAAAAACCCAAAAAACTGGAGTCCTCTCAGGCAAATAGAAATAATGGCATTTTGTATGTAATTTCCTACTGAAAGCTCATTGTCCTTTCCATGACTCTAACACCTAGGAATCCCTTCCAGGGTTCTTTCTTATTACTACACAACTTGAAACTATTAATTTCAAAATGAAATACAAAATCAAACTAGACACAACAATTTGATTATTCAGATACAATGATTTCTTCTTTCTTTTAAAAAGAAAATTCTTGGTTTTACTCCTGACTTAAAAAATGTTATGTAATAGTCTGAAAGGTGAAAACTAAATGGTGTGTTCAGTATTTTCTAAGATTTAGGCCATGTGTAATACATGACTATTGAATATAACTTACTTCTGTTACATAAATGAAAATTCACCTTGTATCATTATAAAGAAACAAGTCAAGAAATAATGATTTCACATTAGAAAAGTAAGGTTAACTCATGCACTGCCACAAAACATGTAATTAATTGTAACAACCTTCAAGAATAATTTGATGTTTGACTGATTTCTGGTGGTTACATTAGTTTCAACACTGAGGATAAATTCCAGTCCCATCCGACACCTTCACCAATCAGCCACAGTCTTATAGAACCTCACTAAATAAATGAACAGGATTATGTCATTTCACCGCTATATTGGTGCAAATACTAAAAAAAAAACATAGGCCATATAGATTCAAGCTTAGACCTCATATTCTGCACAGTATGAACTAAGATTATCATTCACAGTTTCAAAAAAATGAAACCGGTGTTATACCTAACTATAAAAAATGGACTAATACTTAATAATTTTAAGTTCATTTTATGAGTATCACATAAAACATGAGACCTACATGTAATATGCAAACTCACATTCTTGGGTCCATTTCTACTCAGTCAAAAAATGCAGGTGTGAATAAGTACAATGAGGTTTGAACTACTTGCTGTTTACATGAAGCAGTTACTGTCTCTAGTATGGGTTGAGCAGCAGTTCATCATAAATATGTACTTTATCAAATAAAGTACAACTATTTACAATTTGCTCTGTGTACATATCCTTCAATCTCCAAGCATAAAAAATATATCAAAGAGTTTAAATCTACATGTCCAAATAGTAAGACGTATAGATCTAGACTAAGATGTATTCCTGTGGACCCTTTATCAAAAATCTGTCTGAAAATTCTGCATTCTTAATTCTTTTGCATGAAAGGTAACAAAATAAAATTCAAGCGTATTAGAAGGTCTGTGAATGGACTTTTACACCTTAAAGATAATTAAGTATCTGAGGCTTAAAGTCCAGGATGTTAGATTAAGTTAGTGGATGTCCAATTCACTGAGAAGGACACGATTTCCCCTCGAAAATCCTCAGTATAAATTCATGTCACGGGTTCGTACTTGATCGGGGCCGTTTGTGACCTAAGGATTTCTTTATAAGTCCCATCGATAATTGGACAGAAATTCCGGAAGCAGTCTTGCATAAATCAAACGTCAGATATATACATTTTTATAGACTATTCGATCTTCATTTTTTAAAACGTTTCACAGAAATGTTTCAAACAATTCGGAAATTCATCGACAGTGCTATACGAAGGGCAGTACCTAACAAGTTGCCGAATCGACTTTATGGGTTCTGTGTATTCGTTATCGAAAGGGGTTTAAATTATTTACGGCCAAATTCTAGCTAGCTATCTGAACAGTTAAAGATGTTTGATATAATACAGAGTTGAAAAATGTAATTTCATTAAGAAATTATTGCTTAATCTCCTTGTTTATTTCGGTAGCGGACGACACAAGTAGTGAATGAATATTTCTTGAATGAAAATGGTGGCAGTCTGTGTAAACAATATTCATACGCACATGGCATGAAATAAAAAAAAAAAAAACAAACTTTGTTTAAGTATTTGAAGTATTTCAAACTGTCAATTTTTGTAGTTTTGACGAAATTTCGATAAAGAAATCAAACATAATTTGTATGGTTTGTTCAAAGTCAGAACTGAATATCATTTGTAGATCTGTGTTGTTCGTCCCTAGACCAGCCATGCAAATCTGAAAGTGAGCGCGCATGCGTCGTTACGCATGATATATTCGGTTTCGGCCAAAACGATCACAGTAAACGGATTTGCTTTATAGCAAATCCGCTAAAAAGTCTACATTTTTTACCAATCACAAATTTCAAAGTATTCATTGGTTATCACTACCAAGAAGTAGGTCAAAAGCCAGCGCATTCAGCTACGCCGAAAAAAAAGTACCTCCGACAATTCCGGTTCCTCTTCCAATTACTTTCTTTGTCCACATCGAAGAATCGAGCGGCGACCCCATAGCTTCGTCCAGTGTACTATCCCAATACGGAAGGGTCAGGTTTGGGTTCTTCTTCCGAAGGGCTGTTTCAAAACTGTAATACATTTCATTAATCCGTTAACCCGTTATAAAACAATCCGGTGTTTTACAGACGCTAAGAAAGAATGCTTCAGAAATTATTTTGGTAAAAGTAGAAAATGCCGTGACCATCATGTTCTCTGTCTTCTGTCATGTTTTCTACCCGTGAGAATTTTTTATGCCGTCTGCTAATAAGCCATGCTGTAGCATCAAGGCGGATCAATGCATCCCCGTTATGCATTGTAGATACCAAGCAAGTCACCTGGTAATTATGGATCCCAAGAATCTATGTTGTGTAACAACCAGCTGAATCCTACGGTAGAATGGCCCTTGGACATGTAGAAATTTTACGATAGCTAAAAGGTGGTTCGACCCAAGTCAGTCTATACAGATTCCGCACGCCGACCTGTGCCGATATTTCTTGTATATGCACCTAACCCCCTTTTCACAGACCAGTTTGGACATGTCTACAAATGTGTTCACTCTGGATTCTTAAGTCCTCGTAAAAATCACATGAAATAACAAAATGGACACCGTTTTCTATATGGCCTGCAACACGCGAAAAGGGACATTCGGACATTTGCGTAAAGTGTCGTCCCGGATCAGCCTTCGCAGTCCGCGCAGGCTGGTACGCGACGACACTTTCCGATCGTGTGTGATTTTCTGCTTCACGCAAGTCTACTGTAGACAAAATCTGATGTTGACGTAAAGTGCCATGTCGGATTAGCCTGCGCGGAATGCGCAGGCTGATCCGAGACGACAATTTACGCAAACGTCCGGAAGCCCCTTTTCGCATGTTGCAGACCATATCAGAATTATAACGGTATGTGCAAACTCGGGTTTTCAATAGTTTCTTATCATTAACACACGGGAACGTTTGCTAGTGTAGAAATGCTTTTACAAGTCTGTGGTTTCACGGCAATGAGGAAAATAGGCTTTGAAAACCTTGGTGCCGAACGAAGAAATTTGCTTGTAGCGAGCATTTTGTCACATTCCCTTAAAATGTTCTACATTTTCAAACCAAATCCTCAGTATGAAAGTTGCACTGTCCTGTAATGAATTTGTACTTAGGGTTTGGGCCATTTTGGTTCTCTTGCGGAAGAACCGTTTAAACACTGAAGTTTGATAACTATATCCTTACTAGTCCCGTGTTGTCCCGTGTTTTACAACTGTGAGGATAAATTCTTCTAGAAAATTGTTGGAAAAGAAAAAAATATTTGTGGCATATGCTGAGAAAAGGAGGTTTAGCGCATTGCCGTAATATATTATACCAAGCAAGTCATCTCAAAACTATGGTTCAATAGAATCCATTTTTCGAACAATCGACTTAATTATCAGGTAGAATGGTCCTATGAAATGCAGAAAAATGACCAATAGCGAAAAGTTTCGACCAAGTTAGGCCTGCCCGGACTGCGCAGGCTGACGTGAGTCGATACTTTTAGCTGATGCATTAAAGCCCCCCCCCCCTTCTTTTTCACAGTGTATGTCACAAAATATGACTAATTTTATTTCGTGTTGTTATTGATTTTTACATTCTCTTTTGTGACGAAATGTGATTTTTTAAAATTCTGATACCTCAGTATAAATAATCTATGCCAGGGAAGAAAAGCCGGTCCCCTATGTGCGCCATGATTGGCCTCCTTATGAAGAGTGGCAAATTCTGCAAGTGTTCCATCCTGTAGGGTAAAAAAAGTCCAATAGATATCTTGGTTCGATTCTTGCTTTTGGCACCAGTGGCATGGGAATGCTTTTGGGCAAAGCCCAGCAAAGTCCAAACCTAGCACTGGTACAAGCTTGGATAAACCTAGGTATAGTTTTGACTTATTTGCCATAAACCTACGTTTACACCATGTTCACGGCAGCTACGGCAGCCCCATTTGTCCGAAACGTGGTGTACCGTGAGGTTTCGTTTTTTTCTCCATTTACCAAGATCAGTTAGGTCTCTTTATGGTACCTCACGGTATCCGTGAGAAACTGTGGAGGGAATCATACGTTTACACCATGTTCCCAGCAGCCACGTTTCTGATAACCGTGGACAAAACGGGATTGACGTAATACAATGCAGTGGAACGGGATAAGCAAACTTGTCAGACCGTGATCGCCGTGCCAGATTTTTGGACTGTTAAAAAATTTGCCACGGCAGTCCCGGTGCTAACAGACCGTAGCAGAACGGGTTGATCGCATCAGAACTTACCAGCACGTAATAAATCGTAACAATACTCAGAGAGGATCCGTGTTTGGACGTGGAAGCCCTTTTTAAAATTACCGGTTTCCGTAACCGGTAAGTTCTGATGCGATCAATTGTACAAGTCTGTCGTTTGGAAAAAGGTCTACCTTTATCAAACAATCCTGTCTTTTAACACCTAGAGGCAGAAGGCCTTTGAAAGAATAGAGGGAAAGGGAGAAAATGCTGGTGACCAGTATTTTCTCCTTTTCTCTAAATGCTCCCTACTGTTTCAAATACAAAATCTATCATCCGAGCCACATTTACATAGTCGTCTGTAATTGTGTTTAATTTGAACAAGTCTAGAATTTTGTTACCTAATAAAAAGCGCACTTTGCCAAAATGTTGCAAGTCAAGAGGAATCACGTTTTTCGTGTATTCAAAACACAGAAATATGTAAGTCTTGCTCTTTAAAAAGGGGGCTTATTGTTTTTGTAAACAAATTTCGACCCAGGTCAGCCTGCGCAGTCTGCGCAGGCTGACCTGGGTTGAAACATTTGCTATTGATCAATTTTCGGCATTTCAAGGGACCATTCTACTTCATGTTTCAGTCGGTTGTTCGACAAAATTGATTTTATGGAACCATAGTTTTGTAATGACTTGCTTGGTAAAATGTATCCCATAAATGCATCAAACCCCCCTTTTGCCAGAGCATGGATCATATATTTTGGAAGTCACAGTTTATATGATATTCAATGACTGATACGGTAGTCGTTGCGACAGGATTTATCCTCTTTCACGAATAGGCATAGCATTGTTGAGGCTTAAGTCTTTGTGCAAAACGACAAAATTTTAGCCTTATCCATATTGATAGTATTTGTTACTTTATAATAATATTGGCTTGCAACACGCGAAAAGGGGCATTCGGACATTTGTCGTCTCGGATCAGCCTGCGCAGTTTCGCGCAGGCTAATCCGAGTCGGCACTTTACGACTAAATCAGATTTTGTGATACAGTAGGCTTGCGCAAAACAGAAAATTAGATAAAAACGGAAAGTGTCGTTTCGGATTAGCCTGCGCGGACTGCGCAGGCTGATCCGAGACGACACTTTACGCAAATGTCCGAATTCCCCTTTTCGCGTGTTGCAGGCCATATGTGGCTCGAATGATGCGATTTTTCTTTGGAAGGGCAGGTAACAAAGTTGGACAAGGAAAAATACTGGTTACCAAAATTTTTCCTTTTCCCACAACACATTGTTTTTAAATTCTATTTTTATTCGGGCAGGAAATACCCCGGGTCCTTTGGGTAAGATCTATAAAAACACCCCGTAGCTTGGAAAGAGTTTTTTAAAATACTGCTTAACACAGACGACTGGGGAACGTGGACAGGTAAGCTGGCTGCCACGATGTAAATTAAATATTATTTCAAAACGAAGTTGGTCACCAAACACACATAATGACAGAATAACTTACAGTCAGAGGTATGCGTAAAGTAAGAAACGCGTAGACTGAGACAGAAAGACAGGTGACGGACTGAGAGAGAGAGAGAGAGAGAGAGAGAGAGAGAGAGAGAGAGACAAAGACAGAGACAGAGAGAGGAGACAGAGAGAGGAGACAGAGAGAGATGGAGAGAGGAGACAGAGACAGAGAGAGAGAGAGAGATAGTGTGTGAGAGAGAGAGCGAGAGAGAGAGTGAGAGAAGACAGGGAGAGAGGGAGGGAGGGAGTGAGAGAGAGAGAGAGAGAGAGAGAGAAATACAGACAGACAGAGACAGAGAGAGATGGAGAGACAGAGTCAGAGACGGAAAGCTAGACACATGATCCATGCTCTGACAAAAAGGGGTTTAATACATCTCCGTGATACATTATATCAAGCAAGTAATCACAATAAAAATGGGTCCCTAAAACCGATTTTGTCTAACAACCGACTGAGTCATAGTGTAGACTGACCCTTTGACATGCAGAAAGTTGACCTAATGCAAAAGGTTTCGATCCAGGATAGCCTGTACGGACGGCACAGGCTGACCTAGGTCGATACTTTTAGCAAATGCTCTAAACCCCCCTTTTCAGAGAGCACGTATCATATATACAAAGATACACATTCACAGATATATACTGAACCAAAAAAGAAACTTCCGATTTCTATACATATCTTTTTTAATGTAATGATAAGAAATCAACATGTCCAATGCCCTACATATGTTCGGACGAAGGATTATGTGTCAAATAAAACCAATTATAACTGAATTGTACGCATTACACAAACAAGAGGGCCATGATGGCCCTGTATCGCTCCACTGGCTAAGAAGTAAAAACCCTACAAGCCAAACATTACAATACTTGGCCAATTGGTTTCAAACTAGAAAACATACAAATTTTCTTTTATAAAATCCTACGAGAAAGTTATGACACCAGGGCAAAGCCATTTTTGACCACAAAGCTATAATTACTTGAATCCTGGTGGAGGTCCACATGATAAAGCCCCATACCAAATAATACAGGTCTAGAATGTGTGGTTAAAAACAAGAAGACTTTCAAAGTTTCCTCAATAAAAGGACCTGTAAAACATGAGACCCCTGAGACAGAGCTAAATTTAGTAGCTCTAGGTCCTATGGTTAGTTATAAGAAGATTTATAAAATTTTCACTATAAAAGCCCATGTAAAACTTGAGACCCCTGGGGTGGGGCCAAACATGACCCCAAGGTTATGATTTGGGCCCTCTTGGTAGAGACCCTCTAGATAAAGCTACATGCAAAATTTGGTAGCCCTAGGCCTTCTGGCTAGGTACAATTAGATTTTTAAAGTTTTCCCTATATAAGCCCATGTAAAACTTTTAACCCCCAGGGCGGGGCCAAATTTGACCCCAGAGCAATAACCTGGGCACCCTTGGTAGACACCCACTAGATAAAGCTACATGAAAAATTTGGTAGCCCTAGGCCTTATGTCTAGGTACCAGAAGATTTTTTAAAGTTTTCCCTATATAAGCCCATATAAAATCCCCAGGGCTGGGCCAAATTTGACCCCAGGGCTATAATTTAGGCACTTTTGGTAGAGGCCCACTTGATAAAGCTACATGCCAAATTTGGTAGCCCTAGACCCTATGGCTAGGTACCAGAAGAATCTTAAAGTTTTCCCTATATAAGCCCATACAAAACTTGTGACCCCCGGGGCGGGGCCAAATTTGACCCCAGGGCTATAATTTGAAGAAACTCGGTAGAGGTCCACTAGATAAAGCAACATGCCAAATTTCGTAGCCCTAGGCCTTATGGTTTCAGACAAGAAGTTTTTCAAAGATTTTTAATATTTTTCAGTTTTGTTGCCATGGCAACCAGAGTTTTTGAAGGAATCAAATTCTTTCAAGAAATTCTGAAGAGGCATCATTTCTGTGAAGTTTCATCAAAATTGGATGGGTAGTTTCAGAGAAGAAGATGTTTGAAATAAAAGTTAACGCACGGACGCACGACGGACACCGGAACATGACATAAGCCCGTTGGCCTTCGGCCAGTGGAGCTAAAAAGAAAACGTTAATTCGATTTTCTCGTGTATGCACGGACCAGTATAATCCGTGTTTATAAAATCAAACCTTTCAGTCTGACTTTATAGACTTTGTTGTCAATAAGAAAAAGACGTTGAAAAAAAAAAGTTTTCTTTCTTTTTGATATGCCAAGAATTCCACCAAATTTACGTGAACGTGGCATTGGAATGCTTAATGCTGGTATGGCGACGAATGAGGTTGCTAGGGTTGTTGGCAGTTCTAGCCGTTCTATTCGATATCTTGGGCGACGTTTCCAAGCAACAGGGCGTACGGAAGACTTACCACGTAGTGGACGTCCGCACGTCACGACGCCTGGTTAAGACCGCTGTATCATGAAAACACACCTACGCAATCTTTTTCAAACTGCCACTGCCACTGCTGCTAACACCCCTGGTACACAACCGAATATCTGCCCAAACTGTACGCAATCGACTGCGCGAAGGTGGTCTACGTGGACGACGTTCTTGCGTTGGCTGTGTATTGACTCGACGTCACCGTGTAAATCGTGTTAATTGGGCACGTACACACCATCGCTTGATAAAGCAACAATGGAATAGCGTTCTTTTCTCGAAGTGATGGCAGGGTTCGTGTAAACCGTAGAAGAAATGAACGTTATGCCGACTGTTGTGTACTTGAACGAGATCGTTTTGGAGGCGCAGGTTTCGTCTTGGTCTGGGCAGGCATTGCGCATGGTTATCGCACACACCTCGTCGTGATCGATGGGAATTTGAATGCCCAACGCTACCGAGATGAGATTCTTGCGAGGCACGTCATCCCACTGTTTCAAAATAATGCCAATATCACTCTGTTTCAACACGATAATGCCACAAGCCATACAGCTAGAGATACTGTGAATTTCCTCAGGACGAATAATATTGCATTCATTAATGATTGACCCGCCAAAAGTCCAGATTTGAATCCCATCGAACACCTGTGGGATAATTTGCACCAGCGTGTTAGACGTCGCCCTATTCCACCGTCGAACATCAATGAACTAACACAAGCCTTAATCCAGGAGTGGAATAACATTCCACAGGTAGAAATCGACACACTTGTCGGTTCTATGCGCCAACGATGCCAGGCAGTACTCAATGCTCAAGGTGGCCATACCCGGTATTAATGTGTGATTTTGGTCTACGACCCCTACCACATCTAATCAGTTTGCATCAGTTTTCCGTGAACGTAGAGCGATAAAATTTTACACACAAATTCACACATGCTCATGGAATAAAAGTAAAAATAATTCAACCCTTCTTTCCATATTTACGTATATCTGCACTTAAACACAGCGGAAGTTTCTTTTTTGGTTCAGTATACAAAAAGGCAGTGACCCATAACGATTCAATAAGAAGGACAAACAAAGGTGAGACACAGAGATCGGTCACATGGACGATTTTACCCTTATCCTGTTAAATAACTTAAATCCAACTTTCAAGCCGATAGTAAAAACCCGAATAATGCTACTTCAAACTTCTTTTTTGTTGACAAATATCTCCTTATCGGACAGTGTAAATGCAAGATCAGACTGCACGTTCTGTGCAGTCTGATCTTGATCTACATTGGCCGCAAAAGGTCAGTGAGTCGCGCTTAGCAGCCTAAGGATTAACATACCTCAAATAACTCGTTCATTGCTTTTTGAAAATCTTCTCTTTCTTCTTGAGATAGTGTCCGGTATTCTCGGCGCACCCTTCTCGGTGGTCGCGGAAGGATTTTTAAAAGGTTGGGTAAGTTCTTTCCTACTACAGATCTTGCTCGTCGAATCTCCCTGGCCTTTGTCGGGACCTCATATCGCCACAAAATCTAACGGGGAATAAGAAAAAGAAATGGGTCATGCTCTGTGAAAACGGAGATTTATTGCATTTGTTATCAAAGCGTTGAAAACACTGATGTGGCATTTATCAAGGAAGCCATCGTGTGGAATTAATAATTTGAAAAAAAGGGAAATATTATTCAAATATTAACTTGAAAGTCAACCTACTAAGCAAAACTAATACATCTTTTTTTTTGGGGGGGGGGAGTAAAGGGAGAGTACTGGTACCAAAGTCTGGATTGTTTGTGTATTGGTGGTCTCCAGGGAAGAACTGGTTTTGGAACGAACAAGCCCGAACTCAAAGTGGTCAGTAGACAAATTTTTGTGTATATCATTGCGCCAATAGAAACTAAGAGCGGGTGAAGCTATTTTCAATCAAAAAGGAGTACTTCCACGATCGATGGCCTAATCCAGTTTATTTCAATATGCCATTTCCAATTACATATCCGTGTGCTATCGAACAACTCATTTGTCTGAGAAAAACTGAGGTCAATTGGGTTTATTTCCTTCGGTTTTGCATAGAAGATGAAACATGGTCTTCAAAATTCAATATTGAACGTTCAGTATTGAACTCATATTGGCACTGTCTTCGACAAATGCCACAAAAATTATCAACCCATGTCAGTCTACGTAGTCCGCGCAGACTGACCTCGGTCAACTTTTTTTTTTTTTTATTATCAGTCAATTTTCTGCATGAAAAGGGAATAGTCTACCTTATGATTTAGTCGCTTGCGAGACAAGATGGATTTTATGAATCTATGATATTATGAGATGACTGGCTAAGTATAATGCATCACAGAGATGCTTTCAACCCCCTTTTTACCAGAGCGTGGCTCAAGCCAGAATGACAAGAAATTGATATGTATGGTAAACTAAAACTTTTCATGACTAGGATTTTTCTCCTTTTCTGCTGATGGACGTTTCCACGAATGTTTATTTTCACGAATTTTCACGAATAAGAGGTTGTCGTAAATATTTGAGCCATGCTCTGTGAATTACTTAATGCATTTGCAAAAAGCATCGACCCAGGTCAGCCTGCGCAGTCCGCGCAGGCTGACCTGGGCCAAAACTTTTTGCTATTGGTCAATTTTCTGTATGTCAAAGGACCAGTCTACCTCATGATTTGGCCGCTTGTGAGACAAAATGAATGTTATGAATTAATGATTATGACCTGACTTGGTGAAATGTATCGCGGAGATACATTTACACCCCTTTCGCAAGAGAGTGGTTCAAACAAGAATGGTTTAGATTGGCATAAACGGTAAGCCTTAAAGACACAACCTTACAGCTAGAGAAAAAAAAAACAAAAAAACTTGAAAGTGTGTAAATTCGCTCAGTTGTGTAAACACATAAATAATCAATACATATGGTGTAAGGGATAGAAAGACACAAGGGATTTGTCCTCACTTAAAACCGGAAACGACAACAGCGATTGCTTGGAAGGCCTCCAAATCATGAAATGCGTTTTCTATCCGTCCTAATCTGTGCAATCTTGTAGCCGTCAGGGGCAACATTTGGCATGAAGATACACAAATGATTATAGTTTAATAAAATAAAGATGAAATGGGTTTAAAACTTGGTGAAAACTGCCTGTAAAACGAGTAAAGATGTATCTTTAAATTTTTCGTGCCTAGAAACGTTCGCGTTTTCTATTGATAGACGTCCCACGAATATTTATTTTTGCGGATTTTCACGAGTAAGAGGTAGGCGTGAGTGGCAAAATTGAAAAGTAGCTTTGTGTTGATAAATACGGGATATTATGTTGTAGTAACTTTCCTGGTGCTTGTATTTGATTCGAGCAGAGTTAGAAAATTTGATATCGCACGAGACCGAAGGTCGAGCGAGATGTCAAAATTTTCTTACGCAGCGAGAAGTAAATACAAGCACCAGGAAAGTTACTACAACATAACGTTCCTTTTATTATATACCTACAACTTACAATTTTGCATTTTTTGACTGATTGATTGACAGTATTGGAGTTTAACGCCGTTTTAACACCTTAGGTCATATCACAGCGGTCAGTGCATCTACGCATGTGTTTCCTGGGTTTCTCACACAAGTATTGACACAACTTTCTTTCCAAGTCACTGACTGCTTTTCTCACATGCATCAGAGATGAGAGGCGAAAAATCGCCGGAAAGAAGGTTTGCCTCAACCGATTATCGAGCTCGCAACCACCAGATCACGAGTCAGATACGCTAACCACTGAGTTACTCGGCCGGGCGCATTTTTTGACATTTTATTCGAAAACAGCAATCTGCATAAAACAAATCATGGTGAAGTGGCCAGTAACTTCGTTTTTTATGAATGGCGGATGAATATTATTGCGTTACATTCTGACCAATCGAATCGCAAATCAATGGGAACGTATTCCGCGCGTGAGTTTCGTCATCTTACCATATCTGAAACCGTATTTGATAGTGTGAAGACACGGATTTCTTTCTCCGTCGTACTAGACAAGGTCTGAATCGAAAGCATTTGTAGATGAGGAATTAAAAGTGGCTCAAATAACTGAATTTGTTTTTGATAGGTAAGAAAACATTTTTAGAAAAGGAGAAAATGACGATTGCCAGGATTTTCTCATTTCTGCTACAATGCTCCAAAGCCGGCTAAAAGTCGTTAAAATTTGTGATAAAGGGTTAATTGCCAAAAGAAATGTCTTCTGAGAAAAAAACTACAACACATGTCCTCAGATAGACTTTTTCAACCAACACATGTCCTCAGATTGACTTTTTCAACATCAAATACATTAACTCTTTACCACAATACCGAGTTTTAACGACCCTGAAGAATAAACCCTTTGAAAACATTGTGGGAAAAGGAGAAAATGCTGGTAACCAGCATTTTCTCTTTTTTCCACAATGTTTTCTACCCCATCAAGGAAAAGTTCCATCATATGAGCTACATTAGAGTTGTCGTCTGCAAATGCTTTCAGTTTGGACAGGTCTATGATTTACTTATGTGGTAAAGAGTTAACTCGACCTATTACGACAGCGGAAAACATAATCCACGGAAACGCAGAAGTATTTTTTTTCATAATCTCATATGCTTGTCGAAACAAATGTAAGGTAAAGATCCAAGATCAGAGTGCACATTCTATGCAGTTGTATCTAAATCTATGCCGAACACGAAAACCCATGCTTTCGCCTATTGCGCTGAAAAGGTTAACTGAACTGGGCCGCCTTCGTGCGTACGAAATTTGCGTACGCAGTTTAGGTTAGCCAGCATCAAGTCTGATAACAAGTTTCACTAAACCGCATATCTTTACGATTTGAGTGAATATTCGCATAACTTTATGCCAGTTTATACCTTGAAATAAAGCTTGGATCGCATGTGTGAATATATAATGTTTGTGTAAATCTACCAAGTTTTGTGCAAGGCAGCCCAGATTACCATATACGTCTTGATGCAGCCTACTACTGATTCTATTGTAACCAGCATTTTCTCTTTTAGCCACTATTTTTTTCTGTGATTTCAACGAAAAAATCGCAATATTTGAGCTGGTGAAAAGTTAATCCTTTACCACATACTAAAATTTTGGAATTATCCAAATTGAAAGCATTTGCAGAAAGTATATCAATTATGGCTAAGATAACGTGGGTTGTTGGTGAAAGTTCAGAAAATATTGTGGGAAAAGGAGAAAATATGGGTTTCCAGCATATTCTCCTTTTTTGCGGATTTGCTATATAGCAAATCCGCTTACTGTGATCGTTTTGGCCGGAACCAAATACATCATGCGTAACGACGCATGCGCGCTCACTTTCAGTTTTGCATGTCTGGTGTAGGGACAAACAACACAGATCTAAAAATTACATACAGCTCTGACTTTGAACAAATCATACAAGTTGTTTGATTTCTTTATCGAAATTTCGTCAAAACTACAAAAATTTTCAGTTTGAAATACTCTAAATACTTAAACAAAGCTTGTTCTTTTTTTCATTAAATATTGCCATATGCGTATGAACATTGTTCAAACACAGACTGCCCCCATTTTCATTCAAGAAATGTTCATTCACAGCTTGTGTCGTCCGCAGTCGAATTAAACAAGGAGATTCAGCAATAATTTCTGAATGATATTACATTTTAAACTCTGTATTATATCAAATATCTTTAACTGTTCAGATAGCTAGCTAGAATTTGGCCGTAAATAATTTAAAACTCTTTCGATAACGAATACACAGAACCCATAAAGTCGATTCGGCAACTTGTTAGGTACCACCGTTCGTATAGCACTTTCGATGAATTTCCAAATTGTTTGAAACATTTCTGTGAAACGTTTAAAAAAATGAAGATCGAATAGTCTATTAAAAAAAAAAGATAAAAATTATTAGACGTTTGGTTTATGCAAGACTGCTTCCAAAATTTCTCTCCAGTTATCGATGGGACATAAAGAAATCCTTCGTTCACAAACGGCCCCGATCAAGTACGAACCCGTGACGTGAATTTATACTGAGGATTTTCGATGGGAAATCGTGTCCTTCTCAGTGAACTGGACATCCACTAACTTAACCTAACATCCTGGACTTTAAGCCTCAGATACTCAATTATCTTCAAGGTGTAAAAGTCCATTCATAGTCCCTCTAATATTCTTGAATTTTATTTTGTTACTTTTCATGCAAAAGAATTAAGAATGCAGAATTTTCAGACAGATTTCAGACAGATTTGTTTGATAAAGAATTCACAGGAATACATCTTAGTCTAGATCTATACGTCTTACTATTTGGACATGTAGATTTAAATTCTTTGATATATTTTTTATGCTTAAAGATTGAAGTATATGTACTTTATTTTGTGTGCATATTTATGATGAACTGCTGCTCAACCCATACTAGGGACGGTAACTGTGCTTCATGTAAACAGCAAGTAATTCAAACCTCAAAATGAAAGTATGCCTGTAGTTTTTAAAGTTTTATAGAGGGGCCAATTTCTTTGACCCTTAGCAGTGTCCCAGATAATTTTTTGAGCCAAGGAGTATTTAAGCATCATTTTGCTTATGAAAGGGGTAAATTGAAACCACTTTGCTTAAGAAACAAATTTTTAAGCAACAAAATTCTAGTGGTAGAGTAAAAACTAAGTTTTACTTCAGTTGGGAACTGGAGTATCTTTCAATCACATCATTTTTATTTTCTATTATAGTGTCCAGCTAGAAAGATTGATTGAAAAATAACAGTATTATTTTATTCTTTTTATCAGTTATGAGCAGGACACTGTATTAAAAGAAAACCTTTTAATGAAGGATATCATTCTTCATAAATGTTTATACAGTCTTTAGAAGACATTTTTCTGGATCTGTTGGCCCTGCTGAGCCATCAAAACTTCGAAAATACTGTCAGCACATTTATGCTGCAGAGATAACTTACAAGCTGTCAAATTTTCTACAGAGAGGCTATGCCTTTCAATCGAGGATTTCTAAATATTTTGGGTACTATCCGAAGCCTAGTCAGTTTTGACATTGTACCTTAAACATAAATCACACGTATTTTCATTGTGCGATAGAAGAAGCAAGGAGTACATTCCTTGCCATTTTTCAATCGTTTCCTTTCGGACATTTTTGCCCCGATGATTACATTACAACTTTAACAAGGGCAGAACATATCGCCTGTGCCTTGGGCTCTTTTGCAGGCCTACTTGATTCTCTGTGAGCACGATAAGCCGAACATTAGAATGGCTTACGCTTGCGGCGGAAATCGCCGACTCACTCTTCCGAAAATTGATAATACGTTACGGATATGTTTTCTTAGTGATTCTTTATACTGATAATTGGTTAAGATAATTTATTGTCTTGAAAGTCAATATTATTGAATTATGTGGAAATGATTATTCAATAGGTAGTAGAAGGAAAGTAAATAATTTCTTACTGTTTATACCTAATTGTAAGATAAATTATCATTTATGTACATTGTTAAAAAAAGAAAAATTGGTGTTGTGCTATATAATTTAAAACTAAGGCAAACAATTCATCATGCTTTATCAATTTTGACAAATATTTTCGGTGACACTTGGCACTGTTCCGTTCCGTGAATCCGCGATTTCTGCTGATACATCACAGTTTAGTACAGGCTTCTGAGATACGCCGCGCTAACTACATTGATAAATTTTAATTGCATGTAACTGTGGAATCCCCAGATATAACCATAAGAAGTGAACAACTTCAAATTACAAAGTGTTCCTTGTTCATAAAACGGTTTTGGGGCGACACGATTCCATACCGCGCCGAACTCCGAAACAAGTACATGTCTAACCAAGTTAAATAGAAGGTTGCAATTCGTTCAGAAAGTGATATGTAAGCGTTTCAGTGACAATAAAGCCGATCAAGATCCCGAATTTGGTTGTAGACAAAAAATACATGTTGAAAATCAGACGAATTGCGTATCCTAGACAGCATTTGCGTATTTGATACGCTTCAAAATAAGTTTCGTAGCGTATTTCCTATTCCAACTTGCGTAAAATAAGCAAATACGCAGCTTATCTGGCTCTCTGCCTTAGGCTGCTAAGTGCTACTCAAGAACCTTTTGCAGACAATGTAGATCATGATTAGATTGCGCCGAACTTGCAGTCTGATCTTTGATCTATACTGCCCGGTATGGAGGTATTCTTCCCCCCAAAAACAACACTGAAATAGAAATATTAGGATTTGTACTATCGACTTGAAAGTTTCATTTTAGTTATGTAAAGGTCAATTTTTATTTTGCATGGCAACTTGTCACACTGAGTGTGATCTTGGTCCATTCTGGCTGCTTCAGCTGTACCCAGGGCAGGGATTTGCAGATATCAAAAAGCAAATAATATCTGGACTATGTTCTTCCAGGTGATGAGCGATGATTTTAATTCTTTTCATCAGACCATGAAAATGGATTCACCCAAAACTGCATTGGAAGTAATGAACAGCCGTTTTACCAGTGATAATATTGAATTTCGAGTATCTCATCATGCTACACCATGTTTTTTTTTGCACATGTCCCTTCAGGGGTTCAATTATGTATATGACTCAAATTCACAAAAACATGGCTCAAAACTTCAAAAAGGAATCTACATCAATATGTAAATGAATAAAACTTATATAATCACTGACAAAATGTCAAAATCCCATCACACTTTAACTTTCAGTACATGTGAGACTAAATTCCACTTTTTACATTGTACTTATTCACACCTGCATTTTTTGACTGAATAGAAATGGACCCAAGAATGTGAGTTTGCATATTACGTGTAAGTCTCTTATGTTTTATTTGATACTCATAAAATGAACTTGAAATTATTAAGTATTAGTTCATTTTTATAGTAATGTGTAACACCGTTTTTTTTTTTTTGAAACTGTGAATAGTAATCTAAGTTCAGACTGTGCAGAATATGAGGTCTAAGCTTGAACCTATATAGCCTATGTTTTTTTTTATTTGCACCAATATAGCAGTGAAATGACATAATCCTGTTCATTTATTTAGTGAGGTTCTGTGAGACTGTGGCTGATTGGTGAAAGTGTTGGTTGAGTTATCCCGGATTTTATCCTCACCTAGTTGCCAGGATTTTGTAGGAGTGCCTATAGACAAGACACTAAGTAGAATCAGCCTAGCCCTAGTAAAACCCAAGCCGTACACAAATAAATAGGTTGTTGTCACCGTAAGACTGAAACAATGTTGAAACTAATGTAACCACCAGAAATCAGCCAAACATCAAATTATTCTTGAAGGTAGTTACAATCAATTTCATGTTTTGTGCCAGTGCATGAGTTAACCTTACTTTTCTTTTCTGAAATCATTATTTCTTGACTCGTGTCTTTATGATGATACAAGGTGAATTTTCATTTATGTAACAGAAGGAAGGTATATTCAATACTCATGAATTACACATGGCCTAAATCTTAGAAAATACTAAACACAGCATTTATTTTTCACCTTTCAGACTATTACATAACATTATTTCAGGTCAGGAATAAAACCAAGAATTTTCTTTTTAAAAGAAAGAAGAAACCATTGTATCTGAACAATCAAATAGTTGTGTCTATTTTATTTTGTATTTCATTTTGAAATTATTAGTTTCAAGTTGTGTAGTAATAAGGAAGAACCCTTGAAGGGGTTCCTAGGTGTTAGAGTCGTGGAAAGGACAATGTGCTTTCAGTAAGAAATTACATACAAAAAGCCATTGTTTCTATTTCCCTTAGAGGACTCCAGGGTTTTCATTTAACTCTTTACCACACAACAAAATTTGAGACTTGTCCAAATGGAAAGCATTTGCTGATAACAGAATCAATGTGACTCAAAATATTAATTTATTTTTGGAAGGTCTGAAGACATTGTGGGAAAAGGAAAAATGCTGGTTACCAGCATTTTCTTATATTCCCAAATTCTTTTTAAAAGCCTTCTTCCTCAGGGTTGTTTAAAGTCGGGATTGTTTTGTAAGGGTTTAAACTAAATCATACTTGTTTCAAAACAATAAATGCTTTATACTTCAGAATGAGGACAGTTTGTTTCCTTTGTAGCAAGAGTAGATTAAGATCAGACCACCTAACATAGTAAAATTCCACTCCTATAGGCACACTATTTTAGATTTGAATTGTTTGCAGTCTATATGATTATATCCACTATATGAAAGTTTAGAAAGTGTTGTGTTTATAGTCTGAGTAGGTTTGTAAAATGCTGTTTTGAAAATCAAAACTTTGATATCTGTGTACAGAAGTTTCAATATTTCAAAAGAGTCATGCATTATGATGATTGATAATGATTTTAGAAATGCTTAAAATGCTATGGTAAAGGAAAATATAGTCATCATGCTTAGTGTATAAATTTATTTAAGCTCACATGTTTACAAACCCTAGGGTGAGCTGTTGATAATTTCAATCTGACTTAAAGCATAATATCAGACAAAAACCACCATCACTAGTCCTTCTGAAAACCCTTGATTTTTAGTAAAGCCAAATAAATCTCAGCCAATTGGATAAGTTGTTTCAAAAGTTCTTCGGAACATCCTTCAAAATGGGATAATATAGCCACACTTACCTTAGTTAAAACACATTGTATCCTTTATGATGTTATGGAATGGGGAAAAATGACTTTGGTAAGAAGGAAAAAAAAAAATATGTTTGTCTACCAATGTTTTCAAAAACTTAAGAGCTACATTTTGTGAGGCTGACATAAATGTCAGATGAAAGTTAACCTCGCAGGAGGTCAATTTTAGATCCACATTTGATTAATTGAATGGCCTTTAATGTCGCTTTCAACATTATTTCAGTCTTTTAACTGCTACAACTAGCTTAATTACGTATGTCTGGGTTTCAGCAGTACTAGGCTAGGGCTCTGAAGTGTCTTGCCTATGGACACTCCCACAGATAAACATATGGCCATCAGGTAACAAGTCCAAAACTTTACTAGTAAGCCATGCAGGACCCCAGATCTACATTTAGAGGGAAGTTAATTTTTGTAAGATTGTTCAGATTAGTTTATGTCCACCATCTATGCATAAAATACTTTTTGTTTTTTTAATAAAATATGGTAATTAAATGGATGCTATTTCCTTATTCATTCCTTCCCTATATGACAATGTTTCTGCAGACAACAATTAAGAAACTGATACAAATGAGCTGAAGTTCACTCTTATGATTGAAAACACTGTTGGAACAGGAGAAAATACTGTCTACCAGAATTTTGTCTTTGTCCCATGATGCTTTCAATTGCCTATTTCGTTCAGGGTTATTAACCCTTGTCCTGCTGAATAACTCAAATGATACCTTCAAGTCGATAGTAAAATCCCAAAGGTTGCTATTTCAAAGTAATTTTGAGGACGATAAATATCTCCTTATCAGACAGTGTAGATCAAAGATCAGACTGCACGTTTAGCAAGCTATTTAGTTTTTATGCCACAAATCAAATTATTTCATAAAAGGCCAATAAATACTACCAGATATATATTTCTTTTCATGTAAAGTGTATGGTTAAATTCAGTAAAATGATGCTATTTTGTGTGTTTGATAATGGAATTGTGGGCTACTTTAGCAATAGGTCACTCTCTTTATTTTAATTGCACCAGATATGACGTCGTGATACTGATTTGAATATATAAATCCTTGTTGATGGCGCATGTTATTGATTAAGTACCATTCCCTCAAAGCTTTCCAAAACTGTGGCATGAAATCTAATAATATCCAAAGAAGCTGAGTAGCGCATTAAGGAAATATCAATTCAGATATTGTTTTTCTAAATCATATCTTTCTTCTATACTAATGATTTTCCAGCTTTTATTCAGTAAGTCATTTTTGAGTTTGTTGAGGGTATAAAAATCTGAATAGCTGATTTAAATTTGGGGGACTCAAAAATCTTGTCCTCTGGTGAGAAGTTCAACAAGAAAGCACAAAAATTTCAAATTGCATACATGTGTAAGTAGCAATATATTGTACTCTTTGATAAAATTTGCTTATGATTGCTGAAACTGATTGACAGCTGTAGACCTTAACACTGTGTTTTTACAGAAATATCATTATATATCATCATCCTATTTTGTATAGTTTTTTAAGTCTTACTCATCAATAAATCAACAGCTGAAGTGTTCTTTATATTTTTCAAATAACTTTCACTTATAAATACATCTTGTTTTTTTTTCAGTCCTATGCGTGTTTACAGTCCTAAATATAATACTAGCAGAAAAAAAACAAACATCAAATTGTTGGATCAAATTAATACTCTAATAAGTAGTAAAATAACAGTTGCTGCGCAGCACACTTGGTAGAACAACTTCGACTCCCATTGCTCTTGCTTTCTCTACTAATTACTTACATATTATACATGTATTACATGTGATAAAGAAAAAAAAATCATTACATCAATTCATAGCTTAAAACTGTTCAACAAATCCGCTTTTCAGGACTTTCAGTCCTTTGATTCCACAATATTTTCAATAAGCCTCAATCTCGCTGTAGTTGGAACTCGGGATAGTAAAAGGGTACGAGTAAATACCCATTGCATGTACCTGTTGAAGACACGTGATCTGAGCTTGTTCCGGCGACACCGGCGTTCCTTCATAAGACTTAATGCACACCTCCATGGCGCTGGGAAGACTTAACAGGATTTTCTTTTTATTACTGTACCCGCGGGAGAGATCCATTTTTGCCAGAAGTGGACCTGCAAAATTTATGCATCTTTCTGTCATACATTTGTACAACTCAATACACTACAAATACGACTTAACAACTGTTTACCAAATAGCAAAATTTTGGACTTGACCAGAGAGAAAGTATTTGCAGACAACAAATCAAATGTAACTCAAATGTTTGGATTTGTCTTTGATAGGGTAGAAAACATTGTGGGAAAAGGATCAAAATGCTGGTTACCAGCATTTTTTTCTTTTCCAAAAATGTTTTCAAAAAAGCTTCTTCTTCAGGGTCGTTAAAACACGGGATTATTTGGTAAAAGGTTAAAATGCCTCTGCAGTTACAGTTTTTAGAAGCTTGTTTTTGTCCTACAATCCTTTCAATTAATTCTTTTGTCCTGCAATCATTTCCACTGCTTTTTGTCCTGAAATCTTTGCAGTAGTAAGTTGTTCTACAATCTTCTAAATACCTCTGTGTCTGATATCTTTTTAAATTTATCTCTTATCCCACAATCCTTTCAATTGTTTCTTGTCCCACCGTCTTGATTATTATTTTTTTTTTCGTGTCTCGATGTATTTGAATTGACTCTTGTCCCATATTTTCGAATTTCTTCATAATCTACAAGAGTTCCAATATTAAATTGTCCCACAATCATAAAAATACGTTTTGCCTTATAATTTTTTAATTTTATTTTGTCCCACAAATCTTTCAGTAATTTCTTTTCCCGCCATCTTATTTATTTGTTCTAGTTTCGAATTTTCAATTGCTTCTAGTCCCATGGTTTCTCAAAATGCTTCTTGACCCACAATTTTTTAAAATTTGATTTGCACATATTTTCCGACAATCTTTTTTAAATGACCTACAATCTGTTCAGTTATTTCTTATTTCTTATCCCTCAGTATTTTCAATTGCTTCAGGAAACGGGTTTTTTCCCTTTTCTTTCAGATGTTTGACCTTTAGTGAATCGGTGTTTGCAGATTTCAAGTATTCGGGGACACATTTCCCAGTTGGAAAACTCCCCTCCCCCCCCCCCTGCACCCTGAAAAATAGCTCCGAGACTTTCGCACCTAGAAAACTTTCTCTTACGAAAACCGCCACCTTTAATCATGACCTCCCCCCGAGGAAAAAAATTGTCCCTTGAGAAAGCTGCTCCCTGATGTACATGTTAGCTTTAGTTTTATTTATAATCCTTTTGAATCATGATATTTATTTTTGATACTATGTGGCTAGCAACACGCGAAAAGGGGCATTCGGACAATTGCGTAAAGTGGCGTCTCGGATCAGCCTCCGCAGTCCGCGCAGGCTAATCCGAGACGACACCTTTCGATCGTGTGTGATTTTCTGTTTTGCGCAAGCTTACTGTAGGACAAAATCTAATATTGACGTAAAGTGCTGTCTCGGATTAGCCTGCGCGGACTGCGCAAGCCATATATAAAAATACTGTACGAAATGTTCACCTGGTAAGTAACGCAGTTGCAGACAAGTACTCAGTTCTCAAATTCTAGTGTAAATTAGTATATGTTTTTTTTTGTTAAAATATGACATTTTCGCGATAAGCTTGTTCTGTACGTGATTCGAAATTGCCAATATAAATGAGGTCCGACACTGAGCGGTAGGACAGTTAGACAAACAGATACAGGTTTCCAGAGTAATTTCATAAACATGTTTTTATCTATGGTTTTTCCTTGGCAAGTCCACCGCATTCAAATAGTAGAGAGATCAGTTATAGATGCATTATTACATTTCGCACTGTTTTGGTATTTACAGGCTTTGATTTCGTTCAAAAAATGAAAATTACAAACTAGGCAATACGTAGAAATATAGAATGTATTGTATATGTAACGATTGCTTTGTATACACTTCACAATTCGGCCCTCTACCAATATAGTCTCTCAGTAACAGCATTATTTTGTTGAGTTGTTTGATTTGAAAAAGGTATAACTAAGAACATTATTTAACCGCGAGTGCGGTATACATATATATGAATCGAAAGGAATTACTAGTATTTCGTCAGGAAAAAAGGACCTAAACATACCAATGTCAATAAATAACTCGACAATATAATATTTTACTTACCTTTGTACAGATGTTGCACAAGTTCGGACACTTTATCAACTGTCCTAGACACTGTATATATCGTAGCGTTACATTTAAACCTGCCCGCCTGTATACCGCTAAGCAAATTATCAATTTTATTTACCCTCTGTAATAAGATTTTAATTCGTATGTCTGTCAGGGAAGCACAGTCACTCGCCAAAAACAACGTGGTAATTACCACGATGCAGGAAAACCGTCTATCCATTTTGCATATCCCTGCAATGTCAATGTGCACGTGCTACTTTGTATTATATTATGCTGCGGGTTAATCTGCTATCGTAAGACCTTTCTCTGGTCACGTCACCGGAAACATAAACAACGTCGAAAACAAGTTTACCCTTTTTCACACCACAAATTCTAGACTTGCTGAAATTGGAATAAATAGCAGACAAAAGAATTTTGAAATTGATACAAATAAGCTTAAGTTATCCTATATGGTTGAAAACATTGTAGGAAACATTTTTTTTAGTAAATCATTAACAATTAACTATTTACAACACGAGAAAAATGAAGTCTTGTCCAACTTGATAACCTTTATTGACGACAATTTAAATCTGACTCACATGATGGAATTTGTCTATGATAAAGTGGAAAATACTATGGGAAAAGGAGAAAAATGCTAGTTACCAGCGTTTATTTTCCTTTTCCCACAAAAAGGCTTTGAAAGGCTACTTCCTAAAGGTCGTCAAAAGTCCGGATTGTGTGGTATATGGTTAGGGTGATGAGAGATGACTAAATACTTTTGTGATAAATTTTATCACTTCATTATGAAAAGCTTTGCTGTGTCGGGATACAACCTTGGTTCCCCTCGATTACTTGTAATTTACAGGGTGTCTCAGAAGTCGCACACCATCCTGGTTATCATTTTTGTTTCTGTATATCAGATTTCATACTGATTTTAGTTTTTCTTTATTTCATTCATCCAGGGGCCGTATTCACCAACCGTTCTTAAGAACGTTCTCAGTCTTGTTATCCAGAATGTTCTAACTTTGAAAGTAACACAACATCTGATTGGCTAAACCAAATGGTTTAGCCAATCAGCAGTTGCGTTACTTTTAAATTTAGAAAAGCTTGGAGAATAAGACTAAGAACATTATTATGAATGGTTGGTGGATATGGACCCAGATTTTATTATGGCTAATACACTAACAAAACGAGAAAGAGTTAAATCGTTTCTATTATGATAATGATCAAGAAAGGTGTTTTTGAAATAAAGGTGTGTGCGGTTTTTTTTTACGGAAACTTGGATGGTGCGCGACTTCTCGGATACCCTGTATATTTTCTAACTTACCCGAAATTGCTTAAAGGTTATGTCAAGATTTAGTACAAGCGACCGTATATCTTCTGAGTAAAGCCTATTCTTCCTTTTCAGATTTTACCTATTTTGAAAATTAAACCAAACAAAACCGTATTTTAAAGACTCTGGGGTAGACTCAATTGTCATAAGCAGCAATTTCTCTTCCCTGCCCACCCCCTTTTTAAAAAGTGTTTAAAAAAAAAAAAAAAAAAAAAATCAGATCATTTGACCGATATGTAAGTCATAAATCTTTTCGTTTTATAAACCTTAAAGTTTTAAAAAGGTTTTGATTCTAAAATGAAATAATCGCTGGCAGACAGAAAGGCATTTACCCAGGCGGTGCCAAATGGAATCTTAACTCTGCTAAAATAAGTTAAATGTGACTTCCAAGCCAATAGTAAAAACGCGAACGTTGCCGATTCAAACTTTTTCTTTTCGAGAAATACATCTCCTTATCGGACAGTGTAGATCCAAGATCAGATCTTGATCTATGCTGCCCGCAAAATTCATTGATTCTCCCTTTGCAGCCAAAGGGTTAATAGCTTTTGCAGAGGGTGTGGATTTTAACTCTTTCAGTGCCAAATAAATAAACTCGATCTCTTTCGACGGCTCTAAATACAATATATTGAATTTTACAAAAATTTTGATTGTATATGCTTGACTACGCAAGCGGACGATATAGATCAAAGATCAGACTGCACGTTCTGTGCAGTCTGATCTTGATCTATGCCGTCCGCAAATGTTACTGTTTTCGCCTGTGGCGCTGAAAGGGTTCATGTCAGACTTTCTAGCTTTTCTTCTATATTTAAGCGAAAACTTAAAACGGCAACATTCTGTTCCTTTTTAACTGACTGTGTGTATACCATATCTAGAAATCTAATATGATTTTGGTACAACATCTATAGGGTTAATTCTCGGAAAGAAGCATTCTACTGACCTCTCCTCATATATAGGGCAAATTATTGGTGTTATATATGTATTAAAACCTTACATATCCTAAGGTTGCCAGTCGAAACTTTTGGACATTTTGCTGACAGTGTAGAACAGGATCAGGCTGCACAAAACATGCGATCTGATTTTGGACCTATGCTACATGTATTCATTTTGTTGGCATTTGAACTGAGAATGCGGCTTTGATATCGAAATTCGTCGAACTTAACCGCATTCTTTACTATTTACTGAGAAAGTAGAGGGTCAGTCTAAATGAAAGTATACCTAACGGACGAGATATTTTTTGTTTTAAAGTTTATTCATTGCAAGAGCGAAAATAAAGGCAAACATAAGCCATGCTCTGGCAAACGGGGTTTAACGGATCTTAGTGATGCATTATACCGAGCTAGTCATCACATAATTGTGGATCCATAGAATTCATTTTGTCTAACGATCGAGTGAATCCTGAGGTAGAATGGTCCTTGAACATTCCGAAAATTAAGCAAAAACTATAGACCCAGGTCTGCCAGCGCGGACTGACCTGGGTCTATTGTTTTTCAAATGCATTAAGACTTGTTTTCACAGAGTATGGCTCAAAGGTAAATATTTCCCTTTCTGATATTCTGCTTTTTTTAAATTACGCACAGTAAAACAAAGACAAAGAAACAAAAATCTTGACAAGCTGGGCAGTTTTGTGTTGTACCGGTCTTTCGAAAACATTTCTAAGATAAGCTGCTTATTTTTTACGCCGGATGAAAGATGAAAGGGGCTTTACGAGGCGACACCTGGCGGAAGCGGAAACGTTTACCGACGTATAGCCTATTAGTGTATCTAAAAGGAGGAAAGGGTGGGTAATCGCTTGGGTTCAAAGACCGTAGGGCATCTGCGACAACCTTTATCCTGAATTTATCGGACCACACACTAGGAGTATGAGGATACTTAAGGATTACGACCCCTAACTCCTTTCAAATGGAATAGCTCGCATATTCGCTGTTTTAAGTCAATACGTATATGTAAAAATGAAGAGGTTAGCCTATAACATATGCCTGGGTATAATATCGATCGGTTGGATTCGTAGGAAACAGAATCAGTGTAATTTTTGGGCTCTGTTATGGCCAAGTCTAAAATATTGGCTGGTTCTACAGTGTACTGATCCAATAGAATTCTAACGTTATTCATTTAGCGGAGAACTGTCGTATAGAAGCGAGCACGTACGACATATGAAATCACCTTACGAATGACAATATCATTAAGTGCGAAACTATCTTACTTTTCTTCGATAACCGACGAAGTATCTTCGTCATTGATATTAGCAAAACTTTCTTTTTGCCTTTCATATTTCAGTGAAGGATCAATCGAATTCAAATGAATTTTCCATGATGGCAGCGAGAAAAAAAAACGTTTTTTAGATCTATATGCGGTTGAATTTTAACCGTTAACTATATGAGCTTTCACACCGGCGTATATCATGATTCATGGCTAAGAGAAAACAAAAACGAATGTGAAGGCGCAGGCTAGAGATATACCGTAGATCTATGTATATGAATATCAATTTTCATTAGTATGCAGTCATATATTCCAGAGCAGGAAACGTCGCAAAACATGAACTAGCAATTGTAAAAACGTTGCTTTTGTTTGTTTATCGTCACACAAAGTATGTAAGCGTATACTTGCTAAAAATAACACTTATTTGATGATGCTTTTGCTACATCACAATTCAAGGTCGTTCTAAATATAGCAGCTTACGATCTTGCGACAAGAAACTAGATTCAAACCATAGGCGCTTGGTTTCTGTGACTTTCAGTTTCACAACTTACATTTATATCTGTATACTATAAATACTAGAAGGTTTCTCAGCGGCCATCTTTTAAAGCAACAGAAGTTCGTTCAATTTACACCGGTTCCCAAATCGTCGTATAGGGACCATATTCAATAAGGGTACCACGATGATGTTGGACTTTTAAACGTAAATAATATTTGACGTTTGTTTTTAATAAACTCACTTGCTAATTGCTCTTTGTTATTCATATTAATTATTAAGTAATTACTTTACAATATCTATTAAGTTATTATGTTGAACCGTTTGTTTACATTACTGTGGTACCAGTTTGGCCATCTTCGCTTTGCGACGATTCGGGAACCGGTGTAAATTGAACGAACTTCCGTTGCTTGAAAGGATGGCCGCTGAAAAACCTTCTAGTATTTATAGTATACAGATATAAATGTAAGTTGTGAAACTGAAAGTCACAGAAAACAAGCGCCAATGATCCAAACAAGAAAATATTGATGCACTGCATAAGGTTGTCGCAAGTTATACGGCGAAAAAACTTCATAGAAATGATGAAAATTGAGTGAAACTGCCTCTAATATGATGAAGCCAGTGAACAAATCAGGTCCCCACACATGCAATCAGATCCTTAAAACACAACTTCTTGCAATGGCATTGATAGATCAAGGTACCTTGGGCCTGGCTTTCGTTTGAAGTTTTCAACCATTCTACTAAGAGAAAAGTACATGATTAGCCGAATCTGTAATATCTACTGTTTCGCAAGTTAATAACTCGATCTGAGTTCGCAGTGTTTATTCTGTGATTTCTGTTTCATTAGCCGCCGGATTATTTTTCTAAGCTTGGCTGGTGATTGAATGTGCAAGCGGTCAGACATCACACTGTACATGATAATTTGCCGTGTAACACATTTTTCCTATCACTGTATTATGAAAAAACAGGCTCTAGGCTCTATATAAAATTACGAGGTAGGCCGAATATTGATTCGTATTGCATTGTCGTTCCCAGGATGCACTCTAGATAACTTTAATTAAAGATACATGGATCTTACAGCCGGAGGAAAAAGAACGCTATTAAAATTTAATAGACTTTAGAATGGTTAAAAATTTAGTCAGCTGTGTAAACATAGATAAGTGACTGACATAGATCTACTGTCTCTAAGGGATAAATTCATAGCTCTACATCGGAAATCTTCGATTTAAAACCGGAAATGTCACAACTGTGATTTCTTAGATGGCCCCAAGAAATTGAAATGCTTTTTTTTCGGTCGTAATCTATGCAACCGTCGGGGGCAACATTTGGCATGAAGATACACGAATGATTAAAGTTTGATTAAATAAAGATGACTTGGGTTAATAACTGGCTGTAAACGAGTTAGATATGCCTTAGACTGTAAACTAGACGATCAACCATGCCTCAAATATATATGGACACTGCATTAATGGCCCAGTAAAGGCCAAACTATCAAAGCAGGTGTCAAAATACATTTAGATTTAAATTATACCATATAAAAATATGGAAAGTATAATTGTTGAGGTGACAGTCTCTTATCGTGTGGTCGGGACACATGTTAGTCGCTGGCAGAAAAAAAAAAAAAGAATTGAAAATCAGGCAAATAGTAAACTAAAGACACAGCTACCTGGCAGGTTTTAACTTAGTTTTGAAATTAATTTCTCTGTCAGCGACTAACACTTGGACCGACCGTACAATGACAGATTGTCATCTTCACAATAATTTCCATACTTTTAAATGGTATGATATAAATGCAAATGCATTTAAACACCCGCTTTATATACTCTTGGCCTTTATTGAGCCTTTAAGAAAATGCAGGAATTTAAATAGAGGGGGGGGGGGAGAATCTGCTCGCGACCTATCTCATAAGATGGCACACTCGTCACAACTCGGCCGATTCCGTACCTACATCTAACCTCGTCCGTATCAAGGGGGGGGGGTTCCATTTTAAAATACTGCCAGTCACATGATCTTATATGAAGGATAGGGCACCCTAATGGGAGACATGTAACATGGCTTTTCATCGCCGAAAAAACTTACGGATTCGGTTAAGACTAGGGTAATCCGTAATCGATCGGCAGATAGACGCTGGTTCTCCGCCTGGATTACAGATTACCCGAGCCTTAGCCGAATTCGTACGATTTTGGCGATATTACACGAATGTTACATGAATCTCATTAGGGTACTTTATTCTTTAACATAGCAGCGCGCTGTAAATCAAATAGCAACGGCAACAACAGGCACGGTGATAAGTAACCTATGGCTGAAAAATGCCAACTTAATGATGGATCGAGTAAGAAAGTATGAAAGATTCCCACTTAAAATTATGACTAATGTCTGTTTTCTAAGTGGAGTGTTACAAATTTTTAAGAACGGTAAAGGGGTGTACTAACGGCGAAGAAATGCACCGTTTTGGTGCGTATCAAGCTACGTGATACAGCCGAATGACTTGATCAACGGATCACCCGAGGTTTGCCGAATGAAGATGGCGGTGACAAAATTCTTTTATTATGAAGAATTAATGACGTAATAAGTCGTCACGTTAAACTGATATTTCTGACGTACTACTTTTCCCTGGTCCCCCCATCAGATCTACTGTTAACTCTACAAAGAACGAAATTTAACATAACAACAAAATTTAAGACTGGTCTAAACGGAAAGCATTCAATTAAGTAGATCTATGGAACATATGATGTTTTTTTTTTTGTTAATCGGAAAGGGGAAAGAACATTGTTGAAAAAAAAAATGCTAGATCTAGATGTAGTGCCAGCATTTTTTTCTATCCTGACAATGTTTTTATAAGTCTTCCTTCCCAGGGTCATTGAAAGACCAGATTGTTAAAAATTTTTAAACCTTTAGCTGCTAAGCGCGACTCACCGACTTTTTGCGGACGGTGTAGATCAAGATCAGACTGCACAGAACATGCAGTCTGATTTTGGATCTACACTGTCCGACGAGGAGATTTTGTTCTCCAAAACATAACTTTCGAATAACATTATTCGTGTTTTTACAATCAACTTGAAAGTTTTATTTTACCTATATAGCAGGATAAGGGTTAATGAGGGATTTATAAAGCAAGGAAATTTCATGTTTTTTCCGACTGACATGATATTGACTTGTTCAGTGTATAACATTGCTCACTCATGGAATGAGGAACTATTTTGTAACAGCCCGTCGTCATCTTTTACATAATCCGTCTGCAATGCACTTACAAAAGAGCTATACTTTGTGAGAAGGGGGACTAATGAATCTATAAAAATGTATCCACTCCGGTCAGCTGACCTGCGTCGAAATTCTTTTATTACGGTCAATATTCTGCATGTTAAAGGACTAGTGTACCCCATGATTCGGATAATTGTCAGACAAAATGGATTTTTATGGATCCATAATTATGTTATGTCTTGCTTGGTGTAATGCATCACAGAAATGCATTAAACTCCACTTTGCCAGAGCTTGGCTCATATGTATTAATAAGCCTACGCATATTACAGGCAACAGTCGGTGCTCTTTTTCCTCATATACTGCCGATTTGGACCAGCCTGTCCGGTCTGATCTTCGATTTGTGCTGTTTGACAATATGAGTGACATGCAGGCCAAAACAGCTTTGTTTTTTTTTTAACCAAATTCATGTGCTTTCTACCGTCACACATGCCCATTTCATGTATATAGTATATGAGCCACGCTCTGGCAAAAGGGGACTTAATGCATCTCCGTGTTTCATCATACTAAGCAAGCCATAACATACTTATGGATCAATAATAGCCAGTTTTTTAACAACTAACTTAATCACGAGGTAGACTGGTCCTTGGACAAACAGAAAATTGACCAATAGCGAAAAGTTTCGGCCCAGGTCAGCCTGCGCAGACGGCGCAGGCTGACCTGAGTCGATACTTTTCGCAGATGCATTAAGCCCCCCTTTTCACAGAGCATGGCTCATATAATTTTTTGTATGGTGTTTAACGTCGTTAATTCAGTTACATCGCCGCGTCCAGAGTACCTCTCCATATTTTCCTAGAACGACTTTGACAAGTAGATCTAGTTGGCACAGCATTCTTCGCAAGACACTGACTGCTTTCCCGCTTAAACATTGTCGAAACAATGTTAAGTTGTAAAAGAAAAATGAATCCTGTCGCTATGACCGTCATCAGTTCTTGGAAAGAAATCGGCGGAGCTGGGATTTGGAACCAGCGATACCTTTTGTCCATATCCACCATCCATTCTTTAGAGTACCCTTTGACTTATTCTATATTTAGTAAATAACACAACTTCTGATTGGCCAAACAATTTGGTTGAGCCAATCAGAACTTTTGTTAATTTCAAATTTAGAAAATTCTTGAGAATTAGACTGATAAATATAAGCATGGTTGGTTAATACGGACCCCGGTTTTTAGCATTGTACGTAACCCACAGAGTTAACGGGCTCTTCCTATAATTGGCATGCAACACGCGAAAAGGGGCATTCGGACATTTGCGTAAAGTGTCGTCTCGGATCAGCCTGTGCAGTTCGCGCAGGCTAATCCGAGAGGGCACTTTACGACTACATTAGATTTTGTTCGTCATTAGACTTGCGCAAATCAGAAAATTACATAAAAACGGAAAGTGTCGTTTCGGATTAGCCTGAGCGGACTGCACAGGCTGATCAGAGACGACGCTTAACGCAAATGTCCGAATTCCCCCTTTCGCATGTTGCAGGCCAGATTATGACAATAGCAGAGTACAGGCAGGTTATATATTACATGTATACTGCTCAAAGTTTGCTACATATCTTAGCTTGTAGTTAATTTTTTAGTATTTTTTTCTTGTTGACCATGTACCTTGTGCTTTATTAATTATTGTATATTGACATTTTACACTTGTTATTCACTCTTTTGATTTTATTTTTCATTTTTTGCTGGATGGTCACTAAAACGATTGTTTTTCCCAAACGAGTTAAAAACGGAATTTGCGAAAAAAGCTAGCGATTAATTTGGTATGGGCCTAATAACGAGTATGTGACCCGTTGCTATCAGTGACAGCTTAGCATTGTCTTTGCATGCCCCCAGTCAGATTTTGGATAACCATTTGTGGAATGGAATTCGATTCCTCGCCAAGGAATTCACCAAGTTGCTAAATGCTTTATGGCTGGAGCTGACGGGCTGAAATACGGATCTGTAACCCATTCCATGTGTTCATTTGAATTTAAGTCGGGGAAACGGGATGGCCAATCCACACGCTGGATACTCTCCCTTTGCAAGTACTCTTTGACAACATGGGCCGTGTGAGAACGAGCATTGTCGTCCATTAAAATGAACCTATCGCCAATAGTACCATCGTATAACTTTACCTGTGTGTCGAGAATTTCATTTCGATACTGCTGGGCAGTCAATGTGCCTCGATCGAACACATCCAGGTTAGCTCGTCCATCCAAGCTTATTCCGCCCCATATCATGATGGAGCCGCCCCAATATCGATCATGCTCAGCAGTGTTTGCTGCATGAAACCTCTCCCCTGATTGAACATGCATATCCGGGTAGTCCAAGCAGTATCAGGACTCATCAGTAAAGAGTCACCAGTCCATTCTCCTGCTATCAACATGGTCCATCGCCGAGCAAACCGATACTGGCAGTGGTTTGGAGATAGGGGGCACGAATACAAGGTCTCCTCGATCGGAGGCCTCTTTCGTGCGACCGTGAGTGTACGGTTTGAGTCGTAACTCTGACCCCGGAAGCATTTTGAAGTTCAGAACCGGGTTGAGTTGCAGTCGGAAAGCGGTTTCTCCGAACCAAATATGATGACCAAATATCGATCATCAGCTGCAGATGTAGCCCTTCTCCTGCCACCACCACGTCGCCTGATAGATGTATACTGCTGATACCTCGCCCAGGATCTGGTGATAACAGTATGGTGCACACCAAGTGCCTGACCAACCTAATGATGAAGAGCCCCTTGATCCAACATTCCAACTGCCCGCCAAATGTCTGCATCTGAATGTCTTCTGACATTCGCATTTGCCATATTAACGTCAAATAACGTTCAACCTTTCAAAAAAAAAAAAAAAGTGAAGAATACAGAGGGTATAAAAGTTTGGTACATGTATGCAGTGTCTCACTATGAAAATTGGGGGTATCTGCATTTGCAAGACCTGCACAAGGAATTTGCCTGTCATACAAGGCAGCGTGTGTACTGGAGACCTTCTCGATGCACCACTGAATTATTTCCAAAATTAACATCACGAAAATATAGAATACAGACTCTGCTACGGCGCTAGGAAATCATGGTGCTTAGCAAACTTTGAGTAGTATATATATATAGATATAATGGTAAATTTCTGCATAGCAAAAGAAATCAATTTGAGAAACATGATGACATCGTATGTACAGCTGTAGCATTAAATACAGTCAACTGGCTTATAAATTCGCCAACATTTCAAATGCAATATACCCCTTACGATATAACTTATTCCAAAAACATGCTCTGGGAAAATGGTGTTTAATGACTCTAAGTAATGTATTATACCAGGCAAGTTGTTTCATGATAAAAGATATATTATGTCTGAAAACCGGCTGAAGCACAAAATAGAATGGTTCTTCGACATGCAGTAAATTTACCAAGTGCAAAAAGTATCTACCCAGGTCAGCCAGCGCGGATAGCGCACGCTGACGTGGGTAGATACTTTTTGTAGATGTATGAAACAACCTTTCACAGAGCATGACAGAGCATGACTCCTGTAATTCAGTGACATGGATCAGTTTGATCTTGATTTTATGTTACGAAGCTGTGTTTACATATGGCCTGCAACACCCGAAAAGGGAAATTCGGACATTCGGCAGTCCGCGCAGGCTAATCCGAAACGACACTTTCCGTTTTTATGTAATTTTCTGTTTTGCACAAGTCTACTGTAGCACAAAATCTAATGTAGTCGTAAAGTGCCGTCTCGGATTAGCCTGCGCGGACTGCGCAGGCTGATCCGAGACGACACTTTACGCAAATGTCCGAATGCCCCTTTTCGCATATTGCAAGCCATATAGAAGGAAGGGACTTGGACAGTAATTTTATGGAGAACACATTAGGCTATGCAATTAAATAGGCCTACTTACTAACAGACTTTGAGATGAAACGACGTGGTTACAGACTTACTTTTATCACATAACTCCCCTTTTTTTTCAATGTAAGACAGCCACCACGAATTTTCTTGTCTTACACACGTGTTAGATAAGAAAATAGTGCCGTATTTGGTCAACGCGCTGTAATTATACGCCTCATTTCTAAAACGTTGCAGACCAAGATTCCTGTACATGTATGAAACTGACTGTTAAAATTGATGATCGTGACAAAGCTGCACATTTAATATCTTTAGATGTATAACAAAACCGTTATATGCAAGTTTCTATGGAACTATTTTTTGTCTGTGATGTACAAACCTGTAAGAGAAACTAATAGGTTCTAAATAAATTTCAATACACATGCAAATGTAGGCCCATGTTTTAACACCTTATGAACTATAATTCTTGGGATACAGTTACGTGATAACAAGAAATCTGACATTCGTTGGCTTTTGAGGTAAAATTGTACTAAACTCGTCCACAAAAATGTCATTGAGCTCGCAAAAGGCTCGCTAATTAACATTTTTTTGTAGACTCGTTCCGGCAAATTCTATCTCAATCACCAACTCATGCCAGATCCTATATATATATTACAACTGTTTCATCCGAGAAGAACCTCTACAAAACCAATGAATTCGATAAAAGAATTCTTTCTAACAGAAATGTTTTTTCTTGCCGGACGCTATTCAGATTTATGAGGTCGTATCTTTTCAAAGCTGACCCCAAATATGTGCTAAGTTTCATATTGAGTAAGTGGGCTCCCCTATGGACAGTAAATCATATTTTTGTAAGACATTTGTCTGGTCTGGAGCCTGTTGGAGTTTTTTGGACAAAGAGAACCTAAGAAAGGCCAAGAATACATTCATCTTACAGAAAAAAATTAAAATTTACTTTTTAATGTAAACAATGTTTATGTATAACAACCTTCATGTGGTGGCTTGCATCCCACCGATTTATGACCATATTCTTATAAGAACCTTGTTTTTGCCCAAACTGTGTACTTGTTGAGAAATACCAAAAAGGTCAGCTTCCCCAGTTAGAACTGTATTTATACACGGTAATTTCTCCACATGTACACTTATTTTGTGTGACATGCATCAACGAACACACACAAACATACGTGGCAGATAGATCTTTTTAGCCCTCTCTGTATCAAACAGAAAAGTTGAATAGCGTTCTGTGCTTTGATTTTGAGCAATGGATTGCAACATTGTGGATCGACAGATAAGTATCACTCCGCCGACCTCGCCAACGGCGGAAGAACATCTGAGTACGCAATGTAGGTACCTTTCATACCAAGTTCAGCACCCAGATGGGTACATGTGCTACGTGTGGCTGCGAAAATGTGTATGTGGCCAGAGGGCCGATATGAGTTACCTTGCTTTAACCGGCAAGATTCCACTCATCAGGCAAGATGGAGTCGACATACATCTAAGTGAAGCTTGTGACTGGGAGGAAAGGTCATTCAATGGACGTAACATCCTGAAGAGGAACTGTTTCGAGGAGATCCATGTCCATTCCCCGGGACTACAGGATGTAAATCGTGAGTCCTTCAAATTTTCTTCTTAACATCTCTAGGTCGATATTAACAAATCTGGTAAACAATTAGATTTCGATTTAATTGACTGAATCAACCCGTTATTGCATGCGCCATTATTACCCAAATTGTCACATCAAAGCCCTCCCCCAATTTAGTAGATGTTAAATTTTACGGTTAATCAGATGGTGAAGGATGAAATCTAGGATCATGAGGACGAATAACGAGCTTTATTCACATTGGAAATTGGTAAGGCACCTACCCAACCTTGCACTAGTATATGACACGAGAAGCCTGATCTTATACTGTTCACAACGGCATAGAAGCACCGGTTTCATGGCTATAGTAATGGCTATAGTAATGGCGCAAATCTCATTACCTAGCTTTATCAAAACAGTGGTTTCCACGTGTAAGCCATGCCCTTCGTAAAGGGGTCTTTATGCGTCTGTGTGATGCAAGTATACAAAGCACGTAGTCATATGATTATGTACCTATAAAATCCATTTTGTCTGACAACAGGCGAAATCTTGGGGTAGGTAGAATGGTCCTTGGACATGCAGAAAATTGACCAATAGCAAAAAGTTTCGATCCATCTCAGCTTGCGATGACTGCGCAGGCTGACCTGGGTCGATACTTTTTGCAGATGCATTAAGCCCCCTCTTAACACAGCATGGCTCAAATTATTTCGATTGTATCTGAACGATCATCAGGTTCAATGTGCACAATGAAAAACACCACAATAAGAAGCACACTCTTTGTTGCAGGCCTTTACATTGTCATTTAAGATTAGTCGTTATTTGATAAAAAGAATCTGATATTCGCTGGCGTTTGAGATAAATTTTATTAAACTCGTCAAGAAAAAATGTTATTAAACTCACAAAAGACTCGCTTAATAACAATTTCTCTAGACTCGTTTAATAAAATTTTATCTCAAACACCAACTCATGTTAGATCCTATATGTCTCTTTTCAGATGTTCAACAAACCAAAAACTGAGTTCAGCAAGATATGAAAATATGCTACTACTAACAACATTTTATTGAAATCAAAGGATTTCACTGGATGTGATGATTCACTTCTAATTTCACTATTTCTAAATGTCTACATTGAAAAGACACTCAGAAAATGATATAAAGTCACAAATTGTGTGTATACGTTTTAATAAGCATAGGCGTAATTTTGTACAACGTTCTGCTCAATAAAGATTAAGGTGTCCATGTTTTTGTTATGTTGTCATTGTTGATACTTTTGCTGTTGTTGGTATCATCCTCACTGTAGTTAACCCTTAGGCTGCTAAGCGTGACTCACTGACCTTTTGCGGAGAGTGTAGATCAAGATCAGACTGCACAGAACGTGCAGTCTGATCTTCGATCTACACTGTCCGATAAGGAGATATCTTTCCTCCAAAAAGTACCTTTGAAATAGGAAAATTTGAGTTTTTACTATCGGCTTGAAAGTTTTATCTCTTTTATTTAGTAAGATAGAGGTTAACATTAATTTTCTAATGATGAGATAGACAAGGTTTGCGGACCATCAGATTGTATAAAACTGGCAGGAAACTAAGGTGGCTGACTTTAGTGATGGATGAGGCTGACCAAATTTGACGTTTCTTGGCTGAGGATTCTCTTCCCCTCTCTGTCTGTCTGTCTGTCTGTCTCGCTTTCTTTCTGATTCAGACTGTTGAAGTACTAGTAGCCTATGTCTCTATTCTGTTTTAGACTATATTACCGCTTGTTTTTAACAGTATTTCGGTGTTATAGGGGAGGTCAATATACCTATCCATTCATTCCTGGAGCTTCTTTGCAAGTGTCACTCACAATACTTTTTTTAACCGATATCCTGCTGAATAAATGAAATGAAACGTTTAAGTTGATAGTAAAAAACCCAAATATTGCTATTTCGAAGGTATTTTTGGCGAGAAAATATGCCTTTATCGGACAATTTAGATCAAAGATCAGACTGCACGCTTTGTGCAGTCTGATCTTGATCTACACTGTCCGCCAAAGGTCAGTGAGTCGCGCTTAGCAGCCTAAGGCTTAAGCCTCTGGCAGCTTTGTCACATGAACATGAGCGAAACTATTTTTAGCGGTGACAGAGGAATTGGTCCTGTTGCAAGCACCCTTACCAGCACTGTTGGCCAAAAATAGGAGCTTTTTCGGACGACATCGTTCAAAATTACAGTCTTACATTGAATCTATACCGTTGGCTTGTTTAGTCAAGTCTGTTAGATAACTTTTGATGAAAACAGTTCTGACTTTATGATGGTTGTATTTTCAGCCATGGATAAAGAGGATATTTTTTTTGTCGGTGAAAGATCGATATTTTTTTCATCGAGTGAATATCATCTGTAATATTTTCACTATTTGCGAAGCCACGAGTGAAAATATTACCGATGATGTTCTCGAGATAAAATGAATTTCGATCGTTCACGGAAAAAAACAAATAATAAAAAAAAAAATATTCTATTCATTTCATGCTTCTAACCCCTTTTTTTGTTGGGACTTCCGTCAAAATCCAACACAGTTGTTTTCGGTAATTCTCCGTGGCATACCCCCTCCACACAGCAACGCACTACAATAATATGAATATAGGCAAAGCTTAAAGGCGAGCAGCGCTACAAGTGTTTGCTATTTTGAAAGAAGTAAATCTCCTGATCAAATGCCTACAAATTATATATAGGGGTAAATCTAGATCTATCTCAGATTTTTATTATCTCACTAAAGTTAAAAAATAATTCATCTCATAATTAAGCAAAGCAACTGCAGGTAAACCACCAGAAAAAAAGAAAGACAAATGAATAGAATATTACCGAGGGTCCCCTCCCCTTCATCCCCCCCCTCCCCCCCAAAAAAGTACCAGCCCTGGGGTGTTTCCTGTCTTTCTCACACCAGTACTGACACAACTTTCTTTCAAGTTATTGAATACTTTTCTCAAATGCATCAGATGTGAGAGGCTAAAAGTTGCTGGAAAGAAAGTTTGCCTCAACTGGCTATTGAACCCACAACCACCAGATCATGAGTCAGGCACACGAACGATGACGAACCACCGAGCTACCTGGCCGGGCAGGTTTCATTTCAGAATTAGGCAAAGGTATTAGGGAATGTGCATTGACCAATAATGCCCATCTATTGTATGGGATCGTATTCAAATTAGTATGATGATGTCGTATTTGACAGCATAACAGTAAACAGAGTAGCATATTGCAAATCACACCTATCATTTGAACATAAAATTTGCACCTTTTTCTTGTATTTAACCTATGGTGGCATATTTCTGCCACAAGAAACAAGATAACTATTGCGATAGTTTAAGAGAACAATCACGATAAAACAAACTTTCCAGGAAATATTATCTAAATAATAAAAACTTTCACGGTAAAAATAGCTGATAATTCTCACTGTTATCGCGATTTTTCTATGTTCATACCTACAACTGACATTCATGGTATTTATAATTAGATGTTTCAGAATATCTTCGTTTCTAACCTTATGAATTCTCCTTTTCCCTGAATGGTTTTAAAGTTGTTCGTAAGAGGCATTTCGAGTCGTCTTTGTGTTTAACAGACTTCAGTTCATTTCATGTGTAGTCAAAATTAACAATTAAGCTACAATTGTAAATAGTTCGAATTCATGATAACTTACTGCCCTCTTGTGAAGTCAAAAACTACCGAGTTCATCCAAATGGTGAATTAAGTACTTATAGATGTCGAGAAACAGGTAGAATTATCACGATAATTTTATCTTGTATGTCACCATTTCCACGAATGAGAAATTTTGTGTTAAAATATTATCTGATCAATGTAAAATTTTCTTGATGTATACCAAAGTTTATCATGAATTTTCTTTCAGAAAACTTTTCACTATCTAAATAAAATTTCCAGGAAATGTAGGATCAGCCTCCAAAGAGTTTTGAGTTGTCTTGGGTGGCTTAGTGCTTAAGGTGTTGAAACAGTAATCTTAAGGTCCTGAGTTTGATCCTCAGCCAAGATAATGTTTTACTTGTATGGGGGTTTCTATGGGTATGGCAAGCCACATCCCAAACATGGACTGCTTGTAAAACCAAGGAAAATATATGAAGTGAGCTGTCGGCTTGATACGACTGAAATGACTTTGAAAGAGGAGAACAACACCAATTGATCAATCCAAAAAAGTCCTAGTTTCAAAAAGGATCAGGCCAAAAGGGGCTGGTTAAATATCATGGTCCTAATCATTATCTGACATTGGCATTTAAAATGAATTCATATTCATGTAGTCATTGTTTGACAACACAGTATTTGTATTTCTCAATTAAAGTTATGAACAACAAACCATTTACAAGCATGGATAAAGGGAGATAGATCTAGGAAAGTTTAAGAACTTTCAGAGATATAGGTTTGTAGATCTAAATCTTTGTAATTATTTGTTTGAATGGAGTTTTATGTTACTTTCCACTGCAATTCACCTTACGTTATGTCATTAACATCTTTACTTGGTAATGTTTCAACCAGTGCTAGCCTTGCTCAAGGATACTCCTACATGACTGGCAGGGCAATCAGGGTTTGAAACAGAATTTCAAGATAACAAACCCTTTGCCTTGACCTAGGAATAAGTTACAGTAACCCACAAAAACAAATCTGCATAAAAGGTATTTCAGTGGCTCCCAAGTCTTTGCCGTTACTTTGCCATAAATTTACTCTTAACAGTCAGGTCATCAAGCTGGTATGTTTTTTGATGACTAAGCAGCTGATGGTTTTGCCTGGATGAAATAAGCTTAAATTTGTTGAAAGCAGTTTAAAACAGGGGTGAAAAAAATGGCATAATACCAGATTTTGTTTTGGAAAGTCAAAAATAATTTTACAAAGTTGACAAGCAATATCATTCTGCAAAAAGAAGCCTTTAGACCTAGAGAAAATACATAGGGGAATATCCCCCCCCTTTTTTTTTTCATTTAAATGTTTAAACTTCTGACTCTGTATGTAACATGGTAGTTCAAAATACATTTCAACATGCCTGATATATACCACAAATTGGATGATTAGGAATGGTTCAGTCAATGAAGGCATTCTGTAGAAGCAATCATTTGATTGGTAATTAGTTTGAGCCCTGCTGCTGACAATCTTGGTGGTGTCGTTTTTTCTCACCCTGGCCACTGTCATTTCAAGGTAATGTAAATGATCAAACTTCTTGAACAAGAATATTTGCTTAAAATCTAGTTTGACACATCTATAATGCTACAGTGTGAAGACATTAAAAAAATGTTATGGTCTATTGAAAAGATACTTAGTTATCTTAAAGGTTAAAATCTCTTAAAAAATAAGATCAGAGGCGTTCCCACAATGTAGACCCAATTTTAGAGAATATTATGTGTGTGGGCACAACAATAGTTTTCACATAAAATCATATTCTATGCAAAGTGAAATCTAGATCTATACTGTCAAAAACATCAAAGTGAATGCTGACAGAGTTTGATCAGATTTAGATTTTACAACAATGATCCGATTCAGAACAAAACGAAAAAGTATAAAAGAAACCAACTTCCCTCTGTTAAAAGAAAATAATAATAATAAAAAAAAATCACTGCAGCGAGTAGACCATTTTGTTTTAAACTGAAAAAAAAAAATTAACTTTTTTAAGCAGTTGTGATCTAGATCTCGATGAGAATAGTTTTTTGTTACATTCTGTTCAGAATGAAAGACACGCTCGTCAATCCGTCAATATCTACCGTGCATAGATTAACAAACTTAAGAGTTTGCTCGTGCCGTGTTGACTTTGGGACGAGTTAAGTACTGGCCGAGTTGTTTTGCTTTCTTTACCGAACAAGACTTAAAGAATTGGGGAAAACGTCCGAATGAAACATGAACAAAGTTTTCAAAAGCAAGAGCGCGAAAAAACTTGAAAGCAAAGATCGATTGGCTCACCCGAAATGATTCAGCTGCTTTATTAATTCCCGTAATGTTTATTTCTGTATTCGGAATTTTCCGTACCCCAGACAGATACGGAAAAGCCCGAGTTCCTTCGTATTTGACCAGATCTCGCGAGGGTCTCGTTTGCTGACTGGAACACTGTTTCAAATCACGTGATTGCCAAGGGTATAAGGATTTTAGTGCCAGTCTTTTACGTCACTTCCGTCCGCCATATTTTAAAAATCTACCTTCGCTCCACCACTTTTTCAGAGGCATATCGTATGTACAGTTTTGACACCATCTCTACCAATAAGCTCTCGCTTACGCGAGGCGTCGCTCCGCGACGCCTCTTGTGTGCTGCTCGCTATTACGTAAAGCACGAGAAATGTAGAGTAAATTGCGTCATATTTCCATCTGGTTGAATGGCACGCGCTGTTTTCCTACGTAACTAGTGTGCGGGAACTACTGTTTCCGCCTTCAATTGAGGAGTGAGAAAATAAAATCGGTGTTTTTCACTGGTCGTTACCATGAAATATCAAACCACATTCCACCATTATTTCCGAAAAGCATGAAATAAATATGATATGTATTAGATGATATGTATATACAATGTCAAAAAGTTTTGCACCGCCATATTAAAGCATGGCCAGCAATGAGTCCAGGGTTCCTACTCGGCAACCATTCTTAACCCTCATCCTGGTAAGTAAGTGACAGGAAACGTTTAAGGATTACGACCTCTAACTCATCGGTAAATATCGTGTAACACCGACGTTTTCGTAAAAGCTATTCGGCCAATCTCGGCAGCTTCCGTCTTTTAATATGACCTTAAGTCGATGGTATGAACCCAAATTTGGCTATTTCGAAGGGATAAGTCCTTATCGGACAGTGTAGGTCAAAGATCAGACTTCACGTTCTGTGCAGTCTGATCTTGATCTACACTGTACGCAAAAGGTCAGTAAGTCGCGCTTAGCTGTCTAAAGGTCAAGAAAATTCTTACTCTTGATCCCAAGAATTTTATATGGGGAAAATATAGACATTTTAACCTCTAAATAAGTGTTTGTGTGAGTAAAAAATTTCCACCTTATTGTTAATCGAAAAAAGATACTGGTATACGAATCACATTTAATTGAGTCATACACATGCAAAAGGGGGTTGAATGCATTTCCATGATGCATTATACATGTTTCACGCAAGTCGGCCCATAATTATGTATTCATAAAATCCGTTTTGTCTCACAACCGACTGAATCATGCGGTAGACTCGTCCTTTGACATGCAGAAAATTGATCAACAAAAGGTTTCGACCTAGGTCAGCCTTTAAATAAGGGGTTTTATGCAGCTGCAAAAAGTATCGACCCAGGCCAGCCTGCGCAGTCCACAGGGGGCTGACCATAGTCGATTCTTCTTTCTATTGGTCAATTTTCAGCATGTCAAAGAACCAGTCTTCCCCAGTATTTAGTCGATTGTCAGACAAAGTTGATATGATGGATCCATAATTATGAGACGACATACTTGGTATAATGTATTAAGTAGATGTATCAACACCCTTTTTGCCAGAGCATGGCTCGTGTATTGGTGTACATTTAGGTGAAAGGTAGAGAGACAGAGAGAGACAGACAGACAGAGAGGGACAGAGAGAGAGAGAGAGAAAGAAAGAGGGAGAGAGTGACAGGGTGAGAAACAAGGAGAGACAAAGTGACAGAGGCAGAGAGAGTGAGAGAGGGAAGGACAGAGAGTGAGTGAGTGAGAGTGAGAGAGAGAGAGAGAGAGAGAGAGACAGACAGACAGACAGACAGAGAGGGACAGAGAGAGAGAGAGAAAGAAAGAGGGAGAGAGTGACGGGGTGAGAGACAAGGAGAGACAGGGTGACAGAGGCAGAGACAGTGAGAGAGGGAAGGACAGAGAGTGAGAGTGAGAGAGAGAGGGAGAGAGAGAGAGAGACAGACAGACAGACAGACAGACAGAATGAGCAAGTTATTAAATTTCCACTTGAAAACCCTAAGGTTAATTTTTCCAGGGATAAAAGCATTTTTTTTTCACGGATAAGTAAGCGCATACAGATGTTTCCTTTTTTATTTGTCATGAGATACAGTACGTGAATTACTTAACAGTTCATTCATTTCGGAAACAAACATTTCACGGTAACTCAGTCCAGTCTAGGCCTGCATTCACCAACCATTCTTAATATGGTTTTAAGTCTGACCCTCTAGAATTTTCAAAATTTGAAAACAATGCAATTTTTGATTTGTTAAAAACCAATGATTAAGCTAGTCAGAAATTTCGTTATTTTCTAAATTCAGAATCACACCAACAATACAATTTTGAATGGTTGCTGAATACGGTCCCAGTTGAAGATCTACAAAATACTTGCAAAGGTGATATACTGAAGATAAAATTCTCGTCTTAGTCTATTCTTAATTCTTCCAGCTCACAAAGTGACTATATACAAAGTGAAATAAACGTCAAAACTGTATATTACAGCATTACATTTTGACATTAAACCTTTATCCGTATTGGAGGAGTGAAGAGTAAACCAAATTGTTTGGTTTAGCCAATCAGAAGTTGTGTTACTTTCAAATTTAGAAAATCTTGGAGCATAAGACCAAGATTGTTCTTTAAATCTTAGGCTGCTAAGCGCGACTGACTGACCTTTTGCGGACAGTGTAGATCAAGATCAGACTGCACAGAACATGCAGTCTGATCTTGGATCTACATTGTCCGAGAAGGAGATATTATTCCCCGAAACATAACTTTGAAATAGCAGTATTTGTTTTTTTTACTATCGAATTGAAAATTTCATTTTAGTTATTTAGCAGGATAAGGGTTAATGTGTTCTCGTATATGGAACCAATCTCACGTACGCATTTATAGTAAAATTCTAATCAAAAAGCAACAAGTTGCTTTCTTTTGTAGAGAATTGAATTTTATCGTATTTTTAACCCTTTACTACAACGGCAAAAAATTTAGACTCTTTCATATTGAAAGCTCTTGCAGACAAAAAATAAAATGCAGCTCAAATGATGTGGTTTGCTTGTGAAAGGGTGTAACACATAGTGGGAAAAGAAGAAAAGGCTGGTTTGTCAGCAATTTGTCTTTTTCTCACAATGTTTTTTTGTAAGCCATATTTCTCAAGGACGTTAAAACTCAGGCTTGTTTGGGAAAGGGTTAAGCGTAATCTAGGCCTCAAAAGAGAGTCTCAGTTTTTAATTTTGCCTCCAAAGAAGTAATCAATCAAAACAAAAACTAAAAATTAGTATATTTCTTGTAGCCTCACCAACACGTCACACAACTGATGGGAGCTCTCGTCTTGAGATTCTTATGACAAGTAATTTAACTGGCACCAAAATATTTTTTTGGCCAATCAGAATGCATATCACTATTATTCGGTTTTCTGATATAATCGCGTCAGGTAGACATTTTCCTTTGTCATCTTTTTGTTTCCCATGTCTGTCCCAGTCAACGAGATTAACTTTCTGCGCTGCTTAATCGTTTCTCACCTTCAGTGCCCTCTGACTTCGGACACTTTCCTTTCTCTTTGTTTAAGAATTAGTAAACAGCGATGTCCGATAAATCATATACACACGAAGTAACTGTGTAGTGGTATAAGCAAGGGATAAACCATTTTTTACACATTCAAGATGGCGGCTGCGATCCTGTTGGTGTTATTTTTTTCCTGGACTGGTCTGCAGGAAGTAAAATCACATAGCGTTTCAGATACGAGGTTATCAAAAATTCAAAACAGGGTCGAAGGAATTGAAGATCGACTGTCATTCCTTGCTTCTCAAGATGTCGGCTGTAATGAAACGATTCTTGACGTCACAGGAAGAATTAAGGATGTGTCTGACAAGATACCCAGCTTATACGCAGGTAATTTTTAGAATTGTAAATCTTTCCTTGAGACGTTGTTTTTTATATCAAACATTCCTATGTTGTAATGACCATCGAGGAGATCGCTTTTGCAAACACTGTTGAAAATGGAGCATTTTTCCTTTTTTTTATGTTATCTACGTTTCTCCCCCCCCCCCCCCTTTCCCCCCCCCCCAAAAAAAAAACCGATTTTACATATTCCGACACATTTATCTGTCGTCTGCAAATACTTTGAATTTTGACAAGTCGAAAATTTTTGGTCGTCTGGTAAAAGGTTATGCAGAGTTTATGAACTTGGATGAGCAATTCAGGAATAAAGGCCTAATTTCGTGTTTAAGACTCGCCCTCTGATTTACTTGTACAAACAAGATTTGAGCCATGCCAATCAGTTTGATGAAACACGTTTTGCGAACACCAGAAACAACCGGCTATCAGCGTTTTCTCCTTTTCCAAGTATATTTTCAAACGGCTACCTCCCCAGGGTCATAAAAATGCGAGATTGTTCGGTAAAGAGATAATGTTGAATGATTGTAGGTCCCATCCGCACAAAAATGAACTTCGCAAGAGGTGACAGGAACTCCGGTGAATTGTTAATTATCGCACCTGATCCTTTTGAAGCCTGTCTGAGACGATATAAGGGAACACCGGTGGACAAACAGCACGTCAAACTACTCTGTATACAGCAGGTGGGTGGAGTTAGTTCTTTCGAACTTATTCGAAAATCTTTCGTGTCAGGATGGTTTAGGCGTTTGATTTGTTGATTTTGGCCTGTATTCACCAACCATTCCATTAGTTTTATTGTTAACTAGAACTTAATTCAAATTTAGTACGTGGCACAATCTCTGATTGGGTAAACACAAAGTTCAAGTTATGAATGACAGATATCGTGTTTCAGGTATTGTGGAGGTACAAGTTTCCGGAGACCAAAAGAAAAGTAGAACAAGATCAGTTGTTGGTATCCAAATTCAAAATTAACCTTCAACCCAGGGAGTCAAAAAGAGTCACAAAGGGGGAAAGGGAGCTAATCACACTACATACGACTGCTGGACAGCCTTTTGCTAGGAAGGGGAGGTCCTTGTTGATGGTGACCTCTTCCGTGACACCCTCCACGTCAAATATACCGACGACAACAACCACAAACCCTCCTAGAGTACGGAAAGAGTATAGGACGTTGAACCTTACAGAACGAACTCGTTTCCATAATGCTCTTAATGCGCTCTATCAGGGAAGTTTAATTTTTAATTGAGCCGTGCTCTGGCAAAGGGGCATTTAATGCATCTCCGTGATTCATTATACCAAGCAAGTCATAATATAATTATGGGTCCATAAAATCCATTTTGTATTACAATCAACTGCATCCTGCAGTAGAATGGTCCTTAGACTTTCAGAAAATAACCAAAAGCAAAGGGTTTCGACCCAGGTCAGCCGCGCAGACTGACCTGACTTGATAGTTGTTGCAGATGCATTTAACTTCCTTCTCACAGAGCATGGGTCAACTATATAATACACTGAGTAAACTTATAAATCGCCACCACCCATTTTGAAGAATTACTGTAATACGGATAAGCAAAATGAACAAATTATTATGAGATAGGTGAATCCGTTCTATTTGAATGCCTGTTTAGAGTTTTGGTAAAAGTATTTGATAAAGATGTGGTACGACTTTTCAATGTTGTTTGAGCAAGTACCAATAAGTCATTTTTTTATGATGTGGCAGTTTATAAGTTTTGTTGACATATCTTTTTCTTTCTCTAAGGTTTGAACTAGACTTTACTTCAACTATAAATGAAAAGACCTTTCCCTCAAGTTCTAACTTTTATTGATGACCGTTGTAAATGCGACGAGTTTTTTTTCAAGTGATTGCATTACTTTGGTTTGATATGTTTGCTAGATATTTACGTCCGATCCATCTCGAATTTGTATATTTAATTTCATAATTAAGCCATAATATCTCTTGCATGTCACAGTGCGAACTAACAGTGGACTAGATAGCACATGTTACGCAGATGAGAAACATCGGAAGGAAATAAAGTTGCCCCATTTAAAAGATGTGTGACCCGGTCAGGGATTAAGAGCAATGCATGCTTGTAATAAAATTCTTTCGTATGTTATAAGAACAAAATTTTGTGAAAAAAAACCTGTAATAGCCTAAAGTAATTATCAGTCTCAAACTTCAGAAAGGCGTCATTGCCTCATTTGCCAATACACACCGACGTGCCAGTAGAGGTGCTCACAGAGGGCCAGCTTTTTTACCTTGGCACAGGGTATTTATTACACTGTAAGTATTTCAGTTTTCCTCTTGCATTGTAGGTTTTTCGCTGTACGTATTACCACAGTGCTCTGAAACTCCAATGGTCTGTCACAGGATAACAAAAAAAAAAATTCATTATCGGATACCATTTCTATAAATAACACATTGGCGACTCCCTTTATATTATACAGACATGTTGTAAGGCAAGGTGTGCAACGAAATCGAAGAAAAATTTGACCCCTGTCCGCTTTCAGAGATAATATTTATCCGAAAATGGAAAAAAAACCTAGTTACCGCTGCAGATGTGTTTACAAATGAATTTTCTTGTGCACCCTGCCCTGTAAAAGTTCCAAACAGCTCTTGCCATCCAGCAAAAGCTCTCATCTAAAAAGTTTTCTAAAGCTTCCACTTTTCCGGATCACTATGTGATGACGTCACACTATTTATAATCCTGCAGCGAATAATAATTTTTTTTTTTCAAAGATAGAGCTTTTTTTTTTTTTTAAATTTATTGATGAAATCATTAAATTAATATTTCGTCTTTTATAATTTATCTTTTCATCTCATCCAGTATCACGATTGTCATCCTCTATTTCGCATATTTTCGCGTTTTTACCGTTCATTGGTCAAAAACTTTGGCGCGTCATTTGATAGTAAATTAACGTGAGTTAAAATTCGCTGCGCCATAAGGGATTGTGTGACGTCAGCGCATGGCGATCTGGGAAATGTGAAAGCTTTTTAAACTTTTCAGAGATGAGAGCCATCGCTTGATGGCAAGAGCTGTTTGGAACTTTCTAAGGTGAGGGTGAGCCCATTGGCACCAATACCTAGGATTATCTCTGAAAGAGGACTGGGGTCAAATTCTGGGTATTATTTTCTTCCATATTGCCAAAATGTCCCGTTGTACTGTTTATGTAATGAAGCAATGCGTTTAACATGTCTTACCTTTCATATGTTTGTTTTGTTATATTGCGCATGTCAAGCAAGGCTAAATTTATCATCTGAGAGTAATAGTACGTAGTAAGCGCTGAGGCGTATTTAACGCACTGTGATTATTGCGGTGTATTTACTACAGTGTAAGATTCGCGTCGCATTTATAACACATATGTTCTGATGCGTATTTATAACACTTTAATTGAATGTTGTGGCGTATTGAGTATTAAATTCTTTTCGTCTTTGACAAATTTATACTTCATAATATTCCAGTTGTTTTCATAAACTTTCTTTACCAAACAACTTCATGTTTTATTCATCCCGACGGATAAGGCTTTTGAAAACATCATGGGAAAAGGGGAAACTGCCGGTAACAAGTATTTTCTTCTTTACAGCTAATATTTTCTATCTGTAATAGTTCTAATACAGTATTTGCTTTTATATTCGCAATTGCTTTCAATAGCGAAAAACCTAAACTTATGTCGTCGGATAAAAAATTTAGAGGCCCGTGTACATTATCTCTATCCAAGCTACGATTCTTTTATGAGTTTTGAAGACGCCTTGCGTGAAGAAGACTCGTCTGTTACACTGCCATATTGGGACAGTACAATAGATGATCAAATGGACAATCCCACTAACTCTCGTATATGGTCAGCTGACTTCCTTGGCAACGGAGCCGGACAAGTCGTCACGGGTAACCACTCCTTCAACTGTTAGAGTCCTAAATAGCTGAAATGAGCAATTCTGGTTTGTAGAAAGGATCGAAATATTGCAATAACTAGACCGTTTGGTAAGAATTCTCGCACAAATATAAAAAAAAAACGAAACCAGCTTGGACAGCACATTTTTCGATGTCAGGCCTATTTCTTTCTTTCTTTTTTTTTTTTCAAAGGCAAGTTATCTTTTACTCGGCACCTCAGCACCTAGGGTAGTTGGAAAAAAATCAAAAGCAGACTGCGTAGGACGTGCAGTATTTATCCAAGAATGTTGGGGGCCTCACATGTAAATATATCTAGATCAACTTTTAATGGATGGATGGATGGATGGATAGGTACCCAGACGACCAGTCGATCGACTGTCAGGCTGATGAATTTGTTCATTAATTCATTGATTGATTTAGGTGACTTTGCCAATTGGGCCACAGAACAAGGTTTCCTTGAGCGTTCATACGGTGAAAGAGGCAGTTTGGTCCGCAAAATTAACATGGAACGTACTTTAACAAGATGTTCATTTTCAGTAAGTGTTCACTGATATGTTTTCGGGAATAATTTTCCAACTTTTAAACATGTGACAGCAAAGTTAGAAATTTCTTTAGCAAATACGGAATTTAACCAACCTCATAGCACACTGAAATATTCTACATGTTCCTATAAAAGTAGCACCGTTTATAATAATCAAAATGGTGCAAGAAAGCACTAATTATACACCACGTTAAGATTTTAGGCTTGTCTTCATTGATAACATTTTAAGACGCAAAATTTTATTAATCTAATGTAGTGAGTGGGATGGTCTTTTTCCGAAATGTTATATATCCTGAAACACGCGAAAAGGGGCATTCATACATTTGCGTAAGATGTCGTCTCTGATCAGCCAGCGCAGTCCGCGCAGGCTAATCCGAAAAGGCACTTTACAACTTCATTATTAGTTGTGCGGTCAGTTGGCAGGGGACTTGGAAACTTGTTCACGGCCTTGGCGAATCATGTCACACCGAGCCGAAGGAGAGGTGGCGACATGATTCGCCACAGCCGTGAACAAGTTTCCAAGTCCCGTGCCCCTTACCGTACAACGAATTTATTATACTGCAAAGTTTTACTATTCCAGTATGTATTCAGTAAACTTTCCCCGTTTTATGTTCTCACGAATTGAGTACGCTGACGACATAGAATTTCCCCTTTGAAAATTTACGTCACTGAAAACTGACGTCACTGAAACCTTGGTAAAACATGCAGTTTGGTGGATGAACTTGATGTCACTGCGATAGACATTCTTCATATTTTCATTTAAACATGGATTTAAATACCTTCAAGGTAAATAACTATGCATTTTACTGATTTGTTGTCTAAAAGTAATCGACCATTAGGTATCTCTAACGATCATTTGTTATCCTTTTAACGTTACCATGAATGAGTTTCGACACTTACCTGACGAAGGGATGGCTGTTTTAACCCCGTGTATTTGTTTTAGAATGACAGCAAACGATGATTTTATAACTAGATCTATGGTCATTTATTTTAAAAAATAATCCATTCTTTCCGCTTCAATGACAACCATCACGGGAAACTAGAAATAATTCGGTACAGGCTATTCATTATGTTTGTCTTGTGGGTAGCTCGTATCGGTCGACGCCGACATTTTGGATATTGTGTTGAAAGTGTATACAGGGCCTTCAAAGGGGAAACTGCTTTTACGTGGATTTCTGCCAGTGTACATGACTGTATGTACGGGGCATATTATCCAATCAGATCGCGAGAAATTTCTTTGCAGTATAATAATAGATTTTGTCCTACAGTAGACTTGCACAAAACAGAAAATTACATAGAAACGGTCTGCGCACGCTGATCCGGACAGCACTTTACCCAAATGTTCGAATGCCCCTTTTTGCGTGTTGTAGGCCATTAATTATAACATTGGAGGAAAAGAGATAATGTTTGTGACCAGCTTTGTTTCTGCACAATACTCCCTAAGGTCTTCTTCTTCAGGGTCGTTAATAAATCTACAGGGGATTATTTCTTTGGTAAATGATTTAACTTTTGACTGCTTTAAAGAAAGAGTGTATTTTTTTTTTCTTTCGATAAGTATAAATTTCAATTTCTATGCTGAATTGACCGGAATAAGTACAACATATTGGATAGTAAATACAGTCTAGACCAAGATCAGACTGCACTATCTATAATATTAGTAGCTGGGGTTACACACCGCACATCGTGGTTCTACACATCATACTTTGTAAGGGCGCAACACCCATAACTCGCGGTTTACAAGCGCGCACTGTTTAAAAAATGGGGTTAGGTCAAATATATTTGAGCCTTGCGCTGTGAAAAGGGGGCTTGATGCATTTGCAAAAAGTATCCATTATGTCAGCCTGTGCAGTCCGCGTAGGCTGACGAGAGACGAAACTTTTTGCTATTTGTCAATTTTCTGCTTGTTAACGGACCATTCTCCCTCAGGATTCAGTCGGTTATTAGACAAAATGGGTTTCATGGATCCATAGCGATGTGAAGGCTTGCTTGGTATAATGTATTACAGGGATGCATTAAACCCCCCTTTTGCCAGAGCATGGGTCATTAGAATAACACCACAGAGAATAAAGTAATTCTAATCATGAGCTCTAGATTGGTAACCATAACTTTAGTTGCTTTTGTAAATAATGTGCGCATATTTACGAACGGCTTACAACTTGAAGCTGCACCATTTTCTAATAAGTCCTTTGGAAGTTTTCAAATTTTATAGAATGAGGGAAAACTGTGCACCAAGCATAACAATGTACCATCCTACCTCCTCCCTTTTCACCATCACCCCGCTCCAAATTTTAACCATCGGTGTCCCTCAGGGTTCTATTTTAAGACTAATACTTCTTGCGATTTTTTTAAATGACATACTAGCAGACTTGCTCATTGATACCCGTAAGCTGGACCTCAATGCGGTCGATTTGACATTACACCCCCAGTCGCAAACCTTGTAGAAGCATGAACTAGCCTCAAAAACAGCTAAGATTCAGTTCTCAGATGATATTAGTAACAAGATGATTGTAAAACCAAATAAAATAAAACCAAATCCAATCCTACCGTCTTTATATTGCAAAACCCAGGAAAAGATCAAATTTTGAATCGTTTGCCTTAATATAATTGAGATATTGTTGAAAGGGACATACTGCAGTATTCACACGCATATGTCTTAAGGAAGACGTCTCTTGAATTGGGGTCCTCTATATCAGAGGTCAAGATCTGCATAAAAGGTTATGTGTTAATATTTTACACACCCAATCTATGAGGACAGCGCACGTAGAAAAGGCATACTTAATAAAACTAATGTGTAATACATATGACGATCAATGATATTTAAGGGTCATCTTTGTTTCAGGTCAAAGTGAGGATGGTTGAAAAAGATAATTTCTTGCTGTGGGCAGAGTTTTTTTTTATCATAATTTTGTGGCTTTTCTTATTATGTGTAAAACTTTTCTAACTGATGCACAAGCTTTACTGTTTTCCCTCCAGTCTTGTCATAATTTTTCCTGATGTTTGATTAGCAAATCACAGTCCCTACTGGTCGACGACGTTTCAGAATCGAATCCTACCACAACGGTTTACACTCGTGGGTGGGCGGAGACATGCGTTTTGTTGGGACCGCCTCCTTTGATCCCGTGTTTTTCTTACACCACTGTTTCATTGATTATGTTTGGCAAAAGTTTCGTGAGAGGCAGGTTGAGTGTGGTGTAGATCCAGAAACGGACTACGTCAATGCCACAGGTAACTTTCGAATTTGATTTTCTCTTTACAACTTACAACTTATTTTTTTTCTGGACAAAAAGGAATAACTTAGCCAACTTAAAATGATAACTCGGTTTATCTTCAAAAGGCGAATGAACGATCAGAAAAAAAGAAAGAAAGATGGACAGCAAATTGTACAAAGCCACCATTACATTCAAACGAGGCTTGAGAGTGTAAGGTATAAGCGAGAGATTGTGCATTAGATTCCCATCTAGGTTAAGGATCTTACCAAGGTTAGAAAAAAATGCATCCGTTGCCAATGGTTCGTCATTGTATATAAAAAAAAGCAGTAGGTGGCTTGAATTGAGTGCTTGTAATTTACATATTAAAAAAAAAAACGTAAAGACGTGGATAGGTGCAATGGCCAGAACAGAGACTGTTGCAATAGAATGCATAACAAATGGTCATGCACTGTCAGGTTAATTTGACCGGCAATGTTATTTATAGTTTATTGAGTTGACTTTTTGATACCTTATATTAGCTTTAATTTTACACAAAAATCTAGTTTTAGATGATAATGATGACAAACATGAATTGACTTGTTTAAAGTTGTCCATAAAAATAACAGTATGTGAACTTTTGTAGTAAGATAATTGATTTGACCTAATCTAAATGCAAGACAAATAAGTTTTACTTCAGGAAGACATAACTTCAATAGCAGAATGGGTCAAATAACGGACTATAGGGTGAGGGATGGATTATCTAACAGTTGGCATGACGTTTTCAGGTAGGTATCTTCATTGGAAGGAGAAAATGAGTAAGAGCATGAGAGAGAGAGAGAGAGAGAGAGAGAGAGCGAGCACGGGGGAGACAGCATGAGAGAGAGAGAGGCAAGGGAGGGAAGGAAATGGGAGAGATCGAAGCATGGAAAACACTGAGCACAAATATCAGAGCACTGAAATTCAGAGGGAGGAAGCTTTTCGTATGCAGCGTGGCTACAGAGAATTTAAGCTTTGCAAGATGTTACCACAGAGTTGTTGAAACACGAGAATGTTAAACTAATAAATAAGTTACGTGAAAATTTGCAGGCACAGGTAAAAACTCCAAATATTTGCATTCAACTCTTAACCAAATAATAGAATTTTAGATTCGTCTAAATTGAAAGCATTTGCAGATCAATACAATGTAGCTGAATTGATCGTAATTGTCTGTGAAAAACCAAAAAATCTTGTGGGAAAAAGAGAAAATGCAGGTCACCATCATTTTTTCCTATTACTTATCACAGGGGGTTCAGAAGGCCACAGATCTCGTCCGGTTAATAAACTCGGATTTGTGTGGCAGAGAGTTAAAAGGAAAATAACACCAAACTACAAATTGTAATTCTTAGAACAGACTGCATATTTCGCGCAATTTGATATTGATATACCCTGCAGTTGCGCATTCAGGAGCGCTTTGCAGCCTAAGAGTTAAGTCTTCGTGTAGATTAAAGTGAAACTTCATGGAAATGTCGTCTTACTGTGTCAAGTTCATCCGCTGATTTGTCAAATGATTGTTATCTTACTATCATAAAACAGTGTTATAGTTCAAGTCTTCTATGCAAAGTACGAAATTAACCATTTTATTTCATGCTTTCCGGTAGTTTATTGAGAAATAACGGTGGAAATTTTTTCAATATTTCATGGTTACGATCATTGAAAAATACCGATTTTATTGTCTAACTCTTTAATTGAAGGCGGAAACAGTAGTTCCAGCGCACTAGTTACCCAGGTAAAATGCGCGTGCCACTCAACCAGATGGAAATATGACGTAATTTACACTACATTTCTCGCGCTTTACGTAATATTGTAATGCGTTGTTATGCGGAGGGGGTACGTCACGGAGAATTACCGAGAACTGAACTGGATTTTGATGTAGCCCCCCCCCCCCCAAAAAAAAAGGGTTAAAAGCATGAATAATTGTTTTTTTCGGTGAAAGATCGAAATTTATTTCACCGAGTGAACATCATCGGTAATATTTTCACGAGTTGCGCAGCCACGAGTAAAAATATTACTGATGATGTTCACTCGATGAAACAAATTTCGATATTTCACCGAAAAAAAACGAACAAATATCTTCTTTTTATTTACTTAAGATACGAAGAATCTCCATCATGCGAGAACAACTGCGGCGGAACAGACGAATTATACTGTGACGTCTTGAGAAATACCTGCCTTCCTTGGTCTCGTTTTGATACACCTGTGTTCACGACAAGTACATTGCCTACCACATCAGCTGGAGTGGCTAGAAAAAAACGTGCTGCTGAAGATGGTACAGGAGAGAAGGAAGCAGAAGAGATAGATGAAGTAATGGATAAAGAAGAACAAGAGGCATCATCGAGTGAGTGTGATACTGATGACCATGATGACGTAAGTATTTCTTCTGTCCATGTTTTGTGTATTGATTTTGTTTGTTCCGTATTCATTTACCCTCGTCACGGTTGCAGATATCGACGACACCCCTGGAGACTGTTAGTAATTTTAGTGGAGGATAGTGCAAGAAGCAGGATAAAAATCCATCCTTAAGTACGCCTTCAATCGAAAAAGCTTTGTACATTTGTAGTAGATTATGAAAGGAATTACTAAAATCATCTAAACGTACGGGTGGCAATATTGTTGTTAACGAGCAAAAACTAAACAAAATTATTCATTCATTCATCCATGTATTGATTGATTGATTGATTCATTCATTCATTCTGTGTTTCCTTTCAGTCAGAGCAGGTTTGTGACAAATACCTCGATCCCGGCTGCCATTACGCCAATATTATCAAATTGGCAGCCGGGAACAAACCTATACCAACGAGCGAAGAGGTTGAAATCGTTAACCTGCTTGTCCCCCGTAACAGAGGTGAGGAGTTCGCGGTGGAAGAAAATGATGAAAGAACCCTACGCACGACCGAGGTAGACGCCGTCAACTTTGAGAAGACGCAAAACAGATTGCTTCAGGAATTTAAGGCTTCCTTAGAAAAGAAAGTTGGCTCTTTCGTTTGAAATCACTCTGTCTTGTAAATGAATAAAATGGTTGGATTTACGCTGATGGTTGGTTTTATTCTGTCGTAAACGGACAATTGTAGGGCTTACCATCGATGATATATGAGTCATGTTCTGTTAAAAGGTCGTCTAACCCTTAGGCTGCAAAGCGCGACTCGCTGACCTTTTACGAAAAGTGTAGATCAAGATCAGACTGCACGTTAGATCAAGATCAGGCTGCACAGAACGTGCAGTCTGATCTTGGGCCTACACTATCCGATAAGGCGATATCTTTCCCCCCCCCCCCCACAAAAAAACCCCTGTCTTTGAAATAGCAAAATTTGGGTTTATACTATCGACTAGAAAGTTTCATTTCATTTATTCAGCAAGATAAGGGTTAGTGATTCTGCTTTTTGCTCGTGGTTCTGCATTTCAAAGGACCATTCTGCCTCATGACTCAGTCGGTAGTTATAGACAAATCCGTATTATGCAACGACTGGCTTGGTGTCATGGTATATAGTGTCTTACGAAGGGCACCACTTATATGAGCCATACTCTGTGAGAAGGGGGCTTAATGCATCTCTCTTATACATAATACCAAATAACTCATCACAGTTTTATAGATCCATTAATTTTGCTTTGAATAACAACCATCTACATCATTAGGTAGACTGGTCCTTGGACATAATGAAAATTGACACATTTGACTGCGCAGGCTGACCTGAGTCGATACTTTTCGCAGATGCATAAAGCCCCCTTTTCACAGAGCATAGCTCATATTCAACTAGCAACATATCGGTGAAAACAAAATGTTTTTGTGTCCAAAAATATTGGCTGGTTTTGACGCATGAATTTCAAATGTCCTTAATTCTTTGGCAAGATTTTAGACCTGTCACTATTGAAAGCATTTGCAGAGGACAAATGAAACTTGGTTCAGACAATACGAGCTGATCTTAAACAGTAGTAAACCTTCTGTGAAAAGGAAGAAAATGATGGTTATCAACATTCTTATCATTTCCCCACAATAATTTTACATATTTCTTTCTCCGGAGTCCTGGAAGGCTCCGTGGTGAAGATTTACGATTCCTAACCTGGAAGCCTTAGGTTCAATCCCCACTCAAGGCGCTGCATTTTTCGTTGGAGTGTTCTTGGGCAAAATAATTAAGAGCCCTAGCCTATAGTACTGATGAAACCAAGACACTATGTGAATAAGTAAGCTGTCACCCTAATATGAGTGAAATAAGGTTGAAAGCGGCGTTTAACACCATCTAATAAATTATTTCGAAGTTTTGGATACATTCAACTACAGCATGACAAAACAACCGAGGAAGTCGGATGAATGATAAAGGCATCAAGATTTCTGAGTTTATTTTTTAAATTGTTTCATTCAACTGTAAACAACAGACTGTGCTTTATTCTTAGATTAGGCTTTAAATAATAAGATCATCGTAATACCATAATTCGTATTTTTCATTTTCATCAATATAGATCTGGTATTGCGCAGAACCACGTAAGATTAGAATGCAAAAGGATTGTTCATATGGAAATGACTGGGAAACATTGTTTTTAGCCATATTTTTCATTTGGTGTTTTATTTAGATCTATTTATTTTTCGTAATATACATAGAGGATAATCAACTGGTGGTATTTAATATTACAAATCTGTCACTAGATTGGGGTGTGATGCGGTTGAAAAACGAGTCCGAAGGACGAGTTTTTTAACCGTATCAAACCCCGTTCGAATGACAGATTTTTAATATCACTCACCAGCAATTGATTATTCTATTTCTTATATTCCTAATTCTCCATTTGATCAGGGATCTTATATACATGTGTATATACGATCCCTGATTTGATTGCTAATAAGTATCAAGGACGGTAGGTATACACATGACTTTTCTTTACAAACATATGATCCATTTTTGGCGGAAGCAGCTGACGCAACAGATGACGTAACGCTCGAGGGTATATTACGTCATCTATCTCTCCACTTGAAGGCATGCATTGTTTTGCGCCTTTACAATTTAAACCCAGCCATATGAAATTAGAAGAAGAAACAGTTAACCCTTTCCCACATGACAAGTTTAAGACTTTCCCGAATTAAAAAAATCTCCAGATGACAAATACCTAATTGATACAAAAGACCTTAGGTTTTTCTGTTATGATAGAAAACATTATGGAAAAAGGAGAAAATGTTGGTTGGTAGTTTTTTTCCCGTTTTTCCACAATATTTTTCAAGAGCTCTCTCCCACTGAAGCTATCTTCTTTTCACGAAATGTTTCAAAAGATTTCTCCCACAAGGTCGTTAACTCAGGATTGTTTGGACACACTGAACCGAAAATCATTTCACTGTGCTATGTTTTACTAAAGATGTTTGAAGCAGAGACAGAAAGATTAGACTGTGAGCAATATAGGAAAAAAGTAGTTCCGGCAAACATTCTAAAACTATATCATCACTAGTGATGATACCATATCATCTCTAGTGATGTTTTTCACTGTGAAAAATTGAAAAAATAATACACTGAGAAATCCCAGTAATTCACTGATAGGTGTATAATAAATGTATGTAATTAAAACTACACAATCACTGGGATAAAATACTTAGATTTATGTCAAAAGTTTGATTTAAAATATTCCAATTTATTGTCAATCTTTTTCATGCACGAAGTCCACAGGACGAAAGGTATTAATCATAAAATGGTGTCTACTTCGCCAGATAAAATGTAATTGAGCCATGTTCTGTGAAAAAGAGGTTTAACGCACCTGCAAAAAGTAAGGACCCATCGCCAAGCCTGCGCAGTCCGCAAATGCTGACCTTGGTCGAAATTTTTTGTTACTTGTCAATTTTCAGCAGGTCAAATGACCAGTCTACCTCATGATTGAGTCAGTTGTTAAACAAAATGGTTTGATGGTTTCATAATTGTATGAAGATTTGCTAGGTATAATGCATCACGGAGAAGGAAGTCTTTAGAATACATTGTAGATAAAAAAAAAAAAAACCGCCCGTGATGTTTTCTTCCTTTTCGAAGACAATATCCATCATTTCAGCCATATTCAATTTGTCGACTGCGAGCGCTTTCAATTTTAAGAAAAGGTTACAATTTTATACTACTTTACGGAAAAGAGTCGGGTTTTTACTCATGGAAATTCCCAGTTGTACGCTTAAGGTTTTACACGTTCTGACCTATAGTTTGTGGGATATAGGGTTATGTGACAAAATGAATCTGACTTTCGTTGGCTTTTGAAATAAAATTTTGTCAAACTGGTCTCTGAAAATGTTATGAAGCTTGCCAAATGCTTGCTAAATAACATTTTTCTACTCTCGTTTAATAAGTTTTTACCTCAAATGCCAACTTATATCAGATCCCCAGCATTCACCTATCGCACTGGAAGGGCTACAAACGTTGAAAACTACCCTTTGCTTTGAGATTAAATACAAAATAGCATTCACAGTGAAAAATGTAATTCAAGTTAAAGTGAAAATATCCGATCCGTCGAGAATCTTAATCTAAATTTCAACTCGACTGTACATCAAAAAAAATCAAGCTTGATCTGTGTGTCGAAATAGACGGGTTTTGAAATTATTTTTTCTTGGTAATATTTACAGAATAATTAAAGGCCAGAATATCAAAGCAGGTGTCATAATACATTTAAATTTAAATCGTACCATTTAAAAATGTGAAAAATATTGTGGAGATGACAGTCTGTTATCGTGTGGTCATGCCATATGTTAGTCGCTGGCAGAAAAAAAAGGATTTTAAAATCAGGCAAAAAGTAAACAAAAGACACAGCTACCTGGCAGGTTTTAACCTAGTTTTAAAATTAATTTCTCTGTCAGCAACTAACACTTGGACCAACCCTACAATGACAGATTGCTATCTTCACAATATTTTCAATACTTTTAAATGGTATGATATAAATTCAAATGCATTTAAACACCCGCTTTGTTTACTTTTGGACTTTACTGTCACTTTAATTTGAATATAAGCGAGTTCGCTCTTTTCCACATGTCAAGAAGGAAAAAATACCCAATCGGTGAAGCCAAACCTAACTTTCCGTTCTTTTATTTAGCGAGCAAAATCTCTACTCCTAACCGTCACAATCTCTACTCCTTACCAAGTCACAATCTCTACTTCTTACAAAGTCACAATCTCTACTCCATCTCAAGTCACAATCTCTACTCCTTACCAAGTCACAATCTCTTCTCCTTACCAAGTCACAGTCACTCATTGAGTCTTAATAGCAAAATCAAACAGCTTAGAACCGTCTATATAGTTTGGCCTACCTTGTAGGTTCCTTCATCATTTTCACGCCTTTAAATCACATGAATGTAAGTGAAAAACTAATGTAATGAAAAAAACTTGCGGAAGAGAAAAAAGTACTGTAACGAAAAAAACTGTCATGCTCCGTCAAAACGGGCTTAATGCATCTCGGTGGTGCACTAGACAATACAAATCATCACATAATTATACATACATAAAATCCATTTCGTTTAAAAATCGACTGGATTGGAGGCAATATGGCCTGCAACACGCGAAAAGGGACATTCGGACATTTGCGTAAGGTGTCGTCTCGGATCAGCCTGCGCAGTCCGCGCAGGTTAATCTGAAACGACACTTTCCGTTTTTATGTAATTTTCTGTTTTGTGCAAGTCTACTGAAAAACAAAATCTAATGTAGTCGTAAAGTGCCGTCTCGGATTAGCCTGCGCGGACTGCGCAGGCTGATCCGAGACGACACTTTACGCAAATGTCCGAATGCCCCTTTTCGTGTGTTGCAAGCCATATGGTCCCTGAACATGCAGAAAATGTACAAATCGCCAAAATACTTTTTGCAGAAGCATTTTAGCCTCCTTTTGACAGAGCCAGGCTCATTTTTAAAACTACAATAATCGTTCATTTACGACCGTTTTCAGAGCCTATATCTGTCAAAATAACAAGGCCCCATTCCAATGAAATTCCCGCAGAATGATAAAGCTTCGAATACTGTTTCGAAATACAGGGGGATTCATAATATCTGATACAGTTTCAACCCTTAATAATTTTTTTCTGCCGGCACATACTTTGTTATAATTCATATCACAATACTGTAAAAAAAGTACAGTTTTGTTTGATATACAATGTTAAGTACTTTATATACGTACATGTTAAATAACATAGGTCAAACTTTTTCTCAACATTTAGATGATGTGCTCTATATGACGTCCATTTTGGACTAATGCGACGTCAAGCTTCTTTTGAAAGTTTGCTATCACCGATGAACACATTTCTGGAGTTATTTTTCTCATCTCTCGATGAAAAGCTTGTTTCAGCTCTCCAAAAGTGTTTAGTTGAGCTGAATATACAGTTTCTTTCAAGGGTCCCCATAAATAAGAAAAAGTCCAAAAGACTAGGGTCCGGGGAATGGTGGCGGGGGGGGGGGGGGGCAAAACATTGTCATTCCTGAAAGGGATGACAATACTAAATGTACTAAATGTGCTGTATGGGGTGCTGCTTCATCCTCCTGGAATCGAATGTCTTTAATCTCCTTTTCTCGGCAAAGCTGGCAAAAACTTGTTTTTCAGCAATGTCAGGTAACGTTCACTGATTACTGTCTGCGTATCTGCACCTTGTTTAAAAAAGAATGGTCCAATCACACTATGGTAACTTAACGTCGCCCATACGGTAACTTTTTCATCATGTAGAGGATTTTCATAAAAAGTGTGAAGCAGCACCCATACAGCACATTCAGTATTGTCGTGGCTTCATGACACTTTCGGGAAAGCTTCATCTTTAGGACTGACAATGTTTGGCCCCCTCATTCCACGGACCTTAGTCTTTTGAAGTTTTTCTTGTGGGGTCACTAGAAAGAAACTGTATATTCACCTAAACCAAACACTGTTGGAGAGTTGAAACAAGCTATTCGTCTAGAAACGAGAAAACTAACTCCAGAAATGTGTTCATCGGTGATAGCAACATTTCAAAAGAGGCTTGACGTCGCAGTAGCTCAAAATGGACGTCATATAGAGCACATCATGTAAATGTGGTGAAAAAGCTTTACCTATTATATCTAGCATGTACATATTTAAAGTGTACTTAACATTGTATATCAAACAAAACTGTAATTATTGTAGAGTATCGTGATATAAATTATAACAAGGTATGTGCCGGCAGAAAAAAATTATTAAGGGTTGAATCTGTATCAGATATTATGAATCACCCTGTACGTATGCGTCATATGAGGTTGTAAGTTACACTTACGTTTTTATCTTTCTATGGCATCGAGTTCACATCGTCATGTAAACGACTTTACACTTCTGCGTTATCAAACATTGTTTTAAGGAAAATCTATATCCAGTAAGGTAAATTCATTTTGACATGACTATTTAATCTTTGTATAGGTGTATAGGGGAAGGGGACATACCTCAATGATACACAACTTGACGTTACTTGGAATCTAACTGTCGACCTCAATTTAAAGGTCAGTAACTCTACCGACTGAGCCAACGTGCTTTGAATGGTAGGTGTGTAGTTGTTTACAAATTATGTTTAACTTGTTCCTGTATTATACGGTGAGCAACGAAAAGAGTGGGACAAACGCCGTCTTTCATTTTTAACATGTCGTACTCGTTTATGGTGGCATAGAACTGCCACCACATACCATATAATACATGTATATATTTTCGTGAAAACCATGGTGAGTTTCAAATTATTTTCAAACTTTCATGATAATTCTTAATTTATCACGATTCAGGATAAATAGCCTAACTCTTTCCCAAATGACAAAATGTTGGACAAGACCTAACCGAAAGCATTTGCAGACGATAAATTAAATGTAGCTCAAATGATGACCTCTGTTTTTGATGAGGTAGAAAACATTGTGGGAAAAGGAGAAAATGCTAGTTACTAGCATTTTCTCCCTTTCTCACAAAGGTTTCAATAGCCTTCTTCCTCAGGGTCGTTAAAACTCGGAACTGTGTGGTAAAGGGTTAACACGGTATTTTTTGTTAGTGCTCTTGAACTGTCAACACCGATTTTAAAACTGTGGCAGATATTTTCATAAAAATAATGGCGGATTTCACGTTATTTCAACACTACTGTGAGTCATATTCAGAAATCAAAGTTCTGAAAGTACTAATAGAAGGTGGTGTTAGAAATTTGCCAACAAATAAGGTTTAACAGTGGGCCAATTCACTAAAAATTCATTCATCTGACGGTTGAAATAATTTTTTTCTAACATTGGTTGCATTAATTCATGACTATTTTCCATAAAATCGTGCATCTAAGCGTTTGCATTCGGTTTTAGGTGTTAGAAAAGTGGGTGGGGGGTGAAATGAGGTGTTATTCGAGTGGTTTGGGGTGTTTCTCTTACTTATTCATCCACGACTTAGACTTTATTAACTAGTCCATGTCATAGCTGCGAAACTAGGCCAATTTTAAATCTAGAGCTAATTCTATTAAATTTAATTATGAAGTTCATTGTTTGTGTAACTGGGTTGAACAGTTTTTCAATCCGCCTGTTATCTTCACATTTCAAATGACACAGACTCGTCTGCTATTTGATCTATAAAGACCTATTTTTCTTGAAACAGAGGAGTAATTCGTCGTCACAGGACTTCAGTTTGGCGGTTGACATAAGAAGGTGAGACCTGAAAGGTCATAACCTTCTGAAGGTTACCGGTAATCATGTAAAGGAAAGATACAAAATATCTAAAAATAGATTCAGTGGCCGTTATATATGTACCAAAGGATTCCAAAGTACTCGTACGTCGCAGCTATTATTTTTCATTTGTTTACCATTTGGAACACCTCAGTCGATTGTACGAATCAAAAGTTTTTGCTGAAAAGGGGTCGAGGCGTTCCGAATGCTTTAAATGAAAAGCAGTAGCGAGCGATTGTTTAGAGCAGTAACAAGAAAAAAAAAAGTTAAGTCATTTATCAGGTTTCATGAAAAAAAAAATCATAATTTAGATAAACGTGAAATCCATCATACTTTTCGCGAGTATATTCGCCATTACTATTTGATAAGTGGTGGCAATTCTATGATACCTTATTCATTATTAGTCTTTACTATTCATTGATTGTAAAAATCCAAGCGTCTAATACCATCGCATTTGCTTTAGTTAATCTCTGTTTACGAGCAACGTATGCACAAAATACAACGGAAAGCAGAATAATCCTTTTGTCATTTCCTAAACGCTATACATGTATTTCAGCATCTTCGAATTTGAAATATTTGCAAATGGCCTGCAGCACGCGAAAAGGGGCATTCGGACATTTGCGTAAAGTGTCGTCTCGGATCAGCCTGTGCAGTCCGCGCAGGCTAATCCGAAACGACACTTTCCGTTTTTATGTAATTTCTGTTATGCGCGAGTTTACTGTAGCACAAAATTTAATGAAGCCGTAAAGTGCCGTCTCGGATTAGCCTGCGCGGACTGCGCAGGCTGATCCGAGACGACACTTTACGCAAATGTCCGAATGCCCCTTTTCGCGTGTTGCAACCCAAATGAAATTTGAAATTGATACAAATGAGCCGAACTGTTTTGCTTTTTTGTAGAAAAACAGTTTGAAAAGGAGAAAGTGCTTTTTACAAATAATTTCTCTTTTGCAAATAATGTTTTCTTATTTTTTTCTTTGGAGGCTTCTTCAAAAGACACGATAGATACGAGACTGCTAAAACAAACCGTTTTATTGGTAGTATTAGATAAACAAACAACTGTCCGTGATTTGTCGCCATATCCGTATACAGCTTTGTTTCTGCAGCTGCGTAAAAAAATTATCCCTTGACCTTTTACCACACATTCCCGACTTTTAAAGACCCTGAGAAAGAAGCCTTTTGAAAACATTGTGGTAAAAAGAGAAAATGCTGGTAAACAGCATTTTCTCCTTTTCACACAACGTTTTATACCTTTCCAAAAACATATTTCAATTTCTCAGTCACATTCATTCTGCCGTCTGCAAATGCTTTCAATTTGGTTAAGTCTACGCTTTTGTTGTTTGGTTAATCTATCTACGGCACATTAGTTTGTTATTCTGCGGATATCTTAGATTATGATAACACTGCACAAACTATGAAATCTAAACCCCGATTTTTTTCTGTAAAAGAAAATTCGCCTGATAAAAGCCTTGAATGGCAATATTTTATCTTTGTTTTTACCACCTGAGTATTTTCATTTTTCTTATTTGGCATCTTATCGGATTAAGTGAAACGTGCGAATTTAGTCGTTAATCCGTGGAATGTACGTAATTGTTCAATGTTTTATTTACAGCAAAATTGCGTATACTTATAATCCTATCATTTGTACTGTGAACGCTGGACTGCTGGGTAAGGTGAGCATTCTTTTTACGCCAAATAAATTAATTCTTTATTTTACAACTCCTTTGAAAATAAGAAAGACTTTTATCTTAAAGGGTTGACCGAATAGACTGGCGTCGTGGATTCAAGATCAGACTGCATGTTTTATGCCCTGCACAAGAGCTCATTCTTTCCCTTAGAGCGCTGAAATATTTAAACAACAAAGTTTTGGTAAGTACTTTGATTCTTCATTTGGATCTAATTTTACTGGTGTTATCTTTCGAAGAACTTTTCCCAACAATCCTTGGTAAATATTTCTAAATTTGAGTTTATTTCACCGTATTCTTTGGTCGTATATTTAATCAGTAAATGTTACTGATTCCATTGGTATTCAAATGGATTATTTGACTGAGATCGAAGAGAAGCGAAGAGAAGCGATAACACCAAGATCGGACTGTCGACATGTACCACTGATATTGTCCTCGAATATTTCTGAGGGCCAACATTTTCAACACGGATTTTTAGAAAAAGCCTATAGCCCAGGTGACCTATAGGCCATACACGGCGGCATCACCTAGTCAAAGCTTTAGTCTGTAACAGATAATATTCGGATTGAAATTAGCCATGCTCTTTGAAAAGGGCGCTTAATTCATCTGCAAAAAATATCGACTCAGATCAGCCTGCGCGGTCCATACAGGCTGACATTGGTCGAAAGTTTCTGCTATCAGTCAATTTTATGCATGTTAAAAGACCAGTCTACCTCATGATTCAGTCGGTTGATCGACAAAATGGATTTATGGATTCATAATTATATGACGACTTTCTTGGTATAATGCATCACGGAGATGCATTAAACCCCCTTTTGTCAGAGCGTGGCTCAAATGTTTTCACTCTTTTACCCAAAAACACGATGTATAATGAGCCCAAGGTAACTTTAAACCTGATATGATCCGCAATGATACCAGTATTTTCTCCTTTTCCCACAATGTTTTCAAAAGGCTTCTTCCTTGGTGGTTATTAAAACACAGGGTTGTTTGGGGAAAGGTTAAGGGTATTATATGGCCTGCAACAAGAGAAAAGGGGTGTTCAGACATTTGCGTAAAGTGCAGTCTCGGATCAGCCTGCGCAGTCCGCACAGGCTAATCCGAGACTACACTTTCCATTCTTTTATAATTTTCTGTTTCGTGCAAGTCTACTGTAGGACAAAATCGAACGTAGTCGGAAAGTGTCGTCTCGGATCAGCCTGTGCGGACTGCTCAGGCTGATTCGAGACGACACTTTACGCAAATGTCCGAATACCCCTTTTCGCGTGTTTTCATATTTGATTTATTAAGTTTTTCAGTCACAGTCTACAAAATGATCGCAAAAGACCAGATCCTTTTCTATAGGATCGTCTGTGTCTGTACCTTACTCTGTGTGTCATGCCAGACCCAGGGTCATAACTCCAGTCCGGACGAGATGATCAAAAAGGCAGAGGATGTTGTTAAAAACATCACTGAATCTCTTGAAACGATCGAGAAAGGCGACTATGCCTGTAACAGAAGTCTATATCAAGTGTCTAAGAAAATGGATGAATTGGCAGATAAGATACAAGATTTATATAAAGGTGAAATTTCTAAATTCTTTATAAAAAATTTTGTTGTTCATCATCATCATCATCATTGGCAGCAGTATTTTCGTCGTCGTCGGCAGAGACAGAATATAAAGTTACTTCGCTCTAAGTTGGTGCTCTCGTTTACTTTGATATTTATCTTTTAACGTTGTCATAACCTTACAATAATAATAATTATAATAATAATCGTGTTCATCACCACCATCATCAGCAGAAGCTGTAAGAGAAGCAGTAGCAGTAGTAGTCACGTGACTTTCGTCGTCCTGGACAGAGACAGAATATAAATTGCTTCGCTCAAAGTGCTGTCGTTTATTCTTTTAATTCGTAACTACATTGACTCAAAATGTCTACGAGTATTTTTTTTCTGGCGCTATACATTTTTTAGAAACAGAAATTGCGTTCAAGTTGCTATTGTTTCGAGACAGTCTACTGTAAAATGGCGGTATTTCGTTGAGTAAATAGAGGATAATCAACTGGTTGTGTGTGATATTAAAAATCTGTCACTAGAATAGGGTGTGGTGCGATTGAAAGAACGAGTCCGCTTTAACTCTGTATCTAAGCCTTAACATCAAATTGGCAGATCTAACCAATCTTAATAACGAGCGAAGCTCGTTTTGCGGCAACACCGTTCTAGATTTTTCAATTATAAAATTCCGACTTCGTAATGAGTTTTAGTCTTAATCTAGATGGGGAACAAAAAAGGAGTGTCTTCCGGTTGATCGCACAGCTTCACACTTATCACAATCTTTCGCACTTGACATCACTTGATTGGTCACAAATGGAACAAATGATCTACCGATCGGATGATAACTTAAAAATCATTGTCAGTTAAATGTGTACAGATTATCTTATTTCCAACTTACCTTTTGCTAATAATTCAATATTAGTTTTTTTTTTTTATGAACATTGGCGAGTTCTGATTGGCTGGAAAATTTTTTTCATAGCTCCATGAAAAAAAAAAAATCAGCAGTGCCGGAACTACTTTTACAGTCAAACTAATGTAAACAAACATGTATACGAGATTTCATAATGTTTTTCGTTCAGATTTTATATCGAGTCCGAAGTTCAAATTGCTAGCTGAATTAATTTTCTCTGAATATTGAAAAAAATATCCAACAGTAAATTCAAAGAGAGAGCTGAAAGCTCATTGTTACTTAGCTGGGTTTAAACAATCTTATTTTCAACTTAATTCTAGCATATTGAACTTCTAATAATAAATCTACTAAATCTGCAAATGTTCAATACTATAATGACGTCATGAATTACGTCATTTTTATGTCATGAAGGAGCAGTTTTACCGCGCTATGAAATATCAATGAAAAGGACATTAAATAAATACGCAATGTTTGATTTACAAAAAAAAGAGCAGTTAGTATTATTTAAGTGCATATTGGTTGTCTGTGATATTGAATTATAAGGAATGAAGAGAATTTTTTTTGTTTTCATGGAGGTATGAAAAAAAAAACCTAATCACACTTTTCGCGGTTTCATACAAAAGTGTGATTAGCTTTTTTTTTTCATACCTCCATGAAAACAAAAGAAATTCTCTTCATTCCTTAATTAAACTACTATTTTTGTATTAATATGCATAATGGTCCATGCTAGAAAATAATGACGTCATAAATCATACTATTTTTACGTCATGCACGAGCCATTTTCCCACAGAAAAATGTTGTGTCGAAGAGATGACAAAACCTGGACCCTGGCGTTTTGAATGTTTTTTAAGGTTGTTATTTTTTTCTAATAGATCTAGATCTGCATAGAATCAAGATCTATATTTGTTCATACGTTATAGACCTGTAAGACTTTTTTTTTTCAATTCATAAACTAGATATCTAGCTGTACCCGATAGTTTAATAGTTTAAAAGTGAATATATATATATTTCCTAGGATTGATATTCTAACAAGACATTGCAACACCACCGATCATTGTTTCGACCTTGGACATGTAAGAAAGCAGATAAAAAAAAAAAGAAAGAAAGAGCAACAAATGATCTAAACAGGGTAATCTACGCATGCTGATTACAGAAAATCCAGGGAAAGCCATTCATGAAAAAGTGCACTGGCCGCCATGACAGCTGCTCATACTATTGCAAAGACTTCTATAAACCCTAACAATTAGTTTTGGCAAAGCCGTGATCCGAACTCGAAACCGCATACTTTCACGATCTAGCTTGTCGTTTGAATTATTATTAGATAGATCAATATACCCCACAAATGATTCATGTTGCTCGTATTGAGGCTTTGCCTTTTTCATATCATTTCAACTGTTTAACTAGGCATTAACATCAAATTGGCTAGGACATATCTTACCATTCTGATTTTGTATTCTATGACTGGCCATCGAATTGGCTGAGGCAGAACCAACCATTCAAAATATTGTGGGGTCCTACGTAGATAAGTGTATGTCTAACCCAGGCGCGATCCTCACGATCCTCACTTGATTTTCGTGGGAGTGTGCTTGAGTAAGACATTTAATCCTTAGGCTGCTAAGTGCGACTCACTGACCTTTTGCAGAATATCTAAGCTGTAATATTGACTGAAAAATGTAAAAGGTGGCTTAAAAACCATTCAATTATTCAATCTAAGTATTTTTGTTATTCGATATATAAGATCTAGACATAAAATATAATTGTATTATTAACTAATTTGTTGATTTATTTTCATTGACTTTTCGTACTTGTAAATCTTCATTATGGATGAAATAGAGACTAATAATGATAATCATCCAACCTACCAGTACAAACATTGGTCTAATTCTAAAACCCGTCTGATTGGCTGAGACACAGATTCATAGTCAATTAAATAGCTAGTCATGCATTAAAGAATCAGAACGATACTTCGATTGGTCTATGAATGGAGCCTGCGTTCTAGTGGGCCAGTCCCAGACTTAGCCGACACATGTTCAATGTACATATATGTATATAATTAATTGGGCGTATGATTTAAATCGGTGAGGCAAGTTTCGGTATATGTACATATAACGTATAGCCCTTTTACTCTTTACCAGACAATAAACATTTGTAAAGACTTACCGAAACTGAATACATTTATAAACGACCAATTGAATGTGGCCCAAATGATTGGATTTATCTGAGGTAGGGTAGATTACATTTTTGGAAAAGGATAAAGAGCTGATTACAAGCGTTTTCTCCTTTTCCCACTATATATCTAAAAGGCATCTTCTTCGAGAAAAATAAAACACGGAATTGTTTAGTAAGGGGTTAAAGTGATTACTACTCAGACGATTTTTTTGTTGTACTGTATGCCCCAGTAATCGATAATAAGGGTAATTTCGAAAGAAGGCTGACTATCAGATAGGGGCGCTCTAGAAGATAGAAAGGCAGAAATATGTGAGAGACAGAGAAGGGTGTGACAGTCAGCCATTGACATACACATAACCAGCTAGACACACAACATACACACAACCAGCTAGACACAAAACATACACACAACCTGACAGCAGACAGGAAGAAAGGCCAAACCATGTGTCAAAAACACAATGGACGCTACACAAACATACTGAGGTACACAAACACTGTCAGACACATACGCACACACATGGGTTCTCACAAACGCTCAAAGGAAGGAAAAACCTGCACAAAGAGACGGATACACTCACAGCCAGACACGCTCAAAGACACACAAAGAGAAAGGTGAACACAGATGGAAAACTTGCGCTCAAACAGGCACAGATGGGAAATGTAAATGCATAGACAATCATAGAGACATGCATTTGGTCATACAATACATACAAACAGAACCAGACACACACAAAGAGAGGTACATACTGACAGGCGCATATACAGGTGTGCGTTCCCCAAAAATGGCTACAGACAAATAGACAGCTACAGAGGAAATAGACCACACAAAGAACAACATGAACAGCTGTAGAATCCATTATATACAGCAGAACTGAACCGTTAGAGATATTTTGGTAGAGGGACATCCAAATGGCATTCTTGTGAACTTCTTTCAGAATCCGGTTAGGAGTTTTGATGTAAAAGTCATCTAAAGCAAATTTACGACAAACGGATGGACGACAGACAAAGACCAGTCACAATAACTCATCTTGAGCATTTTGTGCTCCAATTTGCTCACAGGTACACCCATGGAGACCGCGGACTTTGATGACTTTTGATGAAGTTGACAAGAAGCAAGTGTACAGAGTCATCCACGTGGCAATGACGTAAAATAAAAAAAGGTACTCATTAGAAGGTTGCCTGAATGGATAACGTAACCCGAGTACATTGCACATGAGCCATGCTTTGGTTAAAAGGGTTCAATGCATCTCCATGATGCCTAATACCAAGCAAGTCATCATATGGCCTGCAACACGCGAAAAGGGCATTCGGACATTTGCGTAAAGTGTCGTTTAGGATCAGCCTGCGCAGTCCGCGCAGGCTAATCCGAAGCGAAACTTTCCTTTTTTATGTAATTTTCTGTTTTGCACAAGTCTATTGTAACACGAAATCTAATGTAATCGTAAAGTGCCGTCTCGGATTAGCCTGCGCGGACTGCACAGGCTGATCAGAGACGACACTTTACGCAGATGTCCGAATGCCCCTTTTTGCCTGTCGCAAGCCTATTATAATTATGGATCCCTAAAAATCCATTTTGTTCAACAACCGATTGAATCATTAGGTAGAATTGCCCATGAAGGTTCAGAAAATGTACCAAGAGCAAAACGTTTCGAGCCAGGTCAGCCTACACGGACCTACGCATGCTGAACTGGGTCGATGCTGTTTGCAGATGCATAAAGCCCTCTTTTGGCAGAGCATGGCTCATATAAAATGTGGTGATCAAAACCTTAATATAGTCGACATTTTCTCTTTCTCGGGGAGACTGGGAAATTGCATTTACCATGCAATAAAATGTCGGACAGCGATTATCGAAAGAACTTAGAATTACCTTTAAAATGACAAGAGTCAATTCCTTCATCTTTTCAGGACCACTGATCGCCAGTCTTTCCATTCCGGATCGAAATACAAGCGTTGACAGTGTTTTACTTGTGCTACCTGATTCTGTGCATACTTGCATACGCCAGTTACGTGCTAGCTCGGTTTCCAGACAACAAGCTAGACTCACATGTATTCAACAGGTAGCAAACATACTGCTTGTTTGGGTTTATTATCATATTATTATATATTTTTTTCTTCTTATTTTTAGCTCACCTGAGCACGAAGTGCTCAGGATGAGCTATTGTGATCACTCACCGTCCGTCGGCGTCCGGCGTCCGTCCGTCCGTCATGCGTCCGTCCGTCCGTCCGTTCACATTTCTTTGTTTACACTCAAGCATCTACAATTATTAACCAATCAGCTCGAAACTTGGTCAAAATATATATGACCATAAGATCTCAGATGAGTTTGATTATGGGTGTAATCGGACTGGAACAACTGGAGTTATTTGCCCTTGAATTAGAAAAATTGCTATATTTGACTTTGTTTACACTCTAGCATCTACAAATATCAACCAATCAGCACGAAACTTGGTCACAATATATATGACCATAAGATCTCGGATGAGTTTGATTATGGGTGTAATCAGACCAGAACAACTGGAGTTATTTGCCCTTGAATTAGAAAAATTGCTATATTTGACTTTGTTTACACTCTAGCATCTACAATTATTAACCAATCAGCACTAAACTTTGTCAAAATATATATGACCATAAGATCTCGGATGAGTTTGATTATGGGTGTAATCGGACTAGAACAACTGGAGTTATTTGCCCTTGAATTAGAAAAATTGCTATATTTGACTTTGTTTACACTCTAGCATCTACAATTATTAACCAATCAGCACAAAACTTGGTCACAATATATATGACCATAAGATCTTGGATGAGTTTGATTATGGGTGTAATCGGACTAGAACAACTGGAGTTATTTGCCCTTGAATTAGAAAAATTGCTATATTTGACTTTGTTTACACTCTAGCATCTACAAATATCAACCAATCAGCACGAAACTTGGTCACAATATATATGACCATAAGATCTCGGATGAGTTAGATTATGGGTGTAATCAGACCAGAACAACTGGAGTTATTTGCCCTTGAATTGGAAAAATTGCTATATTTGACTTTGTTTACACTCTAGCATCTACAAATATCAACAAATCAGCACGAAACTTGGTCAAAATATATATTACCATAAGATCTCGGATGAGTTCGATTATGGGTGTAATCGGACTAGAACAACTGGAGTTATTTGCCCTTGAATTAGAAAAATTGCTATATTTGACTTTGTTTACACTCTAGCATCTACAATTATTAACCAATCAGCTCGAAACTTGGTCAAAATATATATGACCATAAGATCTTGGATGAGTTTGATTATGGGTGTAATCGGACCAGAACAACTGGAGTCATTTGCCCTTGAATTAGAAAAATTGCTATATTTGACTTTGTTTACACTCTAGCATCTACAATTATTAACCAATCAGCACAAAACTTGGTCAAAATATATATGACCATAAGATCTTGGATGAGTTCGATTATGGGTGTAATCGGACCAGAACAACTGGAGTTATTTGCCCTTGAATTAGAAAAATTGCTATATTTGACATTGTTTACACTCTAGCATCTACAATTATTAACCAATCAATTATCAAACTTGGTCAAAATACTTATAAGCATAAGATCTCGGATGAGTTCAATTCATCGGACCAGAACGACTGGAGTTAATTGCCCTTGAATTAGAAAGTTCTGTAGAATAGTTCTTTGTCCGGAGCATAACTTTGTCATCTCCAGTCCGATTGACTTGAAACTTGGCATTTGTAGTTGTTGCAATAATACGGAGTGCAGTGTGAAAGAACCATAACTCTACCTCGTACTGTCTACGAGTTATTTTCCTTTGATCGTCATTTTTACAGCATTTTCTGCTTGTCCAGAATATAACTTTGTCATCTCAAGCCTGAACATCTTCAAATTTGGTATGCATGATTGTTGAAAAATTACGGAGTGCAGTGCACAAGAACCATAACTCTTCCTAGCACAATTTTGAGTTATTCCCCTTTGACCTTCATTTTATAGCATTTCATCCTTGTCCGGAGCAAAACTTTGTCATCTTAAGTAGGAATGACATGAAATATGGTATGCTTATTTGTTGCAATATGTGGAAGTGCAGTGCACAAGAATTGTAACTCTACCTCGTGCTGTCTTTGAGTTATTTCCCTTTGATCATCTTTTTTACAGCATTTAGTGCTTGTCCTGAATATAACTTTGTCATCTCAAGTCAGAACGACTTCAAACTTCGTATGCATGTTTGTTGCAATATTACCGAGTACAATGCGCAAGAACAATAACTCTGCCTAGCACAGATTTTTAATAATTCCACTTTGATCTTCATTTTTACAGTATTTCTTGCTTGTCTGGAACGGAACTTTGAAGTCTCAAGTCAAATTGACTTGAGACTTGGTAAACATGTTTGTTGCATTACCTGCCCTTTGCGATTATTATACCTCCTTGACAACTGGCGGTGGGACGGGCTTATCTTGCGACAATTTGCCGCTCTTGTTTCATTATCATTTGGCCTTGAACCTCGATATTTGGTATTTATCTTCATTGTAGACCTTTACTGCTTAGTACTCAGGTAAGCGATATAGGACCGTCATGGTCCTCTTGTTTCATTTTCCCTAGATTTGTCACAAAATTATTTCAGATGTAGCCCAACTTGGGTAGCTCAATCATAATACACGGCAATAGTAATCCAGGGATTGCCAATTCGAGTCTTAGCTTGACCGAAATTCTTTCCGGTAATTGATGAAAGTCATGGAGATACATCTATTACCGTCGACCATTGTCTCGACTTTGCTTATTTGGAAAAGGTAGTCAGTGGCTTGGAAAACGTGGTGTTCGTAGTTCCAGTGATTGAAGCCGGAAACTCATGGATAGGCAAAGCCGCACTTGTCGCATGACAGGAAGACTGTTGAATAAGGCGTTAATCACAGAGTAAGCAAACATATAAGTTCAGAAATTAAACTGGCAAAACGTTATTGAAACAATCTCGAACTTGAAGCTCTTTTCTTGTTTGTAAATTTGCGAAAATGTTCTACTCTTTTTTTGTATTAAATATCTAATTTCTGGTGTGCTTACCAAGAATAAATAAAGATAAAGCTATCGGTTTTACAGGTCGTTAACCTTCAAACATGGTTATTTTTTTCCCAATAGAGAATAGTGTGTTAATAGTCCTGACTGGTACTGCTGCAGCATCATTTATGACTCATTTTTCAAATTCAAACGGATAATCAACGGTTGATTTCGTTCCATATTTTTTTGACATTTCCAATTATCGAGAAACTACATCTATAATATTACGAATTCAACATGTAACTTCCACAGAACTATTGAGCAATAGGATAAAGTTAGAAATGTTATTTGTTCTATGAACAGAAATAAAAGTTTCGATACAGATAATATTGTTACTGACCTTTTCATTGGCAGCAAAGATTTTATATCCCAGTATATCAATTTATTAAGAACTGGATAGTGTTTTCATTAACCCTGATACTGAATTCTTTTTGAATGACGGTGACTTTGAAACTATTAGTGTCTCGGCACTTGATAATGATTTTACTCGTGAAGAGTTTACATCAGCTATTGATTATAAGGCGAGAAGCGCAGATCTTTTTCAAAAGCGTAGTTCAGTCGATGTCGTTTTTATTCATAGCTCAACAGGTACAGTCATGCGCTAAATTATGTAGTTATACAAATTTATTGGACCTTTTCAATGTTAGAACTTAAGTTAAATCAAAGTGAGCCCCATTTTTCCATCTTTTTTTTATTTACAAAAGACATGGTTGAAAACTTCAATTTTGATTTATTAGGTGAACACGATCTGCAACTTCTTTTAAAGTAGCTAATATCTTTTGCTGATGATATGGTTTTATTTACTACTAGCCACGAAGGTCTTCAGGTTCCAATCGATGGTCCTTGTCAATTTTATTGTCCACGTGGTCCAGAAATAAATGTTGTTAAAATTCAAATTTGTGTTTTCGAGAAGACAAAATCTGTCATAATATTTCCATTATAAAAAAAAAAAAAAAATTGTCGAAAGTTTTATTTACATAGGGGTATCTTTCCTTCTTCTTTTTTTTTTTATTACACTGGTTCCTTTAATTTAACGGTTAACTTTGATCAGGCTCTACGGAGCATACCACAATTTATTCGAGATTTTTTTTATAACACCGCCCCACCACCTTGATAATCAAGACACAATTTCTATTCTTAGATACAATGGTCAACACTATGTCCTGACCAACGTGATAATGCATCTTATGCTTGTTGTTTACCACTCTTACAAATCTTAGACATCCTTACAACAGGGATTGATTTTAGATACGCCTTAGTACACCTGCTTATTTCAGATATCCGTAATAACTTATGATTATTTCAGAAAACCAGTACCACACATGCTTATTCAAGACACCTACTATTATACATGCTTATGTCAGACACCTTCACCAAAATGCATATTTCAGACACCAACTACAACACATTTTAAATTCAGAAAATTCTTAATCACTTTTTCCATACAGACTCAGTTAAGACACCGAATATCCCACGGAAAGTTAATTCACCCATTACCATTCATGCTGATCTCAGGCACACATTACCACACATGCTCGTTACCACACAAGCTGACTTCAAACACTGCTGCATTGCACCCACTTCAGACGCTAATTTTTAAAAACGCTAACCTTTGACGGCTATTACCACCTAATAGCCTTATTGTAGAATCATTTGAGTGAAGGTATATTCTTGACTTTAGTGCAACGAATATTCGTACAAGCAATTGCTCTTTTTGCGCCATTTTACATGACCTTTCTTTAGGAAGCTGACTTTGAATACTATTTACCTTTTACCAGACAATCCAAAGTTATAACGACCCCAAGAGCAGGGACTTTTGAAAAGACTGTGGAAAAGGAGAAAATGCTGGTAACCAGTATTTCTTTATCTATCCTTTCAAAGACAAATTTCGTAATGTTTGCAGTATTTGTCTTGTGCAAGTGCTTTTAGCTTTGACCAGTCTAAAATTTTGTCGTTTGGTAAAGAGCTACATTTAAGTATTTTGGCAATAATGATAATTAGACTGATAATATGAAATAAACTGGTGATTTTGAAAAACAAATGACATTGAAGCATATTTTCCTTTTGTGTGTTTAAGATGCTCTGGCGATATCAGGTACAAAGACCGAAACCCAAAGCAGAGAAACAAGACAGACTTGTTGCTGGATTTGTCAAACAAGTTGAAGAACCAAGGCGAGTAACCCGACCACCATTTCGCCCGGGATCGACACTATTTTCCTCGGCGTCTCCGACATTATTCCTCTTTAGTTCCTTTACTTCCAGCACGTCCCGACCTTTAAGAATAAGGAAAGAGTACAGGACCTTGTCGTATGAGGAAAGACAGCGGTTCCACAATGCCTTGAATGTTTTATATTCGGTAAGCAAAAACTATGAGAGCCATGTTCTGGATAAAGAGGATTTAATGCATTTCCGTGATGTGTGATACCTAGCAAGTAATCAAATGATTATGGATCCAGATTAACCCTTATCCTGCTAAATAAATTATATGAAACTTCCAAGCCGATAGTAAAAACCCGATAAATTTTATTTCAAACTTATCTGTTAGAGAAAAAATATCTCCTTATCGGACAGTGTAGATCCAAGATCAGACTGCACGTTCTGTGCAGTCTGATCTTGATCTACACTGTCCGCAAAAGGTCAGTGAGTCATGCTTAGCAGTCTAAGGGTTAATCCACTTTGTAGAACAATCGACTGAAATCCTGAGGCAGAATGTCCTTTGACATGCAGAAAATTTACAAAAAAGCAAAAAGTTTCGGCCCATGTCAGCCTGCGCGGACTGCCCATGCTACCCATGCTAACATGGGTCGATATTTTTTTGCAGATGCATTAAGCCTCTTTTTCACAGAGCATTCCTAATGTATTCCTCATGTACCACTCATTTCGACTTCGTTTTTTTGGAAGCAGCGTGACAAGCTGAGAACCATCTTGTAGCAATAATCTACTATTTTTCTTAGTATTCTGTAGGTGTCGAGAAATGGAGTTATCTATTCCTCCCATCCCCATGGTCTTGTGAACGGCAAAAGAGAAAACAGGGCCATTTGTGGACGGCAAAGACCAAGATCATTTGCGGACGGCAGAGATCAAGATCATTTGCGGACGGCAGAGTTCAAGATCATTTGCGGACGGCAGAGTTCAAGATCATTTGCGGACGGCATATGTCAAGATCATTTGCGGACGGTAGAGGTCAAGATCATTTGCGGATGGCAGAAGTCAAGATCATTTGCGGAAGGCAGAGTTCAAGATCATTTGCGGACGGCAGAGGTCAAGATCATTGGCGGACGGCTGAGGTCAAGATCTTTTGCGGACGGCAGAGAGACCAAGATCATTTGCGAACGGCAGAGTTCAAGATCATTTGCTGGTGGCAGAGATCAAGGTCATTTGCGGATGGCATAGGTCAAGATCATTTGCTGGCGGCAGAGATCAAGATCATGTACGGACGGCATAGACCAAGATCATTTGCGGACGGCAGAGTTCAGGATCATTTGCGGACGGCAGAGGTCAAGGTCATATGCGGACGGCAGAGACCAAGATCATTTGCGGACGGCAGAGACCAAGATCATTTATGGATGGCAGAGACCAAGATCATTTGAGGACGGCTGAGGTCAAGATCTTTTGCGGACGGCAGAGAGACCAAGATGATCTACGGAGGGGAGAGAACAAGATGATCTGCGGACGGCAGCGACCAAGATGATCAAGATCATTTGCTGGTGGCAGAGATCAAGATCATTTGCGGTTGGCAGAGGTCAAGATCATTTGCTGGCGGCAGAGATCAAAAACTTTTTGCGGACGGCATAGACCAAGATCATTTGCGGACGGCTGAGGTCAAGATCATTTGCGGACGGCAGAGACCAAGATCATTTGCGGACGGCAGATGTCAAGATCATTAGCGGACGGCATATGTCAAGATCATTTGCGGACGGCAGAGGTCAAGATCATTTGCGGACGGCAGAGACCAAGATCATCTGCGGACGGCAGAGACCAAAATCATTTGTGGATGGCAGAGGTCAAGATCATTTGCGGACGGCTGAGATCAAGATCTTTTGTGGACGGCAGAGAGACCAAGATGATCTGCGGATTGGAGAGAACAAGATGATCTGCGCACGGCAGATACCAAGATGATCTGCGGACGGCAGCGACCAAGATGATCAAGATCATTTGCTGGTGGCAGAGATCAAGATCATTTGCGGTTGGCAGAGGTCAAGATCATTTGCTGGCGGCAGAGACCAAGATCATTTGCGGACGGCAGAGTTCAAGATCATTTGCGGACGGCAGAGACCAAGATCATTTGCGGACGGCAGAGTTCAAGATCATTTGCGGACGGCATATGTCAAGATCATTTGCGGACGGTAGAGGTCAAGATCATTTGCGGATGGCAGAAGTCAAGATCATTTGCGGAAGGCAGAGTTCAAGATCATTTGCGGACGGCAGAGGTCAAGATCATTGGCGGACGGCTGAGGTCAAGATCTTTTGCGGACGGCAGAGAGACCAAGATCATTTGCGAACGGCAGAGTTCAAGATCATTTGCTGGTGGCAGAGATCAAGGTCATTTGCGGATGGCATAGGTCAAGATCATTTGCTGGCGGCAGAGATCAAGATCATGTGCGGACGGCATAGACCAAGATCATTTGCGGACGGCAGAGTTCAGGATCATCTGCGGACGGCAGAGGTCAAGATCATCTGCGGACGTCAGAGAGACCAAGATCATCTGCGGAGGGGAGAGAACAAGATGATCTGCGGACGGCAGTGACCAAGATGATCTGCGGACGGCAGCGACCAAGATGATCTGCCGACGGCAGAGGTCAAGATCGTTTGCGGGCGGCAGAGGTCAAGACCGTTTGCGGACGGCAGAGACCAAGACCGTCTGCGGACGGCAGAGGTCAAGATCGTCTGCTGGCGGAAGAGGTCAAGATCGTCTGCGGACGGCAGAGAGACCAAGATCGTCTGCGAACGGCAGAGACCAAGATGATTTGCGGACGGCAGAGACCAAGATGATCTGCGGACGGCAGAGATCAAAATCATTTACGGACGGCAGAGATCAAGATCGTCTGCGGGCGGCAGAGGTCAAGATGGTCTGCGGACGGCAGAGTTCAAGATCGTCTGCGGACAACAGAGAACAAGATCGTCTGCGGACGGCAGAGACCAAGATCTTATTCGGACGGCAGCGACCAAGATCACATGCGGACGGCAGAGACCAAGATCACTTGCGGGCGGCAGCGACCAAGATGATCTGCGGACGGCAGCGGTCAAGATCACTTGCGGGCGGCAGAGTTCAAGATCATTTGCGGGCGGCAGAGGTCAACATCATTTGCGGACGGCAGCGGTCAAGATCATTTGCGGGCGGCAGAGGTCAAGATCATTTGCGGACGGCAGAGTTCAAGATCATTTGCGGGAGGCAGATGTCAAGATCATTAGCGGACGGCAAAGGTCAAGATCATTTGTGGACGGCAAAGATCAAGATCCGACTTTACAAGACGTCTACTCTCTTTGTCGAATCATGCCTACCTATTAACTCTTGATACAAAGACAACATTTAGAACTTGTCCAAAGTCAAAGGTTTTGTAGACGACAAAGTCAATGTGACTAAACTAAGTTGTTTTTGGAAGGGAAAAACATTGTGGGAGAAGCAGAAAATGCTGGTTTCCAGCATTTTCTCCTTTTCCCACAATGTTTTTATAAACCTTTTCCATAGGGTCGATAAAACTCGGGATCATTTGGTTGAGAGTTAACACACATGCTTTTCTGTTTAGTCAGCCATTACAACACAGACAAATCATAGATACCCAAAAATACTTAGGCTGTGCTCCGTGAACGGTTGAATTAAGAAATAATCTTCTTTCTATCGTGGTTTATGGTTCAATAAACCACAGTTGTGAGTTATGAGGCACAATAAATAATCCAAGAGGGCGATAGCGATAGGGTTTATTCATTGCGCCTCATAACTCACAACATGGTTTATTGAACGATAAACCACTATAGAAAGAAGATTATTTCGATTCTAACATGACCAATTCTTAATCAAAGGAAAACAAGTTCATACTTAGAGTAAAAACGCGGATGCAGATTATATTCCATTGAATAACTTACTTACTAACTTTATACAGATTGACGTCACTCTATATAGAATGACGTCACTCTAAATAGAATAACGTAGATTTTACCACGCTTTCGTTGCACTGTGTTTATAGAGCCGAATTCACGTGTCATGTTAGAATATACAATCACTAAAACTTAAAACGAATTTTATCTTACAGGCTCGACCAAGCAAGCGGACTGTGTGGATGCAAAATCAGACGGCATGTTCTGTGCAGTCTGATCTTGATCTATGCCGTCCGCAAATTTCTCGTTTCGTCTTTCGCACTGACAAGGTTGGGTTAACATAGAATCCAACAGAATTTACGAGCAGGTGTACTGTACACCAACCACAACCACCACTGAAGTACCGCTTTATGTAGCGGACAAACTAAACACCAACTAGTACATGTCTGTAGTAAAAAAAAATCAACGCTTTGCACTAAAACGCTTTGAAAACATTTTTGACAAACAGGGGAATCGTCCAATAACGTTATGTAAATGAGCCGTGCTCTGTGAAAAGGGGGCTTAATGCATCTGCGAAAAGTATCGACCCAGGTCAGCCTGCGCAGTCCGCGCAGGCTGACCTGGGCCGAAACTTTTCGCCATCGGTCAGTTTTCTGTTTGGCAAAGGACCAATCTACCTCATGATTAAGTCGGTTATTGAAAAAAGTGGCAGCCATGGACCCATAATTATGTGATGACTTGGGCTATTATCGTGTATAACGAAGATGCATTAAGCCCTCTTTTGCCAGAGCACGGCTCAAATGTTTTCTAAATTACATTTACACAACGGTTCCATAGAGTTAAACCCCACACTTCGGTCTTCTCGTCAAATCTCCGTTAACTTTTTTACCACACAGTCTCAAGATTTAACGACTCTAAAAGAGACCGCTTTTGAAAATATCATGGGAAAAACGAGAAAATGCTGGTGACCAGCTTTTTCTCCTTTTTTCACAATGTTTTCTATCCTATCAAACATAGAAATCTTCAATTTATTGAACGAGTGGAGTCCATAGTTTTGTCGTTTGGTAAAGAGTTTTACCCAATACCACACAATCCCGAGCTTCAACAACCCTGATAAAGAAGCCTTTGAAACATTGTGTAAAAAGGAAATTAATGCTGTTTTCTACCCTATCAAAGACAAATTCCATCATTTGGGCCGCTTGTAAATTGTCGTCTGCAAATGCTTCCAATTTGGTCCAGTCAATAACTTTGTCGTTTGGTAAAGAGTTTAACCAGGAAAGTACTCGGATTCTACATGAAGGATCACGATTTCGAACGTCTTTGTTTTTTCTTTCAGAATGGGACAATAGATGCCTTTGCACAGACGCATGCGACCGCATCTCGGGGAGCGCATCGTGGTCCGGCCTTCCTACCGTGGCATCGAGCATTTATAACTATGTAAGATATATAGAATGTGAAATAAGTTGCCATTTAAGACATAATTTTATTAATCGAGTCTAGATAAAATGTTATTAGGCGAAACTTTGGCGAGCTTAATAATATTTTTTCGTAGACACGTACAATTAAATTTTGCCTATAATGCAAACTCATTTCAGGTCCTTTTTATCACATAACTGTGTTTCAAGAATTACAGTTTATGGCGTGTTAAAACATAGTCTACATGTACATATAATTCAATATTAGTTGTTTTTTTTTTCATGAACATTGGCGAGTTCTGATTGGCTGAAAAAAAATTTTCATAGCTCCATGAAAAAAAAAAAAAGCAGTGCCGGAACTACTTTTGCAGTCAAACTAATGTAAACAAACATCTAGATCTATACGAGACTTCATAATGTTTTTCGTTCTGATTTTATAGCGAGTCCGAAGTTCAAATTGCTAGCTGAATTTATTATCTCTGAATATCCAACAGTAAATTCAAAGAGAGAGCTTAAAACTCATTGTCACTTTGCTGGGTTTAAACAGTCTGATTTTCAACTAAATTCCAGCGTATTGAACTTCTAATAATAAATCTACTAAATCTGCAAGTGTTCAATACTATAATGACGTTATGAATTACGTCATTTTTATGTCATGAACGAGCAGTTTTACCGCACTATGAAAGCAGTTTCATGCAAAAGTGTGATTAGGTTTTTTTTTTTTCATACCTCCATGAAAAAAAAAAAAATTCTCTTCATTCCTTAAGTGTATTGAAATTTACAGGAGATCTCACCCGCTTCTTTCAAAGTCCCAGCCTCTACATTGCAAAAGCCATCAGTCAGATTCATCAGTTAGCCATCACCGATTAATAACCAAACTACTTGTCAGGGTTTAAATCTAAAGCACTATATGGACAAGGAAAAAAGTGATGAATCAGAATTTATCACAAAACTGCCCTTGCTTTCAGTGTGATACATGCAAGCAATACGAATTTTCTCATCTTACACACGTCTGAAACAAGCTTTTGGTCAACACTCTGTAATCATAAACTTCTTTTCTAAGACATTGTTGATCCAGATTTCTTTGTGAAATTGAATTGCAAATTTTGGGAACGTGACAATGCTGAAAATGTTATCATCTTTAGATTTAAAAGAAAAAAAAGGAATCATTATAACCAAGTTTTTGCGGAAATATTTTTTGCCCGTAATATACCATTTGGCCTGCAACACGCGAAAAGGGACAGTCGGACATTTGCGTAAAGTGTCGTCTCGGATCAGCCTGCGCAGTCCGCGCAGGCTGATCCGAGACGGCACTTTACGACTACATTCGATTTTGTACTACAGTAGACATGCGCGAAAGAGAAAATTGCATAAGAATGGAAAGTGTCGTCTCGGATTAGGCTGCGCAGACTACGCAGGCTGATCCGGGATGACACTTTATGCAAATGTCCGAATGCCCCTTTTCGCGTGTTGCAAGCCATTTGGTTTAGCCAATCAGAAGTTGTGTTACTTTCAAATTTAAAAAAAAATCTTAGAGAATGAGACTAAGAACGTTCTTAGGAATGGTTGGTAAGTACAGACCGTGGTATCACACTTGATCAGGGCTTCTTTTTATAATTATTTTGATTAGATAACTTCTTACCAGACTGCATGATTTAGATTCCTCTGAATTGAGGAAACAGAAAACAAATTCAATTAATGTGGCTGAAGAGTTTTTTTTTTTTTTTCTCTCTCTCTTTCTCTGAAAGGGTAGAAAGCATTGTAGGAAAATGATAAAATGCTGGTTACGTCACCATATAATACATGTATTTGGAATCATATTTGGCATTGTAAAGTATTGCCATTTTTCCGTCGTATCCAATTTTATCCTCGTTCGATGCAGATATTTGACCCGGAAAATTTGTTGGTATATATTAAAGGAGGGCTGATTGATAAATTGTGAGCCTTTCATTGAAGGGTTTAAGCGGGTGTCGCTTTTTAGCCTAGCTATTTCCTGAATATGTAAGGCTGTATACTCGAAGACTAGTGTCATTTGGTCATTTGGTTTATGTCTGGGAGAGATAGCACTCTTAAGTGAGCAAGACAGGTGACTTTTAAGACCGTCATTACCATAAGCCGACATTGATCTATAATGCCCAATATGGTATTTTACTTCCGATGAAATCAACTTTTAAACCGCAATATTTGGATTTTTAGCTCACCTGAGCAGAAAATGCTCAAGGTGAGCTTTTGTGATCGTGCTGTGTCCGGCGTCCGACGTGCGTCGTCCGTCGTCCGACGTGCGTCGTCAACTATTACATTGTGTACGATCTAGAGGCCACATTTTCAGTCCAATACTCATGAAACTTGATCAGAATGTTTGTTTTGATTATATCTCGGACGAGTTCGAAAACGGGTCATGTTGGGTCAAAAACTAGGTCATTAGGCCAAATCTTAGAAAAAACTTTGTGTTAGCTCTAGAGGCCACATTTTCAATCCGATACTAATGAAACTTATTCAGAATGTTTGTCCTAACAATATCTCAGATAAAATTTGAAAATGGTTCATGTCGAGTCGAAATCTAGGTTACTAGGTCAAATCTTAGAAAAACTTTGTGTTCGCTCTAGAGGCAAGATTTTCGGTCTGATAACCATGAAACTTAGTGAGAAATGTTTGTCTTGATGATATCTCAGACCACTTTGAAAATGGGTCATGTCAAGTTAAAAACTAGGTCAAATCTTAGAAAAACCTTGTGTACGCTCTTTAGGCTATATTTCAGTCCAATATTCTTGAAAGTTGACCACTTTTTCTGTCTTGATGATATCTTCGACGAGTATGAAAATGGGTCATGTCGGGTCAAAAACTAGTTCACTGGGTGAAATCTTTGAAAAACCTTGTGTACGCTCTAGAGGCCACATTGTCAATGTAATGCACATGAAAGTTGATCAGAATGTTTTTCTTAATATCTTAGACAAGTATAGGAATTGGTTACGTCGGGTCAAAGAATAGATCACTGGGTCAAATCTTAGAAAAATCTTGTGCACACTTTAGAGGCCACATTTTCAGTCCAATACTCTTGAAAGTTGATCAAAATGTCTGTCTTCATGATATCCTAGACGAGTTTGAAAATGGGTCATGTCAGGTCAAAAGCTAGGTCACGAGGTCAAATCTTTTGAAAACCTTGTGCACGCTCTAAAGATCACATTTTCAATACAATACTCCTGAAACTTGGTCAGAATGTTTTTCTTGATGATATCTTAAACAAGTATAAAAATGGTTATGTCGGGTCAAAAGATAGATCACTAAGTCAAAACTTAGAAAAACCTTGTGTACACTTTAGAGATCACATTTTCAGTCCAATACTCTTGAAAATTGGTCAAAATGTTTGTCTTGATGATACCTTAGACGACTTTGAAAATGGGTCAAATCAAATCAAAAACTAGGACACTAGCTTTGAAAATCTTTGAAAAACCTTGTCTGTGCTCTAAAGGCTACATTTCAGTCTGATAATCTTGAAACTTGGTCAAAAAGTTTGTCTTGATTATATCGAGTTTGAAAATGGGTTATGTTGGATCAAAAACTGGGTCACTAGATCAAATCTCAGAAAAAGCCTTATGTACACTCTGCAGGCCACATTTTCTCTCAAATACTCATGAAAGGTTGTCAGAATATGTGTCTGGATAATTTCTACAAGTTTGAAATTAGGCAATGTTGGGCTTAAAAGTAGGTCACTGAGACAAATTCTAGAAAAAGCTTACGTACACACTAGAGGTCAAATTTATTGTCCATTACTTATGAAAGCTTGTTAGAATGCTTGTCATAATACCTGGGGAGAGATTGAAAATAGCTCAAGTATGGTCAAAAGGCTCAGGTGAGCGACTTAAGGACCATTATGGCCCTCTTGTTACTATGAAGTGAAAGTTTTCGTTTCATTTATTTAGCAGAGTAAAGGTTAAAGATGATAACGTCTACCATATCCCGAGTTCAAGCGACCCCTGAGAGTAGGCTTCGGAAAAAAAATTCTGGGAAAAAAGAAAATGCTGGAAATAAGCTTTTCTCCTCCTTAACGTTTTCTCCCTTTTATAGAAGAATTCCATCATTTAAGTCACATTAATTTTTTTATAAAATGCATGTAATTTCGATGAGATAAAAATTTTGTCTGAAAAGAAGTTGGAAATCAATCAGATTAGATTTAAACAGGTTTGAAGACGCCCTACAGGAAGTTGACCCCTCGGTGACCTTGCCCTACTGGGACAGCACGATTGACTTCTGTATGGACTATCCAACTGACTCTGTTTTGTGGACCCCTTCGTTCCTTGGAAACGGATATGGCCAAGTTGTTACAGGTATCAGGGGTACCTTTCACTTGACTGCGTAGATTTACGCAATTTTTCTTTGGATTGAATATACACATGTATACATGATCCCTGCTTTACCCAAAGATATGAACTGGCGTAAAGCTGCATGTATGCAAATACTTACTCAAACCGTAAAGTTATGCAGTTTAGTGAAACTTGTTTTCAGACTTTATGCTTGCTTACAAAAACTGGGTACGCAAATTTCGTTTGTACGCAGTTTAGTGAAAGCACCCCAGATCCATAAATCGATGAACTTTGGTCGTTCACCAAGCTTACTGTATACTGTTTTAATTGCAAGTCTCGGGGTTTTTCTAATTTAAAAGCAGCAAAATTTCATTAAGTAGTTTAGCCAAGCAGAAATTTCCTTTTCTTTCGAAATTTAGACTTAGGCTAATAATGATATTTACAATAGTTGCTGAAAACGATTCCAGCATTCAAAATATGTAAGAGAATTATTTAGGAGAAATGAATGTATTGCCTCTTGAGGTATCGTTTTTACTTTGCGCTAAGGTATCGATATGGCTTGTGGGAATTTAACGTGATCAAAAACTCCCGTCGATTATATTGGATTGTATTCAAATAGTACGATGATGCCTTACTTTTATTACATAACCTCCCTTGTTTGCAGTGTAATATACCCATCACGAATTTTCTTATCTTATACACGTTTAATATCACAATTATGTGACGTCATTTCTGACGTCATTTTGTACGTATATCATAGAAATGAATGGGTCTTAACCTTCATCATACCGTGTGGGGTCCGTACGGACCCCACGTGATTCTCTGTTTGTCTATGATAAAAAGTTGAAGCTGCAGGGAACTGTCATTTTAGGAGTTTGTTACTAAACCTATTCTTAACCTGAATTTACATAGAAACTTTGGTAGCATCGGAGTGAGTGGAATATAAAACCCAAAATCTGTTGGGGTTCGTGCGGACCCCAGGCAATGTCACTATTATTCTATATATCACGGATGTTATACTCGCCTTATACTCACGTATTTCAGTTGTTTTCCCTTGACAGAAAAGTCAATAAATAATACCAGGAGTAGTTGATTTTCAGTTACTGAACTTACACAAATAATATTCTGAACATTTGTACACAAGAAATCGAAAATGATACAAGTTTATGACTGGGGTCCACACGGGCCCCACTTGGTATGATTAAGTTGGGAAATGTGTCGGTAGCATGAAGGTTAAGGACCGAGGGTGCATCTATAGATGGTTTTGCATACTTATTCTGATCTATAATTTGTGAAATAGAGGATCTTACATGAGTGTTTATGTATCATCATTTTTATTAAACGAGTTGACTAAAATTGTATGACGCGAGCCTTGGCGAGTGTCAAATACATTTTAGTCAACGAGTTTGATAAAAATAAGACATAAACACGAATGTGAGATTCTATTTATCACATAAAACGAATGACAGACAAAAAATATCCTGCCTCATCACCTTTTGCCTACTTACCGTTCACGGATCCATGTTTATAATTGTAGTTCGGTTTCAAATGTGTAAATGAGTAGTATAAATTCCGGCATTTACTGTGGTTGGTTTCTCAAGCTTCACGGACTAGTGACTGAAAACTGATCAGAACCGGGACCCAAAAAACGATAATACACTAGTGTATTATCAAGAATAAGTCATGGGTTTAATACGCTGCCGGGGGAGGTTTTATGTGATAAATATAGTTATTTGATAAAAAGAATCTGACATTCGTTTGCCTTTGAGGTAAAATTTCGTTTAACTCGTCAAGAAAAAATGTTATTAAGCTCGCCAAAAGCTCGCTTAACAACATTTTTTCTTTGAATCGTTTAATAAATTTTTATCTCAAACGCCAACCCATGTCAGATCCTATATATCTTTCAAAAGTAGACGGAGTTACCGATGGCAAACCGACTATCACGTTATTTAAAGGTCAAAGTTGCACCTCTTTACTGAATGTAACTGCCCAGTTTCTTTACGCTTGCAGACAAAAATATTTTTTGTCGTTATTACCACTGTCTTTTCCAGAAAGTTTGAATCACGGTAAAAAAAGTCTAGGTAAGTCCCTTTAGTATAAGGAAAAAAAAATCCTAACACGATATGGTCTGTACGCCATCTATGGTCATGTGGGTTCGGAACTTAAGGGTCTATTAAATTTCGGTCTTTAAGGATAGGGCACCCTAATGGGTACCCTGATGGGATTCGTGTAACATCGCCTTTCCTCGCCGAAAATCGTACGGATTCGGCTAAGACTCAAGTAACCCGTAATCAATGCAGGGAACCAGCATCAATCGGCCGATCGATTACGGCTTACCCGAGTCTTAGCCGAATCCGTACGTTTTTCGGCGATGAAAGGCGATGTTACACGAATCCAATTACGGTGCCCTACGTTAGAACCACTTTTGTAATAAAGTGGATATTTGTAATAAATTTTCAACTTCGCTATATTCCTTTAGTATTCAACCATGTACTTCAACATGGATACATATGGATGACCTTTTTATCCAAAACTTTACAGAAACATCATGAAAGATGGAAAAAATCGCATTGGAAAATTTTACTTCAAAAGCCCGTTTCATGTGGATATTTGTAATAAAATTTAACAAAACTGCGGATATTTGTAATAAAATTTTCAGCTTCACTTTATTCAATTAGTAATCACCCATGTACTTCAAAATGGATAAATATGGATGATTTTTATCCAAAGCTTTACAGAAACATCATGAAAGATGGAAAGAATTGCACTTGAAAACTTTATTTCAAAAGGCCATTTCTTGTGGAAATTTGTGATACAATTATCCAAAGCTTTACAGAAATATCATGAAAGATGGAAAAATTGCATTTGAAAAATCTATTTCAACAGGCCGTTCCATGCGGATATTTGTAATAAAATTAAACAAGAATGCGGATATTTGTAATAAAATTAAACAAGAATGCGGATATTTGTAATAAAATTTTCAACTTCGCTATATATTTAGTATTCACCCATGTACTTGAAAATGGATATATATGGATGATTTTTATCCAAAACTTTACAGAAACATCATGAAAGACTGAAATAATTGCATTTGGAAATTTTATTTCAAAAGGTCGTTCCATGCGGATATTTGTAATAAAATTAAACAAAACTGCGTATATTTGTAATAAAATTTTCAATTTCGCTTTATTCAATTAGTATTCACCCATGTACTTCAAAATGGATATAAATGGATGATTTTTATCCAAAACTTTACAGAAACATCATGAAAGATGGAAAAAATCGCATCTGAAAATTTTATTTCAAAAGGCCGTTCCATGCGGATATTTGTAATTATATTAAACAAGAATGCGGATATTTGTAACAAAATTTTCAACTTCGCTATATTCCTTAAGTATTCACCCACGTACTTCAAAATGGATACATATGGATGATTTTTATCAAAACATTTACAGAAACATCATGAAAGATGGAAAAAATCGCACTTGAAAACTTTATTTCAAAAGGCCGTTTCTTGCGAAAATTTGTGATAAAATTAAACAAGAATGCGGATATTTGTATCAAAATTTTCAACTTCGCTATTTTCCTTTAGTATTCACCCATGTACTTGAAAATGGATATATATGAATGATTTTTATCCAAAACTTTACAGAAACATCATGAAAGATGGAAAAATTCTCACTTGAAAACTTTATTCTAAAAGGTCGTTTCTTACTAAAGTGACTGAAATGAACAACTGGATTTACAAAAAGAAATTGAAATATGTAACAAAATTTTAACCTCACTGTATTTCTTCTCTATTCACTGTCATAAACACGCTACTAAAATAATCATATATACTGACTGACTGTAGTACGTTTATATGTCGAAATATACACAGTAAAAGAATTAATATAACATCATTTGATGATGATGATGATGATGATGATGATTGTGATGATGATCGTGATGATGATGATGATGATGATGATTATTAGTCAAAAATTGAGGCATAAATAAGATTTCAGTGACATGTGATTGCTAAAAAAAAAAATTTTTTTTTCATTTTTTTTTCAAAAACAGATAGATCTAACAATTAACAAATGTGAAGTATTAGTTGCCATTTTCTTTTGCGTGTGTGTGTTCGTTTTGTTGGTGTAACATACTCGTTTCGGTGCGCATATAAAAACTTAAGCCACACGAACATATCACATTTAATAAACCTTATTCTTTTGATGAGCCATGCTCTGTGAAAAGGGGGCTTGATGCATCTACGTAATGCTTTGTACCTAGCAAGACATCACATAATTAAGGATCCATAAAATCCATTATGCTGAACGACAGACTGAATCATGATGTAGATTGGTCTTTTGACATGTAGGAAATTGACCAGTAGCAAATGGTTTCGGCCCAGGTCAGCCTACGCGGACTGCATGGGCTGACCTGGGTAAAATTAGTAGCGAAAGAGTTAACCCTGTCGGCACTTAAGACTAAAACAGGAGCTGTCGCGAACGGCATAGATCAAGATTAGACTATACATAACGTGATCTTAGATCTCTACTGTCTGTTTGTTTAGTCAAGACTGTAAGATAAAAATATTAATTTTCAAACGACAGAAGTCGAGTTGATATTTTCGGAGTTAAAGAATTAATGGATGGGAATTCATAGAAATAGACTTAAACTGTTTACCAGACAACAATATTTTGGACTTGTCTAGATAGAAAGCTTTTACAAACGACAAATTAGATAAATAATTATATCAAATATGACTTAATGGGAGGAATCCTCTTCAGAAGGGTTAGAAAACATACTTGGGAAAGGAGATAATGCTGGTTACCAGCATTGTAGTTTTCCGCAGTTGTTTTCAGAATCCTTCATCTTCGGAGTCGTTGAAACACTTTTTCGTTTGTAAACTTTGTTTGTATTGGGGTCTAAAGTCATTTTTACAGCTTAGGTCATATCACGGCGGTCAGGGCACCTACCCATGTGTTTCCTGGCTTTCTCACACCAGTAGTGACACAATTTTCTTTCCAAGTCACTGACTACTTTTCTCACATGCATCAGAGGAGAGTCTAAAAACCGCCGTAAAGAAAGTTTGCCTCAACCGGGTATCGAACATGCAACCACAAGGTCACGAGTCAGATACGCTAACCACTGAGCTAACCGGTCAGGGTCGTTTGTTAAAGGGTTTTCTCTCTCCCTCCCTTCCTCCCTGATGGTTAACGTTCATTCAGGTTTTCCATTTTTCAAGAATAGATCCATTCCAGGTATTTCGGATCTACGTCAGTCTTTTAAGGGTCCCATAATCGTTTGTTCAAGGTTTATGGGACCTTAGAAAGACTGACGTAGATCCCAAAAATCTGGAATGGATAATCTTGGATTGAACGTAAACCATCAAGGAGGAAGGGAGAGAGGGAGAGAGACATACAGAGGAAAAAAAAAAGACCTATGTAGATGATACACACACAGCGAGAGGGGGTGAGAGGGACAACACAGAGTAAGAGAGGAAGAGAGACAAAGAGGAGGGGACAGGGGAGGAGAAACAGAGACAGAGAAACGGTCAGACAAAGAAATACAGTACATATGAAGAAGACATGAGAGAGAGACAGAGAGACAGAGAGAGAGAAAGAGAAACAGAGAGAGACAGAGACAGAGAGAGAAAGAAAGGTTGTTAAAACTTTAAAGTGTGTAGAATGGTTCAGATATTGGTCAGCTGTGAAAATATAGATAACTAATAGATGAATATGGTGTAAAAGATAGAGAAACTACGAATTTGTCTTTGATTCAAAACCAGAAACGACATAAGGAAACGAGTAACGATGTATCTTTAATTCAAAATGACCTCTGGTTGGCCATTTTGGATCTGATCAGAAGGAAGAGTTAAGAGGAATCAGCATGTTACCGAGGCTCATGCATGCTGGAAGTTTCATTACATTCGAAAGAATGGTGATGAAAAAAATAGATCAAAACTGATGAAGAAGTAGATACTGAAAATTCAGAACAGCCGGTGTAATGCAGAGAAATGACCCTCCCCTACAAAATGACCCATGGGTCATTTCACTACGTAGAGGAATGACCCGGGTCATTATTCTACGTAGAGAAATGACCCCAGACCGTAGAGAAAGGACCCCCCTCTAGCTGTAGTAGAATGACCCCCTCATGAAAAGCTGTAGTAGTAGAAGTAGTAGTAGTAGTAGTAGAAACATCAGCAGCATCAGCAGCAACAACAATGTTAAGGCAAAAAGGGTGTAGTAGAAGTACGAGTAGTAGTACTAGTAGCAGTAATGGTAGTTGTAGTAGTAGTAGTAGTATCAGCATCAGCAGCAACAACAATGTTACAGGGGAAAAAAAGGGGGGTCATTTCTCTACGGGGGTCCTTTCTTTTCATGAGGGGGTCATTCTACTACAGCTAGAGGGGGGTCCTTTCTCTACGGTCTGGGGTCATTTCTCTACGTAGAATAATGACCCGGGTCATTCCTCTACGTAGTGAAATGACCATGGGTCATTTTGTAGGGGAGGGTCATTTCTCTGCATTACACCGGCAGTCGGCCATCTTACTTTTAATCCGAGAAAAGTGTAAAGGAACCAGCATATTACAGAGTTTCATGTATCCGAGATTCATTACATTCCGATAATGTAAAATGGCCGGACAATCAGGTATTATTCCACTACATAAAGGTAGTACATGCATATCATATAAGTATAAAATGGTTCGGAATGAAGGCAAATGCTCACAATGGAAAGCAGTTGGGCTTGCATATAAACGATATTAATAACTCAAACGATTCATTTATGTACAGTTGAAATTAAATTTTAGAAAGGTAACAATTTATGACAGAGAGGTACATTCCTTTCGGTGAAGGCAATAATGTATGAGCCATGCTTTGGCAAAAGGGGGCTTAATGCAGCACCGTTAAGCATTATATTATGTATGTCATCACATCATTATCATATGGTTCCATTAAACCTATCTGGTCCAACAACTGATTCCTGAGGTCCTTGGACTTACACTAAACAAATACATGTAGGAAAAACTTTCGACCCGAGTCAACCTGCGCAGGCTGAAATGGGTCGATTCTTTTTACAAATGCATTAAGTCCCCTTTTCATAGAGCATGGGGTGGAATATTTTACATACATTTATATTTGCAGATTTTCAAAAATCTTCTTGCCTTTGAATATTACCCGATAATGACTATATATAAATATCTTTTATAAAGCATTATCTCGTCCTCTAAAAAATTATGTACCTGAGGTCAATGACGGTTCCAGCTGTAGAGGGGGTAGGTTGTCAAATATTTTACACGGGCCTGTGTCTTTACAGTTAATCCTTAAGGTTAATTTTAAAACAGAGAGAGAGAGAGAGAGAGAGAGAGAGAGAGGCAAACAAACAGACAGACAGAGAGTCGGAAATGCAGACAGAGAGAGGGGGACAGACAGACAGACCAATGGGTCGACCGACGACCGATAGAGTAAAAGAGAGACAGACAAATATTGCAAATAATATTGAATTAGATTAATGTAGAACGAATATAAGAAAGAATTTTGTCTGGAACAATCACGAGATTGTGTGGTCGGGCCATGTATTAGTCGCTGGAAGAATTGCAGAGTTTTAAAACCAGGCAAAAAGTAAACAAAAGACACAGCTACCTGGCAGGTTTTAACCTAGTTTTGAAATCAATTTCTCTGTCAGCGACTAATACTTGGAACAACCACACAATGACAGATTGTCATCTTCACAATAATATCCAGACTTTCAAATGGTATTATATACATGTAAATGCATTTAAACACCTGCCTTGTTTACTGTTTACTTTTGGCCTTTATTGTTACTTTAAGGATCGTTTTTTTTTTTTTTTTAATTCTTAACATTCTCCTTCAACTCCGAAATAACTCCAGACAGCCCATATACATGTATGTCTATATCTAGCTGATTTACATTATACCTGTATCACTGCTTTTCTATACAGTCACCACCTTCTTGTTCATAATCATTTCAATATTTCTAATTATTTCACACCTACAATTTAATGTTCAATGAAATCGCTCTAATACTACCACGCGAGTACAGAATATCTTATTCCATATTGGACGCTGTAGAGTCCAATATGGAATTTTCAGAACGAGGCAAGAGTCCAATATGGATTTTTCAGAACGAGGCTAGAGTCCCGAATATCGATATTTGACCGGAAGTGCAGTCTACCGAAGTCCGTTGTCGAAAAAGTAATTTCAAAACCCTCTTTTGATACGTTTTATTTATTTATTTATTTTTTTTTTTTTTTTAACTATTATTTAAATTGAAATGGCCCTATACTTGTCGTTTACTTTAAAGTCATTACGGAAGTGTGAAATAAAGAGGTCATGTAACATGCTTGGGTACAAAACTGAATTCATTTGGATTCGTACACTGCAGAACCAGTCTATATTTTGGACTCGGCTGTCGTCTCGTCCAAAATATAGACTGGTTCTGCAGTGTACTCATCCAATAGAATTTAGTATTGTACCCAAACATGTTAAATAACCTCATATTATCTCGGGATAAGTCTATCTTCATATCCATTTTTCCTTTCAAATTGGATGCAACGGCTTAAAAATCAAACATCATATCATTCAAACATATGACAATTTCTTTTTCTCACAATGCTTGCCGCTTTTTCGGCTTCGGCATATTTCCGTTTTGGCAAATTCTAGTCAGCTATTGCATTCTTTTTTTTTTTTTTTTTTTTTTCTCACAAAAAAAAGTGACTGATGTGGAAAATGTTTTCATAAAACGTGTGTTTTCTACACGGGACTAGTCTGAGATTAAATTCTGGACAAATTTTCCGACATTGTGCAATTCCTTGGCTTCTTTATACTACATTCTAAAGAATATATCACAGAGGGCAATGTTATTGCAACTGCCCCATAAAAACTAAAAGACGTTTTTCTTCTCGACCATTATCGATGAAAAATATTTATCTGAGCCCAGGACCACACCCTATTCCTGAGTCATTTCTTGTGACCTCTCCGTTCCATCAAATTTTGCTGAAACCTGCCTATTAAGAGAAAATCTTCGAAGTGATTTTTTTCCGCCGTTCACGTCGTGTCTCTTATTTTTAGGGTTCAAACTTAACATATAACTCCATTTTGAAGGATGTAAAAGGAATTAAGCGGGTTGAAGCGTTTGTTACAAAAAGACGCTTTTTGTTTAAAATGCTGTTCACCGTTCCAATCACTTTTGTTAGAAACGGCCTTTTGATCTAAAATTTTCAAATGCGATTTTTTCCACCTTTCATGATGTTTCTGTGAAGTTTTATATTAAAATTATCCAAATTTATCCATTTTGAAGTACATGGGTGAATACTGAAGGTATAAATCAAGGTTGAAAATTTTGTCAAAAAACCGTTTTTATTTTTCAAATGCGATTTTTTCAAGCTTTCATGATGTTACTGCAAAATTTTGGATAGAAATCATTCATATATATCCATTTTGAAGTACATGTACATGGGTGAATAGTAAAGGAATATAGCGAAGTTGAAAATTTTGTTACAAATATCCGCATTCTTGTTTAATTTTATTACAAATATCCACATGAAACGGCCTTTTGAAATAAAATTTCCAAATGCGATTTTTTCCATCTTTCATGATGCATCTGTTAAGTTTCGGATAAAAATCATCCATATGTATCCATTTTGAAGTACATGGGTGAATACTAAAGGAATATAGCGAAGTTGAAAATTTTGTTATAAATATCCGCATTTTTGTTTAATTTTATTACAAATATCCGCATTCTTGTTTAATTTTATTACAAATATCCGCATGGAACGGCCTTTTGAAATAAATTTTTCAAATGCGATTTTTTCCAACTTTCATGATATTTCTGTAAAGTTTTGGATAAAAATCATCCATATATATCCATTTTGAAGTACATGGGTGAATACTAAAGGAATATAGCGAAGTTGAAAATTCTATTACAAATATCCGCAGTTTTGTTTAATTTTATTACAAATATCCGCATGGAACGACCTTTTGAAATAAAATTTTCACGTGCGATGTTTTTCCATCTTTCATGATATTTCTGTAAAGTTTTGGATAAAAATCATCCATATATATCCATTTTGAAATACATGGGTGAATACTAAAGGAAAATAGCGAAGTTGAAATTTTATTACAATATCCGCAGTTTTGTTTAATTTTATTACAAATATCTGCATGGGACGGCCTTTTGAAATAAAATTTTCAGATGCGATTCTTTTCATCTTTCATGATGTTTCTGTAAAGTTTTGGATAAAAATCATCCATATTTATCCATTTTGAAGTACATCGGTGAATACTAAAGAAATATAGCAAGAATTAAAATTTTATCACAAATATCCGCAGTTTTGTTAAATTTTATTACAAATATCCGCATGGAACGGCCTTTTGAAGTAAAATTTTCCAATGCGATTTTTTCCAACTTTCACGATGTTTCTGTAAAGTTTTGGATAAAAATCATCCATATATATCCATTTTGAAGTACATGGGTGAATACTAAAGGAATATAGCGAAGTTGAAAATTTTATTACAAATATCCGTTTTATTACAAAAGTGGTTCTAACAGCCCTATCCTTAAGTGACAAATGAGATCATTGCAATCTGAACGAGTGTCTTGAAGAAAAAAAATATGTATGGCACTAATATGATATTTTTGTGTACGTGTGTTTTAGGGCCATTTGCATATTGGACGACGAGTCGAGGTTTTCTGGCCAGATCGTACGGAATGAGGGGTAAACTGATATCCAGCCTCGACGTGCAGAGACTCCTGTCACGCTGTAGTTATAGGGTGATTGACTCACAGATTGATTTAATTTTGTTTGGTTTTTTTTTTTCTTTGGTTCGCTTAGTTCGCTGGTAGGTTTGTATATTGATTTTTATATTGTGGTTTTTTTTGTATGTTTGTTTGTTCTGTTGGTTGGTTGGTTGTTCTGTAAGTTAATTCAATTGTTTGTAATCGATTGCTCCATGGTAATGCCTATAACTGGTAACCCAAAACATCGGAGATATTATAATTTACCTAAGAGCGAATTGTAAACACGACCCGATGTAGATACTATGTGACATATTTACGCTCACGAGTATACGAAAGGCTGATTGATGAGTTGCGAGCCTTACATGCAAGGGTCTGACTTTTGGAGGACATGGTGCATTATTGTTCAACATAAACCTTCACTATTTATACACTTTTGCCAGCGATGTTTAAGGGCCTTGATACACCTTTTCAAAGAAATCTCTTTCTTGACCGTTCCAAAATTCTTCCACTGCATGTGTGACCGAAAGTGGGTACCAGAAATAACCTTTTTTATTCAACTTAGATAATAACTGAAAGTCTGATGGAGTGAGATCAGGCGAATCAGACAGATATTCAATCAATTCAAAGCCACAATCGTTAATGGCAGCCATGGCCATGACAAACTAGTGAACAGGAGCATTGTCCTGTTGGAACAACACATTTTAACCAAGTTTTCCAGGCGCTTGAATTTAATATTTTCCGTTTTTTTCTCTTAACTGCCTAAGAAATGATGCATAATATGTGTCACTTATTGTTTGTCACTTTTGCAGATAATACACGCGTCGTACCATCAGAATACCACCGGCATCCCAGAAAACCGAGGCCATTAATTTCCAGTTCATTGAATAGTCTTTGCCTTCTTCGTCGAGGATGGAACAGGGTGCTTCCATTGTTTAGATTATTGTTTGGCATCTGGTGTGAAAAGATGGATTCACGTTTCATCCATAGTCAAAAACCTCTCCAGAAATTTAGCAGGATCTGACTCTAAAAGGTTCAGATTAGCACGCGATTAAGTCCGCCTGGTGTGCTTCTGATCAACTATCAGAAGTCTTGGTACCCAACGGACTGAGAATTTTCTCATTACAAAATTTTCCATAAAAAAGTAATGTACTATTTCCTGTAAAATCCTAAATGTACTGGCTATAACTTCTCTGCAACTCGCCTCTCACCCTTAACAGTGCAATGGACTTCATTGACCATTTCTCGGGTTGCAACAGCGTTAGATCTGTTCAGGACGGGTGTTATTCCCAAGGCTCCGCTAAAATTCTGCCATCTTCATTTTCACTGTTCACATAGCATATGAAAGGGCATCATTCCTTAGTGTTGCTACCATATCAGTTTAGATGTATTAGGTGCAAGACCTCACTTAAGCAAATATTGAGTCACTACTTTTTCAGCGATTTTGTCCATTTTGCAAAAGTGGTTTGTCTTGTTTACTTTAAAGTGCTACCCCTTCCACATAAACTGATCAAATAACACAGTCTTCGGATGCACAGCTTTAAATAGTCAAGGGAAAGTAGGGTTAAAAAAGGTCATTCCTAACACTTTACCGCACAATGCCGACTTTTAACGGCCTTGAGAAAGAAGCCTTTTGAAAACATTGTGGGAAAAGAAGAAAATGCTGGTAACCAGCATTTTCTCCTTTTCCCACAATGTTTACTATTCTATCAAAGAAAAATTGCGCCATTTGAGCAACCTTTAAATTATCATCTGCAAATGCTTTCAATTTGGACAAGGCTAAAATTTTGTCGACTGGATAAGGGTTTACTCCTTCAATTGAAGGCTCGCAACTTATCAGTCAGCCCTAGTATACTACTCAAAATTTGCTAGGGATCACCATATTAGATTCAGCCGATATGTTTGTTTGGCATTTATCAGGTTTGATATATCAATATGTTACAATGTCAAACTGAGGAAATAAACCATCTGTGTGCATGGGTTTTTTAATGCAAAACTGTATTGTTGCAAGATTATACCCTCTTCACCTCAATTATCGTGCATGTAAGGAGACTCGAGTTGCCTGTATTTCAGAACCAAACTTTTTATTTGATGTCATATATTTTACAAATTGGTCAGACCTTGATTTATCTTTGAATGAAATTTGGTCTAATTCCATTTTTCATATCAACAGCATTTCCCCAGAAATGTTGCCATGTTGACCTTTGGAAAATTTTGGACTACTTCTTAGATTATCGTGCATGCAATCAAAGGTTACACTAGTTAGCGAAAAAGCTGCAAAAAAAAAAAAATTATTTGTAACGTAATATTCAATGAGGTTCACTTATTCTAACTGTAAAAATGAAAACCCTTGATTTTGCAGAATACCCTTATTCATTCATAAATTACATTTTAGATAGAAAAAAGACAAAAAATTGCTTGAAAACATTTCTCCTTCTTTGCAGCTGTTTTGCTCATAAGTGTAAATTTTGCATTGTCATATATAGTCACGTGACCTGTTCAAACACCGTAACCGAAACATTCGGTAAAAAATCACCTGTTTTAATACCTGTTCAGAACGCATGTCATTGCACGATAATTGAGGTATGCACGATAATTGAGATTTGGCGATACCCAAATTGAAATATGTAAATGATCCCTATCAAAGTGAGAGTAGTATGTTAAATCATTTAATAAATTATGCACATTATGGGATACTTTTTTGTGTAATTTTGCTGAATACTCTTTGTTTACATTGGAGCACGTTAAATTTACTGTATCATATTATATTTCATCGCATTGTATGTCGCGTTATCCAAGGGTCTTGGTTCGAAACTCGGTTCGGAAAAATTCTTTCAAATGATTCTTGAATGTTTTAACAATAGTTTAACAAGTAGCTTCAGCTTTAATCCACGGCCGAAAATACAACCACTAAAGTTTAACTCTTTACCGGATGACAAAATTTTTAGCATTTGCAGAGGACAAAATAATATGACTCAAAAATTGAAATGAAGGGTTGAAAACATTGTGGAAAGAGGAGAAAATGCTGCTTACCAGCATTATCTACTTTTCTCACATTGTTTTCAAAAGCTTTTTTTTTTTTTTTTTTTATATTTCTATGGTTATTAAAAGTCGGGATTGTTGGTAAAGGGTTGAACAGATTCCTTTATCACAAAACTACCCTTATTTTCAATGTAATACAGCTGTTACGAAATTTCATATATCACATAACTTCCCTTGTTTTCACTGTAATATACCCATCACGAATTTTCTTGAATTATACGTTTGATATCACATTTGTATGACGTCATTTTTGACGTCATTTTGTACGTATTTCATAGAAGGGAATGGCTTTTATGGATATTACCGCGGGTTAATCTACACTAAACAAAACTTCTAAACGGCCACTTTTAAGCCGGATTTCCCCGTAGACCTCTTCCGGCATCCGCTGTCCAGAAAAGAGGCAGTTCATTGAGTTTGATATTTTGGAGAATAGTTGACCAGTGTAAAAGCATACTCCAGCCTAAGTTTGAAAAGAATTTGTTGACTTGTTATATTGAAATGAAGTTCTTAAACATTCATTCACTTAACATTGGAAATCTAAAATTCTTTTTTTTTTTTTTTTTGAAAACTTTACGCTCCTTTTCTCGGTTTAAATTTTTGTGCAAAAAAATAGTTGTCATGTTTTTCCTTATTGCTGACAAATTTTCAGTAATCTATGCTTCTCTTTTTAACCTGGTTTGTCTGATAGACACTACCCATGCGCAAACCAAGTGTTTTTCCTTTTTTGAAAAAAAGATGCTTCTATCGGGAAAATCGAGAATCTTTTCATTACAATGTCATGTCTAACGTCCAGACATATGTTACAAGTTATTTTTTTTTACCTGTCTATTACTTGGTCAAATTTACAGGAGAAACAAAAGTGGCCGGTTAGAAGTTTTGCTGAGTGTACAGATGGTTTTGCATCTTTTGAGCTATAATTTCTAACATATTGTCATGTGATATAAAGAATCTGACATTCGTTGGCGTTTGAGATAAAATTTTATTAATCTACATTGCCAAAGGCTCGCTTAATAACATTTTCCCTAGATTCGTTTTAATAAAATTTTAGATCAAACATCAACTCATGTCAAAAATTTCCGAGACAGCACTTTACGACTACATTAGATTTTGTGCTGCAGTAGACTTGCGCAAAACAGAAAATTACATAAAAACGGAAAGTCTTGTTTCGGATTAGCCTGCGGGTACTGCGCAGGCTAATCCGAGACGACACTTTGTGCAAATGTTCGAATGCCCCTTTGTGCGTGTTGCAGGCCATATATCTTACACAGGTTTGAGGTAAGCAAATGGTACCTTGTTTGGTCAGAGCTCTGTTATCATACGCTTGATTTCTAAAGCTATGCTTATCCAGAGTACTGAGGGAAATAAAATGTCGAAATTGATAATTGTGAAAAAAAAAAATGTTTTTGTCACCTTTACAGTCAAAACAAAGTCATTACATTTAAGTTTCTTTGGAACTATTTATCACTTATGATGTACACACCTGTCAAGTAAGCGAATAGGTTTTATGTGAATTTCATTTTACAGGGTGTCCAAAAAAAAAAAGTTTACAGTTTTATTGTCTTTTTATTATATCTTTACGTTCTGCTAGATCAACGAAAACTCTAGTATGTACAGACAATAGATAAAAGTTTTATTCTGTGTTATCTTTAATATTTACACTCCTATACTTTTCAGAAAAATATCAATTTACTAAAATTACCATGTTTTGTCCTTGACGTCAATTCACTAGTTTATGACGTTTTCAAGAATCTTGCCTTTTCGCACTTGCTTTTTAAAACTGTTGATTACAACAAGTTTCCACACTGATCTTCCTTACTTTTTCCTTGATGTTTCTGATGATCATAGATGTGTACGTTGGCTTTGGTATGTGCACTAACGACTTCAGAGTAAGAGTGTAAATATTACAACTGACACAGAATAAAACTTTTGTCTGTTTTCTATACATACATAGTTTTCGTTGATCTAGTAGAACATAAAGACATAATAAATAGACATTAAAACTGTAAACTTTCTTTTTGGACACCTGTACATGTACAATTAGATTTAGCACTATGTTTTGACAGATAAACTATAATTTTTGAAATACAGTTATGTGATTAAAAGTACATTTAGGCCTATGTTTTGACAGATGATTTATAATTCTTGAAATAGAGTTATATGATTAAAACAATCTGACATTCTTTGGCTTTAGAGGTGAATTTTTATTAAATTCGTTTACAAAATTCTTACTAAGCGCGCCAAAAACTTGCTTAATATTTTTGCTAAACTCGTTTAAACAGGGCTATTTCAAATATCAACCCATGTCCTATACAATGTATATAAATCTACGGCTTAACTTAAAGGAAAACGTTCTATGCAGTCTGATTGTGATCTATGCTATACGCTGCAAAGGTTAAAGCAAGCAATAAGTTAGAAAGACTGTTGATCGTAATGGGCTATGAGTAAATGAACCTCAAGGAGCGCATGGACAGGTGAACTGAGCATTGTGACATATTTGCAGTATGGTTTTAAACGATGTTACAATCCAAACAATCAAACAAACAAAAATAAACAACAAGCCAGTATTTATTTTAATGGTTTACTTAGTTGCCGTTCGATTGATGGACTCCCGGTGCTGCTTTAGGAGACAAAATGTTCATTGGTATTAAAACATCATACATTTTACCAATAACGGAAGTGAATGCGATTAAAAAGAGCAAACTAGGGTTTATCAGATCGTAATATGAGCCTCAAAGTGCCAATTACAACTATAGATGCTTGGGTGGACAGTGTAGACCAGGATCAGACTTCGCAGACCTGTATTTACTCTGTCTCTTATCTTCAGGCTATATGTATATCAGTCTTGTAACAGATCCATTTCATTTTGTCGATCTACTTTTATTTCCAAGATGGATGGCAAATGAAAATTAAAAACCTTCCTACAAGAGTTATTTCCCTTTTAATTAATTCTTTTTCCAGCAAATTACTTCGAATACAGCAAGTCGAAGATTCAAACTAGAGGCTTTTCATAATGGCGTCCATATTTGGGTTGGTGGAGAAATGGCTGCTATAAGAACTTCGCCGTACGATCCGGTATTTTATCTCCACCATGGTTTTGTGGATTACCTTTGGGAAAAATTCAGGTAAGATATCAGTTTTGAGAAAGATTTAGGTACGGTCTCGTCTTTACTAAAGCTCTAGCTTAGATTTCACCCTAACAAGGCATTTGATAAGATTTCGCCTTCAAGAAGGACTAAGAAGGATTAAGATCAAATTTCTCCATTGGGAAAACTTTAGGTAAGACTTTGTCTGTCGGAAATATACTGCCAAGATTTCGGTTTCGGGGGAAAAATAATTCATGCCTCGCCTTTGGGACAGATTCAGATAAAATTTTGCCTGGTGGAATGCTTTAAGAAAGATTTCACCGTGGTAACAACTGATATAAGATTCGCAACAATTTAACTTGATTTAAATGTTGAAAGAAGCAAAAAAACACCGTTACGCCGTTCAAACAAAAAAAAAAAAACTGGTCGCTCAGGTTATTTTCTTGTAAGCTCACCTCAACACTCAGTGCTCCAGGTGGGCTTTTGTGATCGTACTGTGTCCGTCGTGCCCCCTGCGTCCTGCTTAACCTTGTGTGAACTCTCTGAGATCCCATCATAAGGCCAATGCTCATGAAACCTCGTGCTGTGTTCATCCACCATTCTTAAGAACATTGTTAGTCCGATTCTCTAGGATTTTCTAGATTTGTAAGCAACACAATTTCTGATTGGTTCAACCATTTTAACTAAGATTTAATGCTCTTTAGAATGATTGGTAAATACGGAGCCTGGTCAGAATGTCCTAATAAATGGGGAGTAGTAAAGGGAGTAAGCATGGGTAAAAATACCCATGCTGACTACCCTGAGTGGGTTTCGTACCCATTTTGCCTACCGCCGGGTAGGCTATATGGGTATGAACCGGGTACGGCTGTTCTCTTTTTAGAAACATGTTACTATTTTTAGTAACATGATTTTTCAATGTCCGCCATTTTGTTTTCTGTGGGGTAAGCGATCTGGGTACTGACTGGTAACCATGGAAACGAATTCTACTTCCGGTTGTTTTACTTCCGGTTGTTCTACGGGAACTTAGGAAAGTCACGTGACCTCCTGGTAACCATGGAAACGAATTTGGCCGCCCAGATTACCTGTCCGTGAAGTCTGATCTCGATCCACACTGTCTCAGAGCAGAGGCTGGGGTTGGACTGGACTGGACTGGACTGGGCCCGTCCCCAGGCTCCCTACACTGAGAGGGGATTGGTACATAGTATCCGAGGGTGGGATTCAGTCAAAATGGGTGTTGGACTTAGTTTTTTTCATTGATTTCTGTGCTCTTTGGAGAGGGACAGGGTGTCCCTATATTCCCTACCTGGGATAGGGAATATAGGGACTAAAATCGTGAAATTGTTGACTTTTACCCCACTATTTGCTCTTTAAATAGTCATGCATTGGTTGATTGCCTTTGATAAGACAGAACCTTTGATAAGAACCTTTGAAAGCACTCAGGTGAACTATGGACTATAGGTATGGAATAGGGTTAGGAATACTTTACTTTTTTAACCACTACTTGGAGGGCTTTAAGTGGGCTTAGGTCAAAAGACAAGGGGTTGGATTTAGACTTTTTTCATGGCTTTTGATATGGAAGACAGTCTGATCTTTTGATCCATACCGTGCGTCAGAGTAGAGGTCAGTGGGACTGGATTGTATTTAGACTAACTTGTTGTATGATATCGTGTAAAAAAGCATTGACTTTCTTTAGTTTGCATGGGTGTATTGAGTTCCCTTTTGACTCAGAATTAACGTTTGACCAATCAGAAGCTTCGTTGCTTTAACGTTAACCAATCAGAAACTTCGTTATATTTTTTATTCGGTTGAGTAAAAGGTTAGAAGGACTAAACAAGATCGTATTATGGATAGAGAACAACGGTTGGCCGTAGTCATTTTTCGATGATTTTTTGAGAAGTTAGGGATCTGTGATTTGGGCTTAGACTTTTCTTTGATATGACTGAACTTGACAGATTTCTTTTTGAAGAAAGATTGGCTCTTTCTTGGACTGAACTTTGGAGGGCTTCTCTTTTTGAGAAAAATGACAATTTGAAAGAAAGATCACTATTTCTTGAGGTGGGTTAGCCCTGAAAAGGGCTGTTTTTTCTGTTTTGACTTCTCGTCTTGGTATGTTTTTCCCTCTAGTGACAGCTTTTATCCTTTTTCTTTGGTTTTTTTGGGATCTTGAAGTCGTCGAAGTCATCAATCTTTTTTCCATATTTTCCCTGTCCCGTTGTTGTTGGGATTGTCCAGTTGTTGATAACTCGTTGTTTTTTGTGAAGTTGACTATCGTTTTCCTCTGATTTTCGTTTTGTTGCTCTTGGTTGTTTTTCCTTTGACTGCTGATTTTCCTTTGGTTGTTTTTCTTTCTTTACAACAGTCACGATGGAGTCTACTAGTCTATGAAGAGCTCTTTTATCAGAGTCAAATTCACCTGGAATCTTCACAGGAACAGGTGAAATACAGTGTCTCCGTTGACATAATGTCTCGATCTTTCTGCTCAGTTGTTCAGTGTTTGCGTTCAAAGTCTTTATCTCCTCCAAATGTTTGTTGAAAGTCTTTAGTTCTTCTAAAAATCGAGTCAATACAGAATCTTGTTTTGAATTCAACTGTCTCACTTCTTCAAAAACGCTGTCCAATACTGTTGTTGGGTTGATGAGTGTTGAATTTATCGCTGTCGATAGAATATCCCAATTGTTTGCTTGTGGCAAGTAATTGTCTAAGTTGAAATCGTGTAAGTTGAAATCGCCTAAGTTAAAATCCATTTTTTTTCTGCTAGCGCTTACTTATCCGCACTACTCGAGAGCTGAGAGTCGAATGAATAATGTATAGGAAAATTTCACTGGCTTTTATACGTTTACAGGAGGATTGACCTACTTTGAGTTAGAATTAAGAGCACGAACCCGGGCAAAAGCAGCCCCATGAGGGCTAAAGCTATGTTTTATTGAGTGTAACTCTTAGAGAAAGAAATGACAAATTTAAAAAGAAAAGAATAATCTTTTGAAGTGTATTTGTTTTAGAGAAAAAATGACAAATTTGAAGAAAGATCACTCTTTCTCGGTGTTGGGTAGCCCTGAAAAGGGCTGTTTGTGCAGGTTATCTTTCAACCTCCACTCTTTCTCTCTGCACTTTCAATTGCATTTAGTGCCTGGATCAGATGGTTACCTTCATGTCTTATACGTGTAATACGTTCCCATTCTTCTATCCAGTTAAGCAATGTGAGGAAAATCGTTAACCCAAACATTATGATAGTTTTGCCTTAACTCTGTAACAAGCAATGCTTTTGTAGCTTGCAAGGGTGAATTGACCTACTTTTAAATTAAGGTTTGTTCAATCATAAGTTTCGTTATATTTTTTTTATCCCACTGAGTAAAGTATAGAAGGATAAAATAAAGGGTAAACAATTGTTAAACCAATCAGAAGACTCGTTGTTTTAACGTTGTCCAATCGGAAGTTTCGTTATATTTTTTATCCAACTGAGTAAAGGTTAGAAGGATAAAAAAGGGTAAAAAAGATCGTGTTATGGACAGCGAACAGCGGTTGGACTTAAGTATTTTTTGGGGAAGGAATTGCTTTTCTTAGGCAAAATTGACATGGAACTTAGCCAATTTTCAGTGATTTCTGTGCTCTTCAGGGAATCTGAGGGTAGAATGTCTACCTATGATAGGATTCCTTAGGCAAAAATTACCCGTGGAACATAACCAATTTTTCTCCATATTTTTTCAAAGAAAAAACTGAGAGATAGATTGTCTATGATAGGATTCCTTAGACTTTTTTTCAGGGTGGAGGACAGGGATTGGACTTAGTCTTTTTTTTTTGGAGGGTTTCTCTTTTAGAGAAAATTGACAATTTTGAAGAAAGATTGCTCTTTCATAGTGTTTGGTAGCCCTGAAAAGGGCTGTTTGTACAGTCTTTTCTTGTCTGTTGAGACTATTCCTGCACTGTATAAACCACTGGCCTGATCTCCCGCCAGCAATATTCGCACCAAACCCCTAGGTCTTCATCTTCATCATAGAATCCCTCATCTGGGTTGGGACAGTTGTGTTTCTGTCCTAGATACTGCAGGGGAAATGTACATTTCCCACACTCAATATCGCATGCTTGAGCACACAGAGGGCAAAGAAGAATCTGAACCATGCTGGATCGATTATGATTTGTGTAAAAACATAGGCTTTTTATAGTTTGCAGGGTGGATTGACCTACTTTGACTCAGAATTAACGTTATCCAATCAGAAAGTTCTTTACATTCTTTATGATTAGTCTTTTTTGGGAGAACCGAGATGGGATTTCTTAGGCAAAATTACTGTTGGACTTAGTCTGTTTGAGAAAGGATTTTTTGTTCTTTTGGAAAGATATAGCTAGAGAGTTGTCGGTGGAGACCTCTTTTTCTCTGTCTTTCAGTTTTTTTCCCTCTGGTAATGGTTAAGGTTAGCTTGCTATTTATGATGGGATATTTTCTCAGTCAAATTTAACGTGGGACTTAGTCTTTTTTTAACTGTGTTTTTTTTTTTTTTTGGTCAGAGGGTGTCTCATTTAGAGAAAATTGACAATTTGAAAGATTGCTCTTTCTTGGTGTTTGGTAGCCCTAATAATAGGGCTCTTTGTCAAGAAGAAAACAACTCGAATTATACAGAGTCGGATCTAATCGCTGAACAGATCCCGGTGAAGTTCGGCCATCTGCTCAGATTTACAATAGGCATACTCGTAGTACATGTCGAGTGTTTCTTCTATGACAGAAAGTTTTATCCGAATGTAATAACAGAACAATCTATTATTTGCACGTTCTGCCATCTTATAACGTTTCTCTACCTCGGCTTGACGTTGTTCCAGCCAGTGGATCTGTTTGCAGGCTTCTTTAAAACTTCGTTTGACATCATTCATCTTAGATCGTATCTCGAGAGTTCTTGAATCCATGATGAATCGATCTGGTTATCTAGTTGATAATAATTTTTTACGATTGGATCTGACTATATATATTCTCGCATAGGGATTGACCTACTTTGACTTAGAATCAAGAGCGCGTTCCTGGGCAAAAGCACCCCATGAATTAAACAAATAAGGAATCTTATTCCTGAGATATAGACTTTTGTTAAAGTCTCCCTTTTTTAGCTTACAGGGTGGATTGAGCTACTTTTGATTCAGAATTAACGTTGACCAATCAGAAGACTCGTTGCTTTAACGTTATTCAATCAAAAACTTCGTTATATTTTTTTATTCGACTGAGTAAAAGGATAGAAGGAGAAAAAAGATCGTGTTATGGACAGAGAACAGCGGTTGGACTTAGTCTTTTTCAATGATTTTTTGAGAAGCCATGGACTGGGTTTGGACTTAGACTTTTTGTGATTGATTTTTTCGAGGTAGAGGTCAAGGATCTGGGATGGGGTTAGACTTTTCTTTGGATATAATCTGACTTGACAATTTTTTTGAAGAAAAGATTGACTCTTTTCTTGGACTGAACTTTGAAGCTTATCTCTTTTAGAGAAAACTGACAATTTGAAAGAAAGATCGCTTTTTCTTGGTGGTGGGTTAGCCCTGAAAAGGGCTGTTTTTTTCTGTCTTCTCGTCATGCTATGTTTCTCCTTTTAGTGACGACATCCAAAATTTGCCCGACAGATGGGACATGCACCAACTCTTCTTGTGATTGTCAATGCTCCGCCATTGAAAGTAATCTTCCTCCCGAATTCAACATCGACCAAAACAACATCAGGTATTGACTGTAAATACAGTTCAAGTAATCGCTCACCGAGATCTTTGTACGGTTGAGATACTCGATCTAGCTGTCTTTTAATCTCCTGTATGTTATTTCCTTCTATGATGCTGTTGTTTAGTACCAACAACTGTTCGCCACCAATCAGATAGTCTTGGAGAGCCTCAACTAGTTGATTATTTATCTGCTCCATATTGAAACTGTTTCCACACTACTCGAGAGCTGAGAGTCGAATGAATATTGTATAGGAAAATTTCACTGGCTTTTATACGTGTACCGGAGGATTGACCTACTTTGAGTTAGAATTAAGAGCGCGATCCCGGGTGAAAGCACCCCATGAGGGGATTAAAGCTATGTTTTATTGAGTGTAACTCTTAGAGAAAAATGACAAATTTAAAAAGAAAAGAATAATCTTTTGAAGTGTATTTGTTTTAGAGAAAAAATGACAAATTTGAAGAAAGATCACTCTTTCTCGGTGTTGGGTAGCCCTGAAAAGCGCTGTTTGTGCAGGTTATCTTTCAACCTCCTCTCTTTCTCTCTGCACTTTCAATTGCATTTAGTGCCTGGATCAGATGGTTAACTTCATGTCTTATACGTCTAATACGTTTCCATTCTTCTATCCAGTTAAGCAATGTGAGGAAAATCATTAACCCAAACATTATGATAGTTTTGCCTTAACTCTGTAACAAGCAATGCTTTTGTAGCTTGCAAGGGTGAATTGACCTACTTTTAAATTAAGGTTTGTTCAATCAGAAGCTTTGTTACATTTTTTTTGTCCAACTGAGTAAAGTTTAGAAGGATAAAATAAAGGGTAAACAATTGTTAAACCAATCAGAAGACTCGTTGTTTTAACGTTGTCCAATCAGAAGCTTCGTTATATTTTTTATCCAACTGAGTAAAGGTTAGAAGGATAAAAAAGGGTAAAAAAGATCGTGTTATGGACAGTGAACAGCGGTTGCACTTAAGTCTTTTTTGGGGAAGGAATTGCTTTTCTTAGGCAAAAATGACGTGGAACTTAGCCAATTTTCAGTGATTTCTGTGCTCTTCAGGGAACTGAGGGTAGAATGTCTACCTATGATAGGATTCCTTAGGCAAAAATTGCCCGTGGAACATAACCAATTTTTTCTCCAGACTTTTTTTCAAAGAAAAAACTGAGAGATAGATTGTCTATGATAGGATTCCTTAGACTTTTTTCAGGGTGGAGGATAGGGATTGGGCTTTTGATTGATTTTTTTTTTTTTTTTTTTGGAGGGTTTCTCTTTTAGAGAAAATTGACAAATTTGAAGAAAGATCCCTCTTTCGTGGTGATGGGTAGCCCTGAAAAGGGCTGTTTTGAAGAAGAAATCAACTCGAATAATTATTCAGAGTCGGACGAATCGTTGAACAGCTCACGGTGAAGTTCGATAATCTGATCAGCCTTGGAATGGGCATATTCATAATACATTTCAAGTGTTCCTTCAATGACAGCAAGCTTCAGTCGAAGGTTATAGCGGAACGATCTGTTTTTTGTACGTTCTGCCATCTTGAACCGTTTCTTCACCTTGGCTAGACGTTGCTCCAGCAAGACGATCTGCTTGTAGGCTTTTCTAAAACGTCGTTTAGCATCATTTAAAGTGAATCGTTTGTCAAGACTTCTTATTCTTGAAGGCATGTTGATGATTTGGATATCTAGTTGATAATAATTTTTTTACGATAGGCTCAGGGGCATATATATTCTTGCATGGGGATTGAGCAACTTTTGACTCCAATCAGAAGGTTCGTTGTTTTAATGTTATCCAATCAGAAGGTTCGTAACATTTTTTATCCAAAATAGAATTGATAAACCTGGGTTGACAAAAGCTAGGGGTTTGCACTTGGACTTTTTTTTTTTTGGAGGGAATACGGTGTGATTTTTTTTGATACCCACACTGACTCTGCTCAAGAGGGCTGGGAATAGACTTTTTTTTTCTTTTTTGGATGGTTAGAGATAAAAAATTGCAGATCTGTGGATATAGACTTTTTGACTACAACTCTTAGAGAAAATTGACAATTTGAAAAATCACTCTTTCTTGGTGTTTGGTAGCCATGAAAAGGGCTGTTTTGTTTTTTGGAGGTTGCGTTTTTACGCACAACCTCCAACTTTTCTGCACGCTGGGCAGCTACTTACTGCCCGCCTCCTCAGTCTCTTTAACTCTATCTCACCGAGATCAAAGTTGAGTGTAAATGCCGGCTTGTCGTCGTCATCCTAACACTGTCTCTGGGATGATGACCTTCTCTTCGTTGTCTGGTGGTGTCGGTGATGGTGGTGGTGTCCTTTCTTTTTCAGCCATCAGCTTTTCTATTTGCTGGTTAGCCCTCTCTAATTTTAATGAGAGGGTGGTTGCCGCTCTCGTTAAGTTTTGAACCGATTTTCGGAGTTCTTCCATCGTTCAATTGAATAAGGAAAAAATTTCAAAGCCTTTTATACGTTTACGGGTGGATTGACCTACTTTGACTCTGAATTAAAAGCGCGTTCCTGGGCGAAAGCACCCCATGAAATAAAAAAAAAAAAAAAAAAAAAATAAGGAAACGTATTTCTTTGGAGTGAATGCAACCCATGGAAAAAAACATATAGACTTTTTATCAAAAGTCAATGTTGATTTTCACAAAACAAAAAAAAAAGCAAAACAATTTTATTTTTACAAGTTTTTATTTAAAATTTTTTGTACAATGAAACAAGACATGAACTGAAAAAAACAATTGAAAAAAACAATTAATTAAAAAAACATTTTAAACAAAGTCAGTCTTTTTTTGTTAAAGCAATATTTTTGCAACAGTTTTTTCAAAAACACTTTTTTAACTTAATTTTTGCAACCAGTTTTTCAAAAAACACTTTTTGTTGACACATTTTTTCACCCTCTGTGTTTTTTCTTTTTTTCTTCGGAATGTCAGATTCACATTTGCTCTTACGTTTTTTCCCTCTATCATTGTTTTTTAAACAATATCAGAGCAGATTTTATCCTCATGTTTTTTTTATTTACAAAAGAAACAGTTCTTTTTTTCTTGTTTTCTCTTGTTTTCACTGCTTTGCTGTTTTTCCTCTCCGCTTGAAAGATTTTGCTCTGAAGAAAGTTCACTGTTTTTTTTTAGATTTTCGCTTTTAGATATTTCTTTCTCTATCTGTTCTGCTGTTTTACAAATCTCTGTATCATTGATAGACGTATTGTCAATCTGCATATTTTCGATCTGATTTTCAATCAATGATGATGTAGCCTGTGTCGAGTTTGTTTTCCATTTATTTTCGTTGCAAAATGATTCCAGAACACCGACGAATTTCATGTGTTGAAATTCAGCACCCACTTCCATTGTTAGTGAAATTTTGACATCATAACTGGTTGGGTCCACATAGACAAATTCAGTTGTTTCTGTTTGCTTTTCTTTTTCTGGACAATTTCTGGCCCAGTGTCCTGGTTTGTTGCATGTAAAACAAATATTTGTTCTCTTGCCATCCGCCCCATATCGTTTATCGATCGCTGCTTGATCCAGAACTCTGTATCTGATAATACGGTAATCATCTTTTTCTGCTAAATTTTGGTGGGATAAAAATGATCCCACGTAGTTTCCGATATGATGAACTTGATACTTTGGCGGAATATTGCTGATCTCATAGTCGTGGTTGTATGGGTTAACATACAGCAGATACACCCTCTTTCTAAGTGGTGCTGTACTTTGTAGCTTGATTTCACTCATGATTTTTTTTTATCAACTGTATTGTCTGCAGTCGATCTGAGGAATGATGTAGTTTTCGTAGCTAGCGTCACTATTTATACACTATTGGGTTGAAAGGCTCTATAAAATACCGAGTTTTCTGTCTTACGGTATCATTGTCTTGCAATCAGACATAAACGATGCCTAAAAGAAAAAGAATAGTACCCTATTCAGAGAGTGAAAGTGACGATGAGTCATTTCCATCACCAAAAAAGAAAAAATTGAAAGAAGAAAGTGACAGTGAAGACGATTTCTCTTCACCCAAGAAAAAGCTTGTAAAAATGATCGTGGAAAGTGATAGTGAAGACGATTTCTCCTCGAAAAAATCTGTAAAAATGATTGAGGACAGAAAAGAAGAAAGTAACAACACTACTTTAGACATGAGAAGTCTGTATGACTTAACGGAGAAGGGAAAAAAGAAATCGAGAAAATTTAGAACAGAATCACATCTGTTGTTAGCAACTTTTAAGAAATTCGAAGAATTACCACCACATCAACTGATCGGATTATTTGACGATGTTAACCATCAAACAATTCAAAAGTTAAATGCTGAGCCGACGGATATGATTAGAATTAGTATCAACCATCCTTCATTAGATATGGGAATACATATTCCCTTCTTACCTACAGAACAGTTGAAAGGTGAAACTATGTTAAATGAAATTGAACGAGTTTTACAATCGAATATAGATTTCGTCTTGAACGATGGACTTATGACATTTGACATCACGCATACAATGCCTCCAAGCGGTAATGGAAAAAATAAAATTAGTTCATAAGAACTGGATTTAAAGTTTTTTGCGCAGAAGAAAAGATCGGTTATTCAAATTAACAATCATGATCACCTATGTTTTGCAAGAGCAGTTGTAGTGGGCACTTGCTACAATGAACGTGAAAACACCGAAACATGGAATAGGAGATGGAATCGTAATCGTCATTCAAACCAGCCTCTCCAGAAGACTGAAGCTGAGAAATTATTGAATGAAGCTGGAGTTTCGTCAACACAGCCTGTAGGAATTGACGAATACAAAAGAAATACAATTTTTCTTGTATGAAAAGGACTATGTCATTAAAGTTCATCAACAGCATTCAAAAGTGGAAAAAATATTTGAACATCCAGAAGTGAGAGGTGAGAGTAAAATCATACATTTGTACTTTCATCAAAACCACTACGATTACATCAAATCCATCACAGGATTTCTTAGTTGTACATATTATTGTGAGTTCTGTGACATGGGATACTCGACACGGGAAAGTCATGCGTGCTCAAATATCTGTAAAAGCTGTTATCGTATTGGAAAATGTCCATCAGAATCAAAAGAATATGTTTGCTGTGATTGTCATAGACGGTTCTTTAGTGTTGCATGATTGACAAATCACAAAAATGTTCAAGGTAAAGAAAAGAAACCCATTTGCGAATTAACGAAACTCTGTTCGAAATGCGGGCAACAATATCTTATCAGAGAGAAAAATCATATCTGCAATGGAAAGAAAAAGTGCCATATCTGCAAGAAAATTGTTGACATTTCTCACCGATGTTATATTCAGCCTTACCAAAGTAAGATGAACCATGATATCGATGACAAGCCGAGTTCTTCTATAGTCAAAAAGCCATTGTTCATTTTCTTTGATTTCGAATGCAAACAAGACACGCGGGTTCACATCCCGAATTATTGTATTGCACACAGAGCATGTGATGAATGTACCGATAAACCACTTGATTTTCATTGTTCCACATGTAGTGAATTTAAAGAAGGACGAGAAGTTATTTTTCAAGGTGAGAACACTTTGAGTCAATTTTGCAACTGGCTCTTTTCAGAGCATCATAAAGGAGTCACGGCTATTGCCCATAATTTCAAAGGCTATGATGGTCAGCTTATTCTTGACAATGTTATCAAAGTTGGGTTAAAACTTCCAAAATCGATCATGAATGGAAATAATATTATGAAGTTAGAATTGAATGGGGTGCGTTTGATCGATTCTTCAATTTCATGAAATTTGCTTTGTCAAAATTTCCAGCTACATTTGGACTTGAAGAAATGAAAAAAGGTTACTTCCCTCACTGGGCAAATACAGATGAATTTTGGGGTTACATTGGTCCCTACTTGGACATGTCTTATTACAAACCCGATTCAATGTCTGAAGAGGCCAGGTCAAATTTGATAGTCTGGTATAATGATAAAGTTCAAACGGGTGAGGAATTCAATTTTCAAAAAGAGATGGAAATGTACTGTAGATCAGATGTTGATATCCTAAGACGAGGTTGTGGTGAATTCAGAAAAGTGTTTATTGAACAGGGTGGTATTTGTCCATTTTTTAGAGGCGATTACCATTGCCGATGCATGTAACAAGGTTTGGCGGAACAAGTATTTGCCTGAAAATCAAATAGCTATCATTTCAAGTAAAGATTCATCCAGACGTCGCTTTTCTATGAAAGCGATACGGTTGGTCCATAGCGTAGCTATGGAAGAAGGCATTAATATTCGGCACGCAAAAAATGGTGGTGAAGTTCAAATCGGGAAATACAGTGTAGACGGATTTCACCGTCAATCAAACACTGTCTATGAATTCCTTGGGGATTTGTATCATGGCTGTCCTGTATGTTATACAGATCGAAAACAGATCAATCCAATCAGTGGAAGACCATTGTCTGAATTGTACGAACGTGCTTTAAAACGTTTAGAGGATATCAAAAAAATGGGTTATAAAGTAGTGATCATATGGGAACATGAATTCGATGCTAAGATGTAGAAGGATAAAGAATATAAAAAACTCATTGAAAACCTATATCCAAATTGGGATCCCATCGATCCAAGGGAGGGGTTGTCTGGAGGAAGATGTAATGCAATAAAAATTGCCTATGATGTTGAGGAAAAAGGAGAGAAGGAAATCAAGTACATTGACATTTGTTCTCTGTACCCTTATGTTTGCAAACACAAATCCTATCTTGTAGGTCAACCAAAAATCTTGACTGCTGAGAATATTGACATGAATAATATTCGTCAGTATGAAGGAATAATCAAATGCAAAGTTTTGGCCCCATATGATTTGTTACACCCCGTTCTTCCAGTTCACTGTAACGACAAAATGTTATTTCCACTCTGCATGAAATGTGCAAAAGAAAGTTCGAACATTTGTAGACATAGCAAAGAAGAGAGGGCTTTGGTAGGAACTTGGGTTACTTTTGAATTGTTCAAGGCTCTTGACTGTGGTTATCGCTTATTGCATGTGTATGAAATTCGGCATTTCGATTCTGTGTCGGATCAGTTCTTTAAAGGTTATGTGGACGATTTCTTGAAAATTAAGCAAGAAGCCAGTGGATACCCCAGTTGGTGTCAGACAGACTCAAAAAAGAACAGCTTATTCGTGAATATGAGGAGGCAGAAGGTATTCGTCTTGATCCAAGTTGTATTAAAAAAAATCCTGGGAGACGATCCTTTGCTAAGATTATGTTGAATTGTCTTTGGGGAAAATTAGCCGAACGTGAAAAAATGACCCAGACGGAATACATAATGATCAGTCTAAATATTTTGAATTGCTCACCAACCCAAGTTTCATTGTGAAGCATGTAGAAATCTTTGACGAGGACTGTCCATTCATCTTGGTTAACTACGAAACAAAGTTGGAACATATTGATATTCACGCTACAACCAATGTTATTGTAGGAGCCTACGTAACAGCTTATGCAAGGCTGGAATTGTACAGTGTTCTTGAAAAGTTAAATGAAAGAGTTCTTTATTTCGATACAGATAGTTGTATGTACATTCATGATCCTGAATTATGGAACCCTCCCATTATTAACAGTAGACTAGGAAAATGGACTGATGAAAGAGCCTGATTGTAAAATCACTCATTTCAGAGGACTAGGACCAAAGAATTACGCTTACAAAATGAAAACAAAAGACGGGAAAGTGAAAAGCAAATGTAAAGTGAAGGGAATTACTTTGGATTACAATACAAATCAAGTGGTGAATTTTGATACATATTCAAAATGTGCTCTAGATCGCACTACAGAAATTAAAATTCGGTATGACTGTAGAATCAAAAGACATAGAGATAGAAGGTCACTAGTGAACCGCAAACAAAAACGTTTCGCTCTGTATACACCAAGAGAGTTATTGTAAATGATACTGACACTGTACCCTATGGTTATAAAACGATGAGAAGATAATTCCATGTTAAATTGTTTTGAAGTAAACGGTCAAAGTAAGACGCAAAATATCTGTCAACGCTGAAAAAATTATGTTGCCTTTACCAATAGAACTACGTGAAAAGATTTATGGAGAATTCATTCAACAGCATACGCTCGATGAGCGAATGCGACTTAACTTTAAATTCCACTGTGTGAAACTTTGGATAGATAAATTGCATAGAGGATTTGCAAAAGGAGAATCGTCCTGTAAATTGTATGGTATACAGTACTTTATTGGGAAGATGATACACGACTCGGATTTAAAACACATTCTCAAAGCTTATTTGACAGAATGTTGGTGGAACAATAGCGGTATTGCTCAACAAATCCGATCCACAAGCCGGTGGCGTTTCATTATCTTAGGAAGAACAGAAGAAAGTTTTCTGAATGTACTGAAAATGAAATCAGTTTTGTTCAACTTTTACTTACGCTACAAAAGAGGATCTATTCATGACTCTGAGGAAACATTGGACACCATGGAAGGCTATATCTTATTTGATAGAGATGTTACAGAAGAAATTGTTTTTTCATCTCTTTCAATAAAAGACGTTACAAAACACGTTTATCCATACAGAGGGATGCGTGAATTCAGTGAAATGGACAGTGTATATCCATTGTATTTGGGTGATGACAAATTGCACAAAGTTATTACGGACCATGGAGAAAAATGGAAAACTTAGGGCATTTGTGAATTTGCATTGTAAAATGTTATATTGTAAGAAATATTTCAATATTTCATATCAATACAATATTGTTTTAACACAAAAAAGACTGACTTTGTTTAAAATGTTTTTTTCAATCCATTGTTTTTCATTCAATTGTTTTTTACAGTTCATGTCTTGTTTTCATTGTACAAAAAGTTTAATAAAAACTTGTAAAAAATATTTCTGGGGTTTGACTTTTCTTTTGTGTTTGACAATTTGATGAAAGATCACTCTTTCTTGGTGAATGGTAGCCCTGAAAAGGGCTGTTTTTTTTTCCATTCACTGGCTGGTTAATTCAATTCCATGCCAGTGAAAGTTACAGCTTTACCAGCTTCTTTTGCCACCCTCGATGTTCGGTGGGCGGTATAAAGTCGCTCCGGTCTGGGTATAGTACACCCATCTTGACCTTCGGGGTGCGAGTATAAAACTCGTACCCTCGCCTCTCGAAAAAAACACACAGTGCTTTGAACTTCAGCCTCTTTGCCTCCTCTCTTCTATCTTCTTCTTCTCTTATCTCCATCTCTCTTGTCTTCATCTCTTTTCTTTTCTTCTCCTCCTTGTCATTCTTTCGCCCAAACAGTCTGCTGAAAAACTCCTTCGATTTCATCGTGAAAAATGAAATAACACAATAATAAAATAAAGTTCGATTGTATACGTTTACCGGAGGATTGACCTACTTAGCCTCTGAATTAACGTTGTCCAATCGAATCGTACGTTATATCATTATACGTTTTTGATTGGATAACGTTAATTCTGAACCAAAGTAGGTCAATCCACCCTGTAAACTATAAAATCCCAATGTTTTTACACAAAAAAAATCATAATAGAGTCATCATGGTACCGATTCTCCTCTGTCCGATGTGTGGTAACAGATGTTATATAGAGTGCGGGAAATGTCTTACTATCCTGGACTACCTTGGACAGAAGCACAACTGTCCCGACCCAGATGAGGGGTTCTATGATGATAATGAAAGCTCATCAGTATGCTGCTAATATTGTGGGTGTGAAATCACTCCAGTAATTCGCTTAGAAGAGCAGTAGACATGAAAGATAAATCAGCACTCAAAAACAGCCCTTTTCAGGGCTATCAGACACCAAGAAAGAGCAATCTTTCAAATTGTCAATTTTCTCTAAAAGAGAAGCCCTCTAAAAGAAAAGTCTAAGCCCCAATCCCTGTCACCGACCAAAAAAAAAAATCATTGAAAAAAGACTAAGTCCAACCGATGTTCTCTATCCATAACACAATCTTGTTTAGTCCTTCTAACCTTTTACTGAGCCGAATGAAAAATATAACGAAGCTTCTGATCGGCTAACGTTAAGCAACAAAGCTTCTGATTGGTCAAACCCCTGGTCTTTTGACCTAGGACCACTTAAAGCCCTCCAAGTAGTGGTTAAAAAAGTAAAGCATTCCTAACCCTATTCCATACCCATAGTCCATAGTTCACCTGAGTGCTTTCAAAGGTTCTTATCAAAGGTTCTGTCTTATCAAAGGGAATTAACCAATGCATGACTATTTAAAGAGCAAATAGTGGGGTAAAAGTCAACAATTTCACGATTTTAGTCCCTATATTCTCTATCCCAGGTAGGGAATATAGGGACACCCTCGGATACTATGTATCAATCCAAAGAACCATATCCTACCTCAGGTAGACAAACTAGCCAAAGGACCTCTCTCAGGGTAGCGAATCTGGGGACGACAGGAGGTCACGTAACGTCGTGATTACTAGTCAGTACTCAGATCGTTTACCCACAGAAAACAATATGGCGGACAATAAATCAATATGTTACCAAAAGTAGTAACATGCTTCTAAAAATAGAACACCAATCAGATTTTATCAAAGGGAGATAACCTAGCTCTGACCTTTTATCAAAGGGAGATAACCTAGCTCTGACTAATTTCTGAGAGTATAGCGAGCGTGGGTACCAATTTCCTCTCAGGGTAGTTAGCCTCATAGGGGTCTGTAGTTTGACTCCTATCACCCATAGACTAAAACAAGGGATTTAACTATATGCAGCCTGTTACTCGCCCCCGGTTACAAAAAAACAACGTATCTTTTCTACCTCATCAGTTATTCTCCTAATTTTTTATACAGCTGAGAGCCAAAACATTTTTCTACCAGAAAAACACAACTGTTTGTCAGTGGCTAATGCAGTCTGGCTGATACATTCGCTCGAACTTGTAAACTCGCTCAAAAATCTTCGCCATTGACACGGGTTCGTACATTCCATACTGACGTTCGCGCACATAAACCAATGAAATTTCTCGTTCCAAACAGTGTCACCGCACTGTCACGTGACAAAAAGGTGTGAGCAGCTGTACGAAATTTCATTGGTTGAATGCACGACTGTTAATACATATCAACCGATGAAATTTCTCGTTCCAAACAATGTCACATGACAGAAGATGGCTGCAGCTGTTCGAAATAAGAACGTGGATCACAAATTCAACGAATTCTGAGGCGTTTCGTCGTTATTGAAGATAAAGACTATAGGTCAGTAGTATTTCTAAACATGTTTAAAGGGTGGGTGCCGCTAATGCTGCGTTTCATTGGATCTAAAGTGCATTTTATATCTTGAAAACGGATGTACGAACCCGTGTCAATGGCGTAGATTTTTGAGCGAGTTTACAAGTTCGAGCGAATGTATCAGCCAAACTGCATTAGCCACTGACAAACAGTTGTGTTTTTCTGGTAGAAAAATGTTTTAGCTCTCAGCTGTAGAAAAAAATAGGAGAATAACTGATGGGATAGAAAAGATACGTTGTTTTTTGTAACCGGAGGCGAGTAACGGGCTGCATACAGTTAAATCCCTTGTTTATAATATATAGTCTATGGGTGCCAGGAATCAAACTACGGACCCCTATGGTCAGCCTGGGTACCAATTTTTTCTCAGTATAGGGAGCCAGGGTATCATTTTCCTCTCAGTATTCGGATCCTGGGTACCAATTTCCTCTCAAGGTAGTCAGCTTGGGTATTTTTTACCCAAGCTTACTACCTTATACTACTATGGGGTCACTTCAAGTCAAAAAATGGATTACACAGTCAAATGTTCGAAAATAGTGTATTTTCAATATAGGGGTTACATTTTAATTCTAATGGTAGTAAAACTTGCTCAGAATATTTGTTTTACTTTATATCAGACAAGTTTGAAAATGGGTCACCTCATATCATGAAACACCCTAATCAAGTGTTAGAATATGTAATCTTTGGTAAACAAGCAGGTCACTTTCTCAAATATTTTAAGTGCCAAATTTTCTGTGCAGCTGTAATGAATTGCTGGGATTGATTGCCTAAACTATAACGTCCACAACCTTAAATAAGGGTACCCTTGATAAAAAGAATTAAAAAAGTTTTTTTGATCACATTTTGCTTGAAAAAGCTTTGTGGGCATTCTAGTTGCCAAATTTTTTGTCTGAATTGCGTCAAAATGTTAACTATGATGCGATCTACATGTATATAACGAGTTTGAATATGGGTCATTTGGGATCAAAAGGTAGGTCACTTGGTCAAATCATTGGTTCCACTTTGAAGCTTAGCGTCTACACAATGTTCATGAAACATATTTCTCATAGATAGAATGGTTCAGGTGAGCAATCAAGGGCCTACATGGCTCTCTTGTTGCTGTTTTTGATTGTTTTCTTTTTTCAGACAGCGGCAAGTTGCAGAGTGTAATACAGATCCAGAAACGGACTATATAAATGTTGATGGTATACACATAGTTATATATGAACCATGCTCTATGAAAAAGGAGCTTAATGCATCTGCGAAAACTATCGACCCAGGTCAGCCTGCGCCGTCCGCGCAGGCTGGCCTGGGTCTAAACTTTTCGCTTTTGGTCAATTATGTCCAAGGACCAGTTCTATCTTATGATTAAGTTGGTTGTTTAAATAAAGTTTATATTATGGACCCATAAGTATGTGATGGCTTGCTTGATACCATGGATCACGGAGATGCATTAAGCCTCCTTTTGCCAGAGCATGGCGCATTTATATATTTGAGCATCGCTCAGTTTAAAGTGGTTTAATGGATCTTTGTAATGCTTTATACCGAGGTTTTATCTGAAAAACCAGCCAAGTCACAGGGTAGAATTAAAAAATAATCTTCTTTCTATCGTGGTTTATCGTTAGATAAACCACGGTTGTGAGTTATGAGGCACAATAAATACTCCACAAGGGCGATAGCCCGAGAGGTTTATTCATTGCGCCTCATAACTCACAACCGTGGTTTATTGAATGATAAACCATGATAGAAAGAAGATTATTTCGATTCAAACATGACCAACTCTTGATAAAAGAAAAACAAGTTCAAACTTAGTGTACAAGAGCGGATGCGGATTATATTCCCTTGAATAAACCATGGCTGTTCCAGTTACTAACTAAAATAAAACCCCACTGCCGCGCCGTTTTACCTTTATATGTATTCCCTTTCAAATGACAAAGAAGAATGAATGTATCGTCAAGCATTAAAGTCGCAGTCACTTCGAGTGCTCTGAATATTACTCCACCCACTTCGAATTCCATTTCCAGTGCAAGGACGACCAATTTTGAACTAACCTTCAACATCAAAAGACTCTTGATTTATTATGCTTACTTGTAAAATTTCAAATAATTCCATCGTTGTTCTTTTTTTTTTTTTTTTTTTTTAATCAAAAACAGTTAATATCCGTAAATCTTTGATTTTTCCTTCCTCCTTGGTCAAGTAGCAGTCCAAAATAATGATTTGTTTACCTCAAGTGACTTTTGTTGATAAAATATCAGAGGGCGGAGACACGGAACAGCCACGTGCGACTAACTATACATAGAATGACGTCACTTCATATAGAATGACGTCTATTTTACCACTCTTCCTTTGCACTGTGCATTATCTCCCGCTAGATGGCATTGTACAAATACACATCTATTTAATTTGGGCATTCTGGGTACAGAACCGGGCTACTTTTCAAAACGACAACATTTACTTTAAATTTCAAAATGAAATAAACGTTTACTCAATAAAACGCTACCTGGTGCGATTCATTCAGCTATGATCTGCTAGCATGTAACCTATGCACCGGCCATTTATTAAAACAGTCCCCCAAAAGACTTGGGTAATAGCTTCGGTGTAAGTCCTACTTTTTTCATGTATATGGGATGGGTGATGCGTCATGGCAGACAGGTCGAATCTTCGAAGAATATGACATGCGCAGACAACGTTGCACTGTGTTTATAGAGCCGAATGTACGTGTCATGTTAGAATGATCCTTTGACAAATAGAAAATTTACCAATAACGAAAAGTTTCGATCCAATTCAGAGGTCCTGTGTGGCTCTGTGGTAAAATATGGGACTCGTAACCTGGAAGCCCCGGGTTCGAGTCTCACCTGAAACATCGGGTTTTTTCGTGGGAGTGTCCTAGGGTAAGACACTTCAGAGCCCTAATGCTGGTGAAACCCAGGACGTACATGAATATGTAGCTGCCGCCGTCATATGACTGAAATAATGCTGAAAGCGGCGTAACACCATTAAATCAAGAACAAATCATCGTTTGACTACGTCCTAAAAATAGTCTGCGAATGCTTTGGCAAAAGGGGGGGGGGTTGAATGTATCTCCATTATGCATTGTACCAAGCAAGGCATCTCGAATTTATGGATTCATAAAAACTATTTAGACCGAGAATTGGTGGGATATGGAGGTAGAATGGTCCTTTGACATAAGAAAAATTGCAAATAGTTGAAGAGTTTGTCCCATGTCAGCCTACGGGAACTCTGCAGGCTGACATGTGTCGATACTTCTCGCAGATGCATTATACCTTCTTTTAATACAGCATGTTCAAATTAGTATCTTAAGAAAGGTTTGTAAAGTGTAAAATGTAATGGTTATTGCGACACTTTATTCCTTGAGAGTAATAGACCTGTTTGAAAACTGATTTTGATTTGAATTTCCTTTGGAAAACATATATGGGAAAATCACAAATTGCTGGTAACCAGCATTTTCTTCTTTTTTTTTTCCACAATGTCTTCCTCTCTCTGACTGACTCAAATGCCCGTTTTATTATTTTACCCTTTACCACACAATACCATATTTCAGCACCCTTGAGGAAGAAGGTATGTGAAAAAAATGTGGGAAAAAGGAGACAATGTTGGTACCCAGCATTTTATCATTTTTCCCACACTGTTTTTTCTGCCCTTTTACTAAACAACAGTTCAGCCAGGTTAAATTCTCGTCTGCAAATGCTGTCAATACGAAACAGTCTAAAAATTTTGTCGTCTGATATAGAGTTGATTGTTATTATTTCCACAGGCCTCCACAATATAGATGAACCAATGATGGCCCTTGATGGCCTCAAAAATAGCGACGGACTTAAAAACTACTGGACAGAAACAATATATCAGTACGTCCGTGTTGTTGTTTTTCTTCTTTACTTTTTATTTGTCTGTCTGTCTGTCTGCCTTGTCTGTCTGCCTGTCTGCCTGTCTGTCTGTCTGCTCGCCTGCTCGCCTGTCCGCCTCTCTCTCTCTCTCTCTCTCTCTCTCTCTCTCTCTCTCTCTCTCTCTCTCTCTCTCTCTGACTGTTTGACTGTTGGACTGTTTGATTGTCCCTTTGTGTCTGTGCCTCTGTCTCTCCCTCTGTGTCTCCGTGTCTCCGTATCAGACCAGTAAAACTCGCCTATTTTCAAACTCCATCGTACTAAGCCAGACTAAGCGCGACTCAAGATTCTGTCAAGATTCAGTCGGTTGTTGGACAAAATGGAATTTACGAATCCATAATTAGACTGGGTTGGATTGTATCGGAGTTTAACCCCATTTTAACAGCTTAGGTCATATCATGGCGGTCAGTGACCATGTGTTTCCTGGCTTTTTCACTCCAGCACTGACACAACTTTCTTTCCAAGGCCACTGACTACTTTTCTCACATGCATCAGAGGTGAAAGCGAAAAATCGCCGGAAAGAAGGTTCGACGCAACCAGGTATCGACCCCGCAACCTCCAGGTCACGAGTCAGATACGCTAAACACTGAGCTACCCGGCCGGACTGAGTCCATAATTACATGTATAATAATTGGCCTACAACACGCCAAAAGAGGCATTCGGACACATACCGTCTTTTAACAGGTACAAAACATTGTGGAAAAAGAAGAAAATACTGGTTACCAGCATTTTCTTCTTTTCCCACAATGTTTTCACAAGCCTTCTGTCTCAGGGTAGTTAAAAGTCGTGAATATGTGCTAAAGGGTTAAGGACGTTCTAAGTCTTATTCTCAAGAATTTTGTAAAAGTGAAAAAAACACAACTTCTGATTGGCGAAACCAAATGGCTCAGCCAATCAGAATTTCTGTTTCTTTCTAAATGTAGAATGAGAGTAAGAGTGAAATTTAAAGATACATCTTTACAGCCAGAGAGTAAACAAACGCTGATAAAACTTTACAGTGTGTAGAATCTAGTTAGCTGTGTACACGTAGATAAAAAAATCGATATAAGGTGTATGGGATAAAGAAATGGAAGGGACGTGTCTTCGTTTTAAACCGGAAGCTGTAGCTGTAATGTCTAGGGATAGCCTCCAGAGAATGAAATGCATTTTCTATCCGTCGTAATCAGTGCAACCTTGCAAATGTCAGGGGCAACACTTGGCACAAACATACAAGAATAATTATAGTTTCATAAAATAAAGATGAAATTGGTTAAAAGACTGAATGAAAACGAGTAAAGTTGTATCTTTAAAAAAGAAAAAAAAAAAAAATGGTTGGTGAATATGGATCCTTGTTCGATGCTACTTAAATACCTAAATACTGTTTAACACTTTTTGCTGCTATTTATAACGACAAGTCTTCAATTGAAAACCGTCATAAAAGATGAGAAAATTGTTTTCACACACACACACACACACACACACACACACACACACAAATGCATGCTGGTCTTACACAGTAAGAGCACCATTTGACTGGTTTGTAAAATGACAAAATTTGAGACATTTCGAATTTGAGAGAAGTGCAGACGACAAAGTAAAATGTGACTCAATAATTGAAATTTGCTTTTGGAAGAATAGAAAACAATAGAAGGCAGCTTCCATCATTTGAGTCACATTGAAATAGTCTTCTGCAAATGCTTTCAATTTGGACAAGTCTTAACTTCTGTAGTGTGGTAGAGGGTTACGCTTGTTATTTATAGATACGAAGAAACTCCGACATGCGAGAATAACTGTGGGAATAGTTATGTGCTATATTGTGACGTTCAAAAAGGTTGCTGCGTTCCGGTTACAGCAACTGACTTCTCGGCAACGACGACGCCCCCACCTACGACGTCGACAGCGCTATTTTTTTCAAGTGGATCTACTGCGTTTTCGGTTACGAGCGAGTCATCCTCGGTAAATCTAGAAGCGTCTATCTTTAGTTTTATTGCGTAAAGTTGTTTATTATTTATATAATAATAATAATAATAATAATTATTATTATTATTATTATTACACGTATCAATATTTTTTGGAAGGCATTGAGGTGGATGAGCATTCAGAACATTAATAACTAATAATTGATTTGAGCCTTGCTCTCTGAAAAAGGGGTTTCAAAGCATCTGCAAAAAGTATCGTTTTAATATCAGCCTGCTCAGCCTATGCAGGCTCACCTTGGTCGAAACTTATCGCTACTTGAGAGTTTTCTGCTTGTCGAAGGACCATTTTACGTAATAATTCAGTCGACTATAAGAAAGAATGCTTTTTATGGATCACTCATCATGTGATTACTTGTTTAGTATAATGCAAAAAGGGGGTGCATTAAACCCCCTTTTTCCATAACGCCGTTCATTTATTTATTTATTCAGTTATTTATTTATTTTTTTTATTCATTGACACTGAAAGTGCAATGTTTGACACTGAAAATATATCAATCACCAATTTCGGGAAAAAAATGAAAAAAATCCCCTCCATCTGAAAACATTGAAGCCTGGTGAATACATTTGAGTTATGCTTTGTGAAAAGGAGGCTCAATGCATCTGCGAAAAGTGTCGACCCAGGTCAACCTGCGCAGTCCGCGCAGGCTGACCTGTCCCGAAACTTTGCGCTATTAGTCAATTTTCTGTATGTCCAAGGACCAGTCTTCCTCATGATAAAGTCGGTTTTTAAAAAGTGGATAATCCATGATTATGTGATGGCTTGCTTGGTACCATGGATCACGGAGATGCATTAAGCACCCCTTTTGCCGGGGCATGGCTCATTTTCGAGTGGCCGTGACATTATAGACATATATCGGCTTCAGGTCATTCATTTTCAAACATGTTTTTGGTCTCACCAGTTTTTGGCCGGAGCTTTGAAGTGTTTTGCAGTAGGACACTCTACTGTCATGTTGTTGTACCAAACGGTGTATTTTAGGAAAACGTTTGAATATGACCCGCCCATACACGGATCTTTGGTACTTACCTTTATTCAGACAAGTTCATATATGGTCTGCAACATGCGAAAAGGGGCATTCGGACATTTGCAGTCCGCGCAGGCTAATCCGAGACGGCACTTTACGACTGCACTAGATTTTGTCCTACATTAGCCTTGCGCAAAACAGAAAATTACATAAAAAACGGAAAGTGTCGTTCTGGATTAGCCTGCGCGGACTGCGCAGGCTGATCCGGAACGACACTTTATGCAAATGTCCGAATGCCCCTTTTCGCGTGTTGCAAGCCAAATTTATTATTATGGTTTAATTTGTTTTATTTAAGACTTAATACATGAAAAAGAACAGGAAAAAAGGAATACTTCACAATTCAAAATTCCGACAAAAACTCCAGATAATGCAAATCTCTTTGGCGTCTCGAAAATTCAAAATCACCGATACTGCGGTATACTGCATAAGAGTCGGTTTGGGGCAAGCAGAGGGGATGTAATCTGTGGCCATATTGATACCAGCGATTTCGTCATTTTTTGTTTGTTCCCAAAGCGCCTCTTATATGGCTCTTTATACAGATTCCTACGTGTTATTAGATTTCGAGATGTTTAGGATCTGCACTGATTTTCTTATACTTACTTTTTCCTTGCAGATTAGTCGTCCTGAAAAGATTGCACCGATTGAACCAATGCAGGTAAAATACATACGGAATATTATGTTGTAGTAACTTTCCTGGTGCTTGTATTTGATTCGAGCAGCGTGAGAAAATTTGACATCGCACGAGACCGAAGGTCGAGCGCGATGTCAAAATTTTCTTACGCAGCGAGAAGTAAATACAAGCACCAGGAAAGTTACTACAACAGAATATTGCTTTTATTATATACAAACAACTTTCAACTACAACATTTTGTAATAATGACATTTTATTCGAAAACGGTTAACAACATAAGACAATTAAAAGTGTGGAAGGTAGTAAGTCTGTTTTCATAAATGGCGGATTAATATTACAGAGTAACATTTTGATTAATCAAATCGCAGATCTTTGCATGCTTAGGCCGTGCGTGAGTTACGTTATCCCGCCATATTTGGAACCGTATGTCACCGTATGTAGATACGGATTTTTTTTTTTTTTGTCGTGTGTGTTATTCTGTCCGATTGCGACACATGCATTTGAGCCGGAAAATTTAGTGGTATATGATAACAAGAGGGCCATAATGGCCCTGAAGTCGCTCACCTGAGCCTTTTGGCCAAACATGATCCATTTTAAATCTTTTTCGAGATATCATGACAAACATCCTAACAAGCTTTCGTAATTATGGGACTGAAAATTTGGCCTCTAGCTTGTACACAAGCTTTTTCCAGATTCATCCAAGAAGTCATCAAGACAAACATTTTTACCAAGTTTCTTGAGCATTGGACTTAAATTGTGGCCTCTAGATTGTACAGAAGGTTTTTCTAAGATTTGACCTAGTGACCTAGTTTTTCACCCGACCTGTCCCATTTACAAATTCGTTTAAGATATCGTAAAGAGAAACATTCTGACCAAGTTTCATGCGTATTGAATTGAAAATGTGGCCTCTATAGCGTACACAAGGTTTTTCACAGATTTGACCGAGTGACCTACCTATTGATCCGACGTGACTCATTTTCAAAGATGACATCAAGAAAAACATTCTGACCAAGTTTTGCGAGTAATGGACTGAAAATGTGGCCTCTAAAGCGTACACAAGTTTTTTCAAAGATTGGTCTAGAGACCTAGTTTTTAACATGACGTAACCAATTTTCAAACTCCTTTGAGATAACATTAAGCCAAGCATTCTGAAAAACTTTCACAAGTGTCTGACTGAAAATGTGGCCTCTAGAGGATACAGAAGGTTTTCCTTATATTTGACCTAGTCACCTACTTTTTGCCCCAACGTGTCCAATTTTCAAAGTCGTCTGAGACATCATCAAAACAAATATTCTGACCACCTTTCAAGAGTATTGGACTGAAAATGTGGTCTCAAGAGCTTACACAAGGTTTTTCTAAGATTGACCTAGTGACCTAGTTTTTGATCCAACATGACCCATTACCAAACTTTTTCAAGATATTATCGAGACAAACATTCTGACCAGGTTTCATTAGTATTTGACTAAAAATGTGGCCTCCAAGGCTTACACATGGTTTTTCTAAAGTTTGTCCTAGTGACCTAGTTTTTGACCCAATGTAAGGAAATACATTTCCCCCCAAAGAAATACCTTTGAAGTAGCAAATAGTTGTTGTTTTTTTTCTATCGGCTTAAAAGTTTCATTTCACTTATTAAGCAGGATAAGGTTTTAGGTTCAATTTAAGAACACATACTCAAACATTTAGTAAAAGATAAATGGCTCAAAACGAGCATTTTGTTCTCTTTTTCATACTGTGTGAGGACTTGTTTTGCTATAAGACGCAAAAGGTTTTCTACAAGAGGTAGCTTGTGAAAAAAAAAACTTGAAGTTTCAAGCGACTTTACAATAATATTGAACACTGATGGTTAAATAAACTGGCAGTTAATACTTTCGATAAACCGATAAACCGGAAAGTTCAATATACTGGTTATTCGTCCTTCCAATAATCCGAAAAGACCGTCTTCACACAAGTAGGTTGTACTTTCAAAAATCCGAGTACGCTGATGGTTTAAAATACTTAAAGTTTGTAGTTTTGATAATCCGAATACAAATACAGCTCAAAGTACTGAGTATTGTTTTTTTCAATAATCCAATTGATCCAATAGATTATATTATTGATAGCTTGTAGTTTTGATAATCTAAGTAAACTTACATTGATAGTTCAATAGAGTGATAGATCCACTCTTGATAATCCGTGAATCACTGATGGTTTAATATACTATAGTGTCATAATGTCGATAATGCGAAGACACCGGTTATGTAGTTCTTACAGTCGGTTTTCCGAATATACCTACAGTGCTAGATCGAACTTTTGTTAATCACAAAAACAAAGATATTTCAATATACAGAGAGGTCGTACTATTATATACTCTAATTGTACCATAGTACAACGTACAGTACAAAATAAACTCAGCAAAACTTCTAACCGGCCACTTTTGTTTTTCCTGTAAATTCGACCAAGAAATATACAGGTAGATAAAAACAAATTATAACATATATCTTGACGTTAGCCATGATGTTGTAATGAACAGATTCTCGATTCTGCCAACAGAAGGCATATCTTTAAAAAAAAAAAAACAAGGTTTGCGCATGCGTAGTGTATATCAGCCAAAACATGTTAAAAAGAGAAGCCTAAATTTCTGAAATTTGTCAGCAATATGAAAAAACAAGAAAATTATATTCAGCACAAAAATATAAACCGAGAGAAGGAGCATGAAATTAAAAAAGAAACACTTTTCAATTTTCAATGTTCAATTAATGAATGTTAAATAAGTTCCTTTTAAATGAACAAGTCAAAAAATTATTTCCAGACATAGGCTGAGGTATGTTTTTACACAAGTCATTTATTCTACAAGAACTCAAACCAAATAACTGCTTCTTTTCTTGACAGCAGATGTCAGAAAAGATCTACGAGAAAATGCGGCTTAAAAGTAGCAGTTTAGAAGTTTTGTTGAGTGTAGAACTAACGTCTTCGACTTACAAGAACTCGATCTACCCTGTGCACGCATTCACTAACCTTTCTTAATACCTTGATCTTATTTCAAGAGTTTTTTTTTTTTTTTTTTTCTCTAAATTTGAAAGTAACGCCATTTTCTGATTGGCTAGAAGATTTGGTTTTGTTAGTTTCTAAATCTAGAATAAATCAAGGAAAGAGTGTAATAAAGTAAGAATGCAAATTAGAATAATTCAGCTGCTAAATATATGAAACGATAATTTCCACTCAACAGTAAAAACCCAAATATTGTGATTTTTAGCTTGATTTCAACGGGAAAATATACCACAGCGGATGTGTAGATCCAAGATCAGACTGCACATAAAGTGCAGTCTGATCTTGAACTACACTGTCCGCAAAAGCGCCCCTAGTCGCGCTTAGTAGCCTAAGGGTTCATAAATACAGACCTTCATTCACAGGCGCGGAAAAAGTGTGACCCATTTCTTGACCCCGAATGTTCATTTGGAAAGTTTTCGCCTATAGAACCAAAGAAAGCTTATATTCCTTTGCCACCTAGCGAGCAGCTAAAAATCATCGAGAATATGATACCGGTAAACAGAGGTGAGGGGTTTGAGTCGAATGGAGATGACGAACGAACTCTGGCCATGTCTGCAATGGATACTGAAAGATATATTGCGTCGAGAGGCCCTTGAGGGAGTTACAGAATGGAGAGGCCAGATCAAGGGAATTTTTTTTGTTGGTGCAATTTTATGATAGTAAACTTCTGTCATGATTAAAATCACTGGATGAGAAATGTTTTCGTTTTGAATTCTGTTTGTTTATTTGATTTTTTAGTATTTAACAACGTTTTCAACAGTACCTATCCAAGCTTTCCCGGAGTGTGAGCTTATTTCACCAGTGTTATGCACAGAACTCTTCCTGAACCACTTCCTGCTTTCCCAAATAGGCGATGTCGACATTATACTATGCGATAAGAGAATGCAAACTATCTCGATAATCCTCGACAATGTGTCCAGGGCCGCACCGAAATTACAGGCTGACAACTTCTGGATAACGTGCCATGCGCATGACCATTAAATTGATTGGCACGGCTTTAACCTTTCACATAACGGTCCTCTTTAGCTCCACCGACCGAAGACCAGGGACGTTATGTCATTGTCCTGTCTCCGACATGCCTACGTCCATGCCCATGCGTCTATCAGTGCGTGCGTTAACTTTAATTTCAACCATCTTCTCGGAAACTACACGTACTTATCTAATTTTGACCACACTTCACAGAAATGATCCTGGTGCTCTTCAGAATTCCCTAAAAGAATTTAAAGCAATTAAAAACCTTCAGGTTTCTATGGCAAACAATAACTAAAAAAAAAAGAAAATGTTGAAAATCTTCTTCTCCATACCTGCAAGTTGGAATTCTCTAGAAATATACGTGAATGATTCTTTGACGGGCCTTTCTCAGATTTCTTGAAATAATTTTAATCCAGCACAGAACATGGCTTTTTCCAGGCCAGGCTCAATTAATTAAACAGTAGTTCATATTTTTACGGGAGATCACTCCTTCCTTACTGCATAGCTTAATCCCGTATAAAATCAATACCTAACATTTGCGCTAGGGAGAATTCTCTTTAGCTCTTTTTCTAGTTTGGTGTTGGTCTTCTAAACCTCGAAAAACGAGGATGTTTTCCACACGGGTTCACTTCCTGCCAGGTGCGGTTTGTATCTCAACTATGCATTTGTTGCGAACTTTCATGTTCGTAAGAATATCAAGTTGTGTGCTGATCAAGGGAAATAATTCCTGTTTTACTCATTACGATGGGTCATGCTCTGTGAAAGGGGGCTTTGATGCATCTGCAAAAGTATCGGCCCAGGTCAGCCTGCGTAGTCCGCTCCGGCTGACCTGGATCGAAACTTTTGCTTTTGGTCAATTTTCTACATGTCACAAGGGCAGTCTACCTCAAGAATTCGTCTATTGTTTGACTGAAAAGATTCTATGAATCCATAATTATAGAATACCTTGCCTGGTAAAATGTAGCCTGGCGTTCAGGCCCTGCATTTTAGTCATTCTGATAAACAAAGTACACAACTATAGTTAAAACTACAGAAATATGGGTTGTTATTTGCCCTTCGTGTAAGATACACGTTAAATCAGACATTGGAAACATATCTGTGTATCTGTTTCGCAGTTTTATTTTATTATTATTTTTTTTTTATGAAAATGATCTTTTTAATGGACTGATACCAGTCTACGTAAAATGCATCGCGGAGATACATGTACATTAAATCCTCTTTTGCAAGAGCATGGCTCATATATTGGCCTGCAACACGCGAAAAGGGACATTCAGACATTTGCGTAAAGTGTCGTCTCGGATCAGCCGGCGCAGTCTGCGCAGGCTAATCCGAAACGACACTTTTCGTTTTTATGTAATTTTCTGTTTTGCACAAGTCTACTATAGCACAAAATCTAATGTAGTCGTAAAGTTTTGTCTCGGATTAGCCTGCGCGGACTGTGCAAGCTGATCCTTCACGACACTTTACGCAAATTCCGAATGCCCCTTTTCGCGTGTTGCAAGCCATATATATATATAAAATATATGTACATTTTAGTTTGTTATTATCTACCAGTATCTCCCTTGAATATTAAACTGTCCCGTAACATAAATGGGAAAGTGTATTCACGCTTTTTGGATGGAAAAAATGCAACTTTCGGTGATAAATATTTGTTCTAATGTAAATGGTTATGCTCCAATGAGTTGAAAATTCAACATTAAGTTGGGTTTGTGTTATTCTATTTTTTATTAAAAAACTGTACCACTGATGCAGCACTATAGAAAAAAAAATTTTTTTGTCCAAGTTTTTGAAATCTTATTGTACTCTTTGTCAGGATTTTATTTGTATTTAAGATACAGTTTGATTAGACCTAGTATTCACTGACATTATCTTGGCACGTGAAAAATGTACAGGATGTTTCATGATATATGCTATACTTTCAAAGATATCAAAGATATATTGTTTAGAAAGATATAACAAGAAAGTTTATACCATTTGATAAGTGGAAGAAAAAGGTTTTAAGACATGCCAATTATTAAGGTAACATTAAACGATAAAGGGGGCTAGCCCCTTTCAAAACATAAATCGATTGACATCAAGTGTTTAAAATGACGTCCATTTTTACGTCGCAGAGCATTCAGTCTGTTAATGAAATTCAAATTAATCGATCATCACGTCTAGGTTGTGATAACTATGGAACTATTGATGTCTTACAAGATCATCTGGTGTCTGAGTCTGGACTTTATGCATATTCATTGTACGGGATGCATTGAGTGTGAATGGTGTAATTGGGCGTTTGTTCTTGAAGACAATGGTGAAGACGCTGACACAGTGACAGGGAACGACATTCTTTAAAACCATAGTTTATAGGCCTACCTGCACTTCGTGGTAGGGCATATGTAGTGCTAAAGGAAATGCGGTTTCAGAAAGATGGTACAACACCATACACAGCTCATAGCCTATTAAAATGGTTGGAAAGCAAATTTGATTCGAGGGCGTAAAAATAGACGCCATTTTGAAAATTTGATGTAAATCAATGTATGTTTTTATAGGTGCTAGCTACCTCTATTGTTTAATTTTACCTTGCATGCTGTGCACGGTATTCTTCGACTAATCAAATGGTAAAAATTTTATTGTAATACCTGAACAAACAACATGCCTCTGGTATACTTGAAAGTGTTACTTTATGAACCGCCCTGTCTGATTATATCAGCTAGGTGTCGGGCGCAGTAGCTCGGTCGGTAACGTAAAGGACTTGAAAGTAGGGGTCACTGGTTCGAATCCCAAGCTGTACCAGTTGGTTCAGGATTGTTGATAGTCATTACGATAGGATTTATTTTTACCGGCGATCGTTTTTGCGACGACGCTTGTATGGGAAAGTAAACCAGTGCAAAGTATTGGTAAGAAGAAACTGCAAGAAAGCATGGATAGGTGCACTAAACGCTGTGATATAACAGCATTAATATTGAAAACGGCATTAAACACAATCGATCAATCAATCAAATCAAATCAAATTCAATCAATCAATCAATCAATCAATCAATCAGTCAGTCAATCAATCGATCAATCGACCAACTAATCAACCAAACAATCAATCAAATTTGGCTAGTCTTATTTACTTATTTTACTGGTTTAATGTCTCTTTCAATGCCGATTAAGTGTTTGGCACATTCATTTAAAAGACAGTTGAGCAATACAGGGAAACCATGGCTCTCTTGTTTTATTAGCCTTGGAAAGTAGACAATGGAAAATAGAAATAGAAAATAGAAAAGGAAGCCAGTGACTATCATTTTCTACTTTTCTCATAATGTGTTCAGTCCTCTCAAGCGGAATCTTTTCTACAGAGCCACATTTAAATTGTTGTCTATGATTGCATTCAATGGTGAAAGGAGGACACTTACGCATTCGGATAGAAAGAGAAGTAATCGAAAAAAGAGTCAATTGATTGTTTATATACATGTATGGTATATAACGGCATTGCTAAAGGTCGACGATGTACGTATAAAACAAATGAGCGGCTCTTTGGGTAAAGGGGGTTTAATGTACCTCCGTGATCCATGATACCAACCGAGTCATTATTATAATTATGGATCCCTAAAACCCATTCTGTCTTACAACCAATTGAATTCTGTGGTAAACTGATCTTTAAACATGAAGAAAATTGACAAATAGCAAAAGTTTTCAAACGAGGTCAGCCTTCGAGTACTAAGCAGGCCTACATGGGTCGATGCTTTTTGCAGATGTGCTAAACTCCCTTACTCAGAGCATGGCTCAAATATTGAATGGGTCTTGCAAACGCCACTTACTTCCCCCCTCACACACACACTTTAATCCATCTATTCACCCATCCATTCACTCATCCGCTCACCCATTCGCTTACCCTTTCACTCACCCATCCGGTCATCCATCCATCCATCCATCCATCCATTCTTCCATCCAATAAATAATGGTTTGCAACATGCAAAAAGGGTCATTCGGACATTTGCGTAAAGTGTCGTCTCGGGTCAGCCTGCGCAGTCCGCGCAGGCTAATCCGAGACGGCACTATACGACTACATTAAGATTTTGTCCTTCAGTAGACATGCGCAAAACAGAAAATTACATAAAAACGGAAAGTGTCGTTTCGGATTAGCCTGCGCGGATTGCCCAGGCTGATCCGAGACGACATTTTACGCAAATGTCCGAATGCCCCTTTTCGCGTGTTGCAGACCATATCGTCTTTGACTTAGCCATGCTCTGACAAAAGGGGGCTGAATGCATCTCCATGATGCATGATACCAAGCAAGTCATCTCATAATTAGGGATCCATAAAATCCATTTTTTTCTTACAAAAGGCAGAATCATAAAGTATAATGGTCCTTTGACATGCAGAAAATTTACCAAAAGCAAAAAGTTTTTACTCAGGTCAGCCAGCGCGGACCGCGTAGGCTGACATGGGTCGATACTTTTTGGAGATGCATTAAGCCCCCTTTTCACAGAGCATGACTCAAATGTATTCTTAATTTTGAAAAAGAAATTCGCTTGGGTTTTCAAAGGCAAGGCCAAAATACTCAACAGGCAGAATAAAGTATTTCAATTCACAAAAGCAGACAATTTTGCTGTCAAACTCGCAGGTTGAGCCGAGTCGAAACTTTTCGATGTCAGTCAATCTTCTGCATGACAAAGGACCATTCTACCTACAGATTTGTAGGTTCAGTCAGGTGTTAGACAAAATGGAATTTTATGGATCCATAATTATTTAATGACTGGCTTGGCATCTTGCATCATGCATGTAACTCACTTTTGCAAGGGCATGGCTCGCTTAAAAGTGATAAAAAAAAAAACCCTTACACACAATCTCTTACGCCTCTGTAATTTCACGAATATCGAAAAATAAAACATACTGGGGACGATTGCTTGTAAGAAATCAATGTTTGTTTTCCCTCATTGATTTAAATACATGTACCTTTTAGTGAAAACTCTTCTTTCCTTTAACTTTTTGTCATATGTGTAATTTAAATATTTTTGTTTTGAAACAAGTCTGTGCAGAAAGGCAGTAGACGACATTTTGCATATTGCATTTTGCATTTTGCAACAGAAGCCATTTAAAATCATTGTGGAAAAAAGAGAATTGCTTGGAATCAATTACCATAACATTAATTCAGGAAGGATACATGTTTTGCAAAATTATTCTCTTTTTCCCCACAATGCTTTCTATTATAAACGGCAAGCTCTCACTTTTGAGGCACTCATTTTTTGTCATCCGCAAAAGAGCCATGCTCTGTGAAAAGGGGGTTTAATGTATCTGCAAAAAGTATCGACCAGGTCAGACTGCACAGGCTGAGCTGAGTCGATTTTTTTTTTTTCCATTGGTAAATTTTCGGCATGTCAAAAGATATATAGGATCTGACATGAGTTGGCGTTGAGATAAAATTTTATTAAACGAGTCTAGGGAAAATGTTATTAAGCGAGCCTTTGGCGAGCTTAATAACATTTTTTCTTGACGGGTTTAATGAAACTTTTATCTCATGCGCCAACGAATGTCAGATTCTTTTTATCACATAACAATATTTTACAAATCGTAGATTAGAAGATGCATTTTTAACCATCTATAGATGCACACGCGGTAATATCCATAAAATCCATTCACTTCTATGAAATACGTACAAAATGACGTCAAAAATGACGTCACACAATAGTGATATTAAACGTGTATAAGATAAGAAAATTCGTAATGGGTATATTACACTGAAAACAAGGGAGGTTATGTGATAAAATTATTCTACCTCAGGATTTTGCCGGCAGTGAGACAAAATGGATTTTATGAATCCATAATGATGTGATGGCTTGCTTTGTAAAGTGCATCACGGAGATGCATTAATTAGTCCCTCTCCCAGAGCATGCTATTAACCCCTAAGCTCCTAAGCTTGACCTATTGACCTTTTGCAGACAGTGCAGATCAAGATCAGACTGCACAGAACGTGCAGTCTGATCTTTGATCAACACTGTCCCATTCGGAGATGTTTTTTTCTGGGAAAAAAATGTTTGAAATAACGTTATTCGAGTTTTTACTATCGGCTTGAAAGTTTAATTTAATTTTTTTAGCAGATGAAGGATTGATATCAACAAGACTGAAATTTTGCAGTTTTGTAAAGCCGGATGAAAGGGAAATGAATCCTGCCTCAGTGGAAAGAATATTCGCCGATCCGAGGATTCAAACGTTCTTCCTGTGATTTACCTGGCCATCGCGTCACCAGCCGGGCTACCGGGGCCCTGGGTTCTAAAAATTGACCTGTATTGCTAAGAGAAAAGGGTGAAAGGGTGTCGAGCGATCTAAAGATGATAAAAATAAAATGATAAATATTATCTTACAGTGATGACGTCAATCAAAGTACTCGTATATTTATAGCATTTACTTGCTTTCATACTTGATAAATAACATTGAAAAGTCTTCACTTGCAAATTGAATTATTGAATTAAACTAAAAAATGTCAACGTTTTTTTGTTGGTTGTATACTTAATATACTTAAGAGGTTTCTTCTTGACCTCTTCTGTTGAATGACCTCTTCAATCTATCTATCTATCTATCTATCTATCTATCTATCTGTCTATCTATCTATCTATCTGTCTGTCTATCTATCTATCTATCTATCTATCTATCTATCTATCTATCTATCTATCTATCTATCTGTCTGTCTGTCTGTCTGTCTGTCTTTCTGTCTGTCTGTCTGTCTGTCTGTTTGTCTGTCTGTTTGTCTGTCTATCTTGCCTGCCTGTCTGTCTGTCAGCCCGTCCGTCAGTCTGTTGCTCTGTCTGTCTTAATATCTGTCTGTCCGTCAGTCCGTTCGTCTATTCTCTCTCTCTCTCTCTCGGTTCACAATGACTTTATTGACACGATATGACCGTTCCTTTTCACTATTACCTCAGGCGCATACCAATCAAAATTTATGTCCCTGACCAAGACATGACCCAAGATATCGCATGGAAACGTAAATTACCTCTTTAACGCAACTTGTCCGAACATCCGGGTTCACACGATACGATTTACCATTCCGTAAGGACAGATGGCGAGTCACACAAAACCGAACGTCTTCTTATTTCAGTATTTTCTTCCTTTATTTATCAATAATAGGGTACTGAGAAGCTCTTATTCTTAGCAGTTATCCGTTTTACCTTGAATCTTTATCACTTGACGAAATTCTAGCATGGCACAACCATAAAGCATTTTCAGACAACAAATTAAATCTATTGCTCAAAACATAAAATTTGTCTTTAAAAGGAAAGAAAATATTGTGGGAAAAGGAGAAAATGCTGGTTACCAGCATTTTCTCCTTTTCCCACAAAGTTTTCAAAAGGCTTCTTTCTCAAGGTTGTTAAAAATCGGGATTTTGCGGTTACGGTTTAACCCTTTACGACACAATAACGAGATTTACGATCTTGAGGAATAAAGTTTTAAAAAACAATGCGGACTGTGCATACTGACCTGATTCAAATACTGGTTGCAGATGCATTAAGACCCCTTTTCACAGAGAATGGCTCATAATTTATATGTGGCGTCTTTGCCGATAACCCTTCACCACATAACCCAGAGCCTTACCGACCCTGTCAATAAAGATTTTTGAAAACATTGTAAAGATGAAAATCCTAGTAATCAAAACGTTTTCAACAATCTTAAAGAGAAATCATTTGAGTCTTAGTTAATTTAATTTGTCATCTGAAATGCTTCAAAAGTGGACAAGTTTAAAGTTTTGCAGTTTGGTTACAGTTAACCCGTCTGTCAATGACGGGAAATTGGACGGAGAAGGGACATTAAAGTACAGCAAGACAATGCGAATCTTCGGGATTAACACATCAAATGCTGTAGAAGAACTTCTGTCACCCAGTAGAAGACCGTTCCTTTTTTTTTGAGGGGGGTGGGGAATTGCATTGTGGCAAACGGAAAACAATTCTCGTAACTTCTCCTTTTACTATAATGTTATATCATGCCTTAAAATTCTAATATTTATTGATTACCCTGATTTCTACAATGATGTTTGTAAATCGTTCGCAGATTTACTAAAGAGGTAATGAGTTAAATCGCAAGGCACATTTATGCTGTTTGGCATCCACTGTCCTTGTGGATCAGTTGTGTTCGCCCAGAGGATGCCTTCTGTCTTCTCCTGAGAGATCTTTTGAGTGTAAGTGGGTTTTTTATTTTCTTGACTTTTTTAAAATTATTTTCTCCTTTTAATGGTAATGATGATGATGGTGACCATGATTGTACTTATCTATCTATCTATCTATCTATCTATCTATCTTATATCTTAATAATATGATCAGCATCAGAGCATCATCTTTATCTGTTGAAGTGGCAGTTGATGAAGAAATAATAGTAATACTACTCGCTAAGTAGCAGCAGCAGTAGTAATGGTCTAAATTAGCGATTTTTGTCGTAGACAGCATCATAAAAATTATTTTGTTTTTTCTTGCTTGCTTGTTTACTTGCATGACCGACGGACCGACCGACCTACCTACTTTTTTATTTATTTATTTATTTATTTAGTCGTCTTTCACACTAATAGTTTTTCGAATTCTTTTTTAAAAGAAAATAAAAATACGAGTTTCACAACATTTAAATAATTATTACTTATCAAAGATCAGCTGATTGAGAAGGTGTGATCTTATGTTGATATCGCAACTTTTTTATTATCGCCCCTGTCAAGCATACAGGGATGTTTTAAGATCGTACATAAGATTTGTTTTTTATCTTTTATATAAATTTAATTTTACCCGTTATCCAAACAACCAAGTCCTCTGACTATTCAGGGGGAAAATGCCTTTGAAAACATTGTGAGAAAAGGAGAAAATGCTAGTAATTAGCATTTTCTCCTTTTTCCACCATGTTTTCTACCCTTTCACAGACAACTCTCGATCTTTGAATATCATTTTGTATGTCATCTGCAAATGCTTTCAATGTCGACACGTTGAAGAATTTGCCGTTGAGTAAAAATTTTTCATAAGAGCTACCTACGATTTTTATCCAGATTGTTTTAGTATATACTAAAATCTATTTTGGAAAATATAGCAAACTTAACTCTTTACCAAACGATCCTATGATTTTACGACTCGAGTCAGAGGGGTTTTGAAAATATTGAAGGAAAAGGAGAAAATGCTTGTTTCTTTTCCCTACAACGTTCACTAACCATTCATTAGACATAGTCTATAAATCGAGTCACGTTTTAATTAACCTTTCACCACACAATGCCGACTTTTAACGACCCTAAGAAAGAAGCCTTTTGAAAACATTGTGCGAAAAGGAGAAAATGCTGGTTACCAGCATTTTCTCCTTTTCCCACAACGTTTTCCACCCTATCAAAGAAAAAATTCATCATTTGAGCCACAGTGAAATTGTCATCTGCAAATGCTTTCAATTTGGACAGGTCTAAAATTTTGTAGTGTGGTAAAGGGTAACATTGATGTCTGCAAATGATTTTGATTTGGACGGGTATCAAGTTTTGTGGTCTGGTAATATTATAATAGCCTTGCCAAAGTGTACTTCTATCAAAACCGGTTCTAATAGGACATGTACTGAGAACAACCTGGTTGTTGCTCGCTTTGAGAGTCTACCTGGGCAAGGCAGCACAGTGCCCAATCTGTTGAAAACAAGGAAAGAAATTGCTAAGTGAACTGTTTAGTGATATGACTGAAATACTGTTGAAAGTGATGTATAAAGTTGTGTGGTGTGGTAATATGAAAACAGCCTTGCAAAAGTGTACTTCTATCAAGACCGGTTCTAATAGGATCTGTACTTAGTAAACACACTGGTTGTTGCTCGCTTTTCAGAGTCTCCTTGGGCAAGGCAGCACAGTGCCAAATCTGCTACTGTTGAAAACAAGGAAGAAATGACTCATGAAATTTATGAAATTTTTTAGAGATATGACTCAAATCCCGTTGAAAGTGACGTAAAGCAATTTAAATAAACAACTAAGCAGATCTCAAGGACAGATATTTATCTTTTTACCAATCGACAAGATTTAATGTACTTATTCAAATCGAAAGCAATTGCTGACGATAAATTCAGTGTAGCTCAAACGATAATACAACTCTTCGAAAGCGTAAAAAACATTGTGGGAAAAGGAGAAAATGATGGTGACCAGTATTTTCTCCTTTCCCCACAATGTTTTTAAAAGTACTCTTCCTCCCGCTCGTTAAAACACTAGCTTGTTACGTAAAGTGATAGAGATGTCAATCACGTTCAAGGGTCACATGTTGTGAAACTTTCAATTTTCTGTATTTTTGAACTAATTTAGGATGATACTGGGCGTTTTTCTTAATCCTTTAGCAAACGAACCTATGTTTTTCAGATCTGACGAGGTAAGCTTTTGAAAACATCGTGGAAAAAGAAGAAATGCTGGTAACCATTATTTTCTTCTTTTTCCACAATCTTTTCTACCCATCGAAATTCATGTCCTATTATTCAATTATTCGTTTAATCTTTTCGTCTGCAATTACTTTCCACATGACCTTGTCTAAAATTTATCGTCTTGTAAAGATTTAACCTTCACTGTAACTATAGCAACTCAAACAGGTATTAACCCATTACATTATTGCCTATTTTTAGCGTCATTTGAAATCAGTACAAATATCACAAAGTGGATATATTTGAAAAAATGGAAAGTGACATTTTTATAGCGTTTGGGGACATTTTATGAAAAAGAACGATCGTTTTTGTATAACCAAATGCCTCTTTTTACCACAAGATTGTCAAAATTTTGTCCGATGGTGGGCCGCTCAAAGCAGTATTTTGCCAAGCCTGGTTGCTCAGCCGGTATCATACAAGGCTAGCAATGTAGAAGTTACGTGTTCAAATCCTAGATTGGCAAAACTGCTCCAGAGGTTGGTTACAATCATTGCGACAGGATTCGTTCTTCTCTCACTCAGAAAATCGTTAGTTATGAGATACAAACTTGATCTATTAGGCGTCTTTAACAAGTGTAGTTGCCTTTGCACAAGTGTACATTAAGATCAGACTGCACAAAACGTGCAGCCTGAACATTGATCTACAATTTCCGCTTTGCTGAAACATTCTTGACAAAAGCAACCGTGAACTGGAAGTTATTAGTGTCATATTTCTACACTGAAAGAGTCTGTCGGTTAACTCTGCGCACTAAAGTTTAAACCCTGTTGTGCTCAGTGCATTAACCTTTTATCACACAATCCGTAGTTTGAACGACCCTGAAGAACATGGCTTTTGAAAACATTGTGGGAAAAGGAGAAAATGCTGGTAACCAGCATTTTCTCCTTTTTTCACAATGTTTTCTACCCTATTAAAGACAGAAATCATCACTACATTTAGTTTAGTTTAGTTTAAACATATTTATTTTACATCGATTGAGAAACAAGTTCTTACAACTTAAACTAATCTCTCTCGATTCTGCTTCCTGGGAACTTCGCCAGTATTCGCGCCGAATGTGTGGGCCAATGAAAAATCCCAAAGTTGACACCCGCTCCCGGGCATCAAACTCGGGACCTTATGGTTACAAGGCCGGCGCTCTAACCCACAACCACGGAAACCCCTGGCTCGGCCAATCGCTTTCCGAGGATTGATGATAGTCACTGCGACAGGATTCATTCCTCTCCCACCGCTGACCATTGTTTCGACGATGATTATGTTGGAAAGCAGCCAGTGGCTTGGAAAGAAAATTGTGCGGAGTACTGGTAAAAGAGACTCCAGGAAAGTATGGATAGGTGCACTGGCCGCCGCGATATAACTGAAATAATGTTGAAAATGGCGTTAAACACCATACAATCAATCAATCTCAATTTAGTCTTGTCCAAATATTTGTTGTTTGGGAAAGAGTTGATCCCTATCCTGCTAGATGAATTAAGTGAAGCTTTCAAGCTGATAGTAAAAAAACCCGAATGATGCTATTTAAAATTTATTTTTAGGAGAAAACTTTCTCCTTATCGAACAGTATAGATCCAAGATCAGACTGCACGTTCTGTGCAGTCTGATCTTGATCTATAGTGTTCGCAAAAGGTCAGTGAGTCGCGCTTAGCAACCTTAGAGTTAAATTTCATCCTCACTCAGTACTGAAAATGCAGTTTCCACACTGTTTTTGTCACAATATCTGGCAAAATCTTTTCGAAGTTTGGTGATAGTCATTGCGATAGGATTCATTCCTCTCTCACCCAGGAATTGTTGAATTATACGCCAGGATTGATGGGTTAAATGTGTGATGTTTAAAAAGCCGTTTTCAACATAATTTCGGTTATATTGCGGTGGCCAGTGCACCTGTCCATGCTTTCATGGAGTTTCTGTTACCAGTGCTTTGCACAATATTTCTCCCAAGACACTGTCTACTTTCCCATATAACCATCGTCAAAACAGTAATCAGCGGTGAGAGAGGAATGAATCCTGTCGCAATGACTATCATCAATCTTCGGAGAGAAATTGGCCGAGGTTGGATTCAAACCAGCGACCCCCTATTCCTAAGTCCTGCTCGCCACCGACTGTGCTACCGGGGCTGGCCTCATACGATAGGAGCTCAATGTGACATTTTGCGCCAATCAAATTTCAGATACATATTCACATGTATCCTGTGACTTTTAGGTAGACACCGGATATACGTGTAAAGAGGTGGGTTGGGGTTGACTAGAAGCGGGTTACGTGACTAAACCCTTTATCACCCAGTCCCGAGTTTTAACGACCTTGAGGGAGAAGGCTTTTCAAATTGTAGCTGCAAAAGGGAAAAATGCTGGTAACCAGCATTTTTTTTTTCCTTTTCCCAAAACGTTTTTTACCATTTCAAAGACAGAAATAATACTTTTTGTTCAATTGAACTTATCGTCTACAAATGCTTTCAACTTGAAAAAGTACACAATTTTGTCCTTTGGTAAAGAGTTAACTCCTATCCTTCACTTCTCGACCATAGATGAGTTTTGCAGAGAGTGTGGAACAAGATCAGCCTGCACGTACGTTGAGTCTGATCTTGCTCCACACTCTCCGCCGTGCTATCAGTAGTATCGGTCATATAGACCCCCACTTAATGTCAAAAGATTGAACAAGAATTATTCTTTCTTATCGTCATCAATTTTAATTGGGCAGGATAAGGGTTAACCCTTTAGCCGCCATAGGCGAAAACATTGACCTTAGCGAACAGCATAGATCAAGATCAGACTGCACAAAACGTGCAGTCTGATCTTTGATCTATACCGTCCGCTTGTGCAGTCAAGCCTGTACAATCAACATTTTTGTAAGTTTCAATAGATTTTATTTAGAGCTGGCAAAAGAGGTCGAGTTTATTTATTTGGTGCTGAAAGAGTCAATGCAGGTGCATGTTGAATTTTCATGCATCTGTGACTAACGGGTATATGGCTTTCTGTACAAACATCGAGAGGTAGTGAAAAGAATAAAAATACAGTGGGGTTGGATATATGTAGAACATCAAATTATACTTATCTAAGTGATATTCATTTATATTTTAAATGATAGAATGTGTTACAGACCAACGATTCGGGTAATTATAATTACTATTTATACACTTATTAAAATATAGATTATGATCTGAGAAGTTCTGTGTATATTGCTGTTCATGCTTTTAAAAAATTAGTGTTCCGGCAAAAAAGAGCTTTTTCACTGCAAAAATGATGTCATTACTAATTGCACATAGAACCACTGTAAATCAGTTTACTGATAAAATGATAAGATAACGTTATTTATTGGATGAATTCATATTGGCCGAAGACTGTCAAATTTGGCCTGAAGCCGTAGGGCGAGGGTCAGTTCGACAGGCCGACGCCTCATAACAGGGTTAATATTACAGCACCTGATTAATGTCAGTTTTATCAATATGCTGCAAAAATGCCTTGTATTAACCTATTTTTCTTCAGTAAACAGCAAAATACATAATTTCCCTTCAAAGTACCAGCGAGAAGACAAATCATTTTCTGCTACTAGTACTTAGCCGCTACTAGTACTTAGCTGTTTAAGATAAAAGACGTCATCAACCAGCTACTGTAAGATTCTCTCACTTTAAAGATAGAATTATTTCTGGTTCACCATTATTTATTTTGTAAGACGGGACCATAGCGGAAATGACGCATGCAGTCAATAGTTAAAGATAGGGCACCCTAATGGGATTCACGTAACATTCGTGTAACATTGTCTTTCATCGCCAAAATCGTACGGATTCGGCTAAGACTCGGGTGATCCGTAATCGAGGCAGGGACAAGCGTCTATCGATTACTGATTACTCGAGTCTTAGCCGAATCCTTATGTTTTTTTTTCAGCGATAAAAGGCGGTGTTACACGTCTCCCACTAGGGTGCCCTACTCGTATTCTTAAGTTTTAATCGATCGTAAAATAATATTCAGTGCTAAACACTACCAAATTATTTGCGCGGTTTAAAAGTGAAATGTTGAAGGGTACCAAGATAAATGACTAAAGTTAATTAAGGGTCAATTCCAACAGAAATTCCAGGGGGTGGCAGGGATGTGCTATAAAGGAGTCATCTAAGAACAAATTCGCGTATATAGACTCTGTTACAAAAGCCAGTGATATCAACTTTTTTACCTTGTGGCCAAGCTTAATGAATATTGGTCTTGATCTTTCGTTTTGGTCCTATAATATTGAAATACTGTCATCGCAACTTTGATATATTACTAAAATTTGCAGTATAATGTCAAATACCCTATGCCTTAGAAAATAAATGAGCCATGCTCTGGCAAAAGGGGGCTTAAATCATCTCCGTAATCCATCATACCAAGCAAGCCATCACATTCTTATGAGTCCATATCAGCCACTTTTTTTAACAACTGGCTTAATCATGAGGTAGACTGGTCCTTTGACATACAGGAAATTGATCAACATCGAAAAGTTTCGACCCAGGTCAGCCTGCGCGGACTGCGGAGGCTGACCTGGGTCGATACTTTTCGCAGATGCATTAAGCCCCCTTTTCACAGAGCATGGCTCAAATACAATGATATACCAATGCAATACAACAGCGCGTTATACATATTAGCCATGATCTGTGAAAAAGAGGTTTAATGCATCTCCCTGATGCATTATGCCAAGCAACTCATCACATGATTATGGAACCATCGAGTCTGTTTTGTGTAACAAACATCTGAATCTTTCCGTAAACTGGTCCTTGGACATACAGAAAATTAACCAATACCGAAAAGCTTCGGCCCAGGTCAGCCTGCGCGGATTGCGCAGGCTGACCTGGGTGGATACTTTTCGCAAATGCATTAAGCCCCCTTTTCACAGAGCATGGCTCATATACGAGCCTTGCTCAGGAAAAAAGGGGGTTTACTGAATCTTTTGTACCAAGCAAGACAGATAATTCTGGATCCATAAAAATCCCATTTTATCCAACAAACAATCACTAGGTAAGCTCGTCCTTTGACATGGAGACAATTGACCAATAGCAATAGGTTTCGATTCATGTCAGTCTGCGCGGACTGCGCAGGCTGACATGGGTCGATACTTTCGCAGATGCATCAAGCTCCATTTTCACAGAGCATGGTTCATATATTAAATGCACCGATGCTTTTACTTTCAGTACCAAAATGAAGACCTTTACCGCAGTGACATTACATATCTTGTTATGTAGCGTGATGTCAGGCCGTTCCCAAAGATTGACTGAAACACAACTCAGTGATCTATCTAGTAGTGTGTGTGAAAATTTTCGCTGTGGAAATATCAGGTATGTCAGTCGAAACAGTCAGAAAATATTGTTTGCGTGATTGTTTGTGTGCATGTTTGTTTATTTGATGGTTTGTTTGAATGGGGTTTTACGCTGCTTTCAACAGCCAAATCACGACAAGAACTCAATAATTTTTCTCTTTTGTAGGTTTTACCAGTAGCCAACTAGATACGAGGGGTGTTCGAAAAGTTTCTGGGCAAGTGCCACCATTCTTTTATTTTTTGATATGTTTTTCGGTAATGATAGCTACATTCTGTAGGTTGGTTGAAACAAAAAAACGAAGATACACGAAACGCGTGATGTATTATCACCATCGCAACGTCAAGTCGACGTGAAAAGGGCACCTTGATGCATTGAATAAAAGTTTGTCTTTACAAAGGTCTGAAATAGTCATTGTTTTTCAAAATACTCCACGGCATATTTTATGCGCTTCTGATGCCTATGTTACCACGAATTAAAACAGTGTTTGAAGTCTGATGATGGAATTTTCCTTATAAATTCCCTGACCAGGACGGGCAGGTCATCGACGTCCTCGAAACAGTGGCCGCGTAAGTCACGCTTAATAGTGGGGAATAACTAAAAATCGCACGGTGCCAGTCAGGGCAGTATGTTGGTGCGCAATAATGTCAATCTATCTATCAGCAGGTACTTTCTTGGTAGTTGATGAAGTATGAGGTGTGGTGATGTTGTGATGTAAGTAGAATGTGCCGGCTTTTTCTCGTCGTTTCTCCTATACAGCCCCGATAAACTCTATCGCAGCACGTGAAACGAGCTTATGGTTGTACCTATGCATCTATATACATGCAACAACAAAAGTATGTTTATCAATCAATGGTTTCACCAATTGATTCAATCATCATGTAAAGTAGAATATCATTTAAACTATGTACAATGTACATGTAGTTAAAAAATCAAAAGACCGTACCTTCGAGTAATGCTGTACTGTCACTGTCTTCCCAATCGGCAATGTGTGGCAGAAAATAATTCCCTTCATGTTAAAAAAAACGCTTCACCATTGCTTTTGTAGGCGAGGGTAAATTAGGGCGCTTTCATAGAACTGCGCATACTTTTGTCATACACACATCAAAAATATACTGGAATGATTATTGTGATCGATACTTGCCATTAAAAAAAGTTATTTTGTGAGGTGACGTCAAGGTGCCCCGCTCACGTCGACTTGACGTTGCTATAGTGACAATACATCACGTGTTGCGTATATCTTGTATTTGTTTCAATTAACCCATAGAATACGGTTGTAGCTATTACTACCGAAAAAAAATCATCAAAAATAATCTTAATAAGTAAAAGAATGACACCCCTTGTATGTACTTTATTGTTGATTTTTGTAACTTGTAAGCACACAAAAATAAAAAAAAAAAGACACAGAATGGGTAAAATTACCATTGCAATCAGTGTATGAGTACCTTTAGAAATGAAGTTTATCATCAATGTAAGATAGAATTAAGTTTTAGTTTACATGAACCATGCTCTGTGAAAAGGGGGTTTAAAGCACCTGCATAACGTTTCGGCCCAGGTCAGCAGACTGCGCAGGCTGACCTGGGCCGAAACGTTATGCTATTGGCCAATTTTCTGCATGTCAAAGGACCTTTATACCCCCATATTAAGTCCATTGTTAAACAGAATGGATTTTATGGGTCCATAATTATGCGATGACTTGTTTGCTACAATGCATTACGGAGATGCATTTAGCCTTCTTTTGCTAGAGCAACCATTTTGTTAAACCTTTATTAAGTGACACAGTATTGTCGTTATACTATAGGAATCCCACTATTTAACCTTTACGGTTCAAACATATACGCTGCATCTCTTTCGATGACTCTATTACTAATAACAACAATCCACTGAACCTCTGAATGACTATAACTTGCAGACTTTATTATACATGCGGATGATAAAGATCAAAGATTATTTTGCACGTTCTGTACAGTCAGATTTTTAACCCATGTCTTCCGAATATGCCTATGACGTTGAACGAATTAAAATGCTATATTAATGAAAATTTCCGGAGGAAAGTAAAGCTGAAGTTTGCGACTATTAAGGATAACTTCCACTCCTTATCGATTAACAGAATATGGTGAATAAAGTTCTGATACACAAATACATGTGAAATCTTGTTTATTTGGTGTAATATATCGTTTTTTAACATCATTCAGTGTATGGTGTCGCGGCTTGTGCACCTATCCATGCTTCCAATTTGTACAAATTAAAAAAAAAGGTTGGCTAGAAGAGTTAAACAAATACTCTATGTATATATCCTTTTCAATATGTTCATACTGCAGCGTATTCGTCGTCAACACCCATACAACATTGTTGTTGTACTAGTTTTCATCGTCATCATCATCATCATCATCATGTTCATCAACAGCAGCAACGAAATAAGCAGCATGTATCAGCAAGATGATCATACAATATGTTTTGTAATAAACAGCTACGACGAATTACTCAAACAGTACCATGGCCTCCTGTTAACTGTGGACGAAATAAAAGAGCTAAAAATCAAGCGAGAATCACAGAGAGTGAACAACCTTGAAGCTCAAGGTTATAAAGCCTCTGTCAGTGCGGGGGACATTGGAGACGGCGATGCTTGCTGTGCCACGTAGGTGTTCTCTATACTTGTGTTGTGCTCTGTGAGAAGGGGTCTTAATGCATCTGCAAAAAGTATCGACCCAGGTCAGCCTGTGCAATCCGCTACTGGTCAATTTTCTGCATGTCAATGGATCAGTTTACCTCATGATTCACAGTTGGTCGTTGGACTAAATGCATTTATTAATCCATTGTTATGTGATTACTTCCTTGGTCTAATGGATCACAGACATACTCTAAACTCCCTTTTCACAGTGCGGTGCTCACTTGTAACTTTGTTAATATTGTTGGAGTCGTCATTGTTTGTGTTGTTGTCATCGCTTTTTGTCGTTGTTGTTACCACCAGGATGTCGCAACCAAGGACAATACGACAATTCATACAAAGCAGTGAAGGCACCCATTATCTTCCGCTAGATGGCATTCTTCAAATACAAATCTAACTGATTTAGGCATTCTGGGAGCAGTACCGAACTATTTTTCCAAACGACAACCATTACTTTGAATTTCAAAATAAGATAAACGTTTACCCAATAAACTCTACCTGGTGCGATTCATTCAGCTATGATCAGGTACCATGTAACCTATGCACCGGCCATTTATTAAAACAGCCCCTACAGGCTTGGGTAATAGCTTTGGTATAAGCCCTACTTTTCCCTTGTATATGGGATGGGTGATGCGTCATAGCAGACAGGTCGAATCTTCGTAGAACATGACATGCGCAGACAACGGTGAAGGCACCTAGTTATTATTCAAATGTGGTCGTTGCAGTTGTTGTTATTGTCATCGCCATTGCTGTTATTTTCAAGTCGTTGTCGTCGTCTCTGCCGCCGTCGTCGTTGTAGATATAGAGGATATATATATATTTTTACAGCGAAAGATCGAAATTTATTTCATCGAGTGAACATCATCGGTAATATTTTCACGAGTGCTGCGATCTTCATCGAAAAAAACAAATATTCTATTAATTTCATGCTTTAAACCCTTTTGTGGGGAACTTACATCAAAATCCAGTACAGTTCTTTTTGGTTATTCCCCGTGGAGTACCCCCTCCGCATAACAATGCATCACAAAATTACGTAAAGCGCGGGAAAAGTAGGGTAAATTACGTCATCTTTTCATCTGGTTGAACATCTTCGCAAGCCAAGGATACTAACTCCACTTTGTTCGTTACGTACCCTTGGCCGCTCGCCTCTTTAAAAATCGAAACTCCCGCTGCGCCACCTATCGAATATCACGAGTTGCGTAACCTTTGCTGATGTTATTTCTGACCAATCAAAATGCTTGTAATAAAATTTGTTAGGCTATGCATCAAAACAAGACGAACAGACATACGATGATTCGCAATCATTTGGCTGTGGAACCCGTCCTAATATTCCACATAATTGATCGTAAACTATGAAAAACTCATTAAATATCGATCGTTTATTCTTTTTTGGCAAATTTTCATCACAAACACGACAACTTTTGTTTTTGACGGGCGCCGCCATTATTGTTTTCTGTTTTGCGAAAGATTTCTTGTTACGGATGGTTTGATTGGACGCGATGGGTTTTGATCGCATCCAATGAAATGGCGCAGCGGCAGCTTCGATTTTTAAAGAGGCGAGCGGCCAAGGGTACTACCTTAGTATCCTTGGCTTGCGAAGATGCTGGTTGAATGTCACGCGTTGTTTACCTAGGTAACTAGTGCGCGGGAACTACTGTTTCCGCCTTCAATTGAATAGTTAAAATACAAAGATCGGTATTTTTCACTGGTTGTAACCATGAAATATCGAAAAATATTTCATCGTTATTTCTCGATAAACTACCGGAAAGTATGAAATATGTTATTACAGTCGTCGTCATGGTCTTTGTTGTTGTTGTCCTTGTTGTGGCTGTTGTCGCATAATTTCGAAAGGCGTAAATCAAATATCAGACTGAACATTCTTAATGTATACACTGTTCGGCAAAACGTATTTAAAACGTCCTAAGCCTACTCACTGAAGGTCAATAATGCTGCAATACTATGCCACAGTCCTAGGAAGATATTTGATCCTTTCGTCTGTACATTGGAATGTACCATACTTATGTTTCGAGTGTTTAAACGTACCGTTTGACTCTCAATAAAGTTCTATGTAAATATATTTTTAACTCTTTACCAGACGACAAAATATTGGACTTTTCCATTTTTAAAGCATTTTCAGACGACAAATTAAATATAGCTCAAACGATATGATACTAGTATGTCTTTGAAACGGTGAAAACATAACGCAGAAGAGGAGAAAAAGCTGGTCACCAGCATTTTCTCCTCTTTCCATCATGTTTTCAAAAGCGTTTTTTCTCAAAGCAAGGCTTTTGAATACTTTGTGGGAAAAGGAGAAAAAGCTGGTCACCAGCATTTTCCCCTTTTTCCACAATTCATTTATTTATTTATTTAGGAAAATAGTGCATACGATAAACTATACAATGACTAATTTAAGTGGAGAGAAGAAATCAATCGTTCATATGCCAGATTCTGCACCACCAAGGTATCAATATATACCCCATGGATCATGTGTGTAAGTGTAATTTTATTGTTACTATATGTGTGCGAGGTAATCTCTTTTTTACCTGTGCTCAATTAATGAAATGTTCTTCGCTTTTTAACCCTTTCTCTACTATATTAGATCAATTGAATTTTCCAGCCAATTTTCAATTAAAAAAAAATAAGAAAATAGACAAATAGACATTGCAAATTTAAGGTAATATTTTGGGGAAAATCACTTACTTACAGACTGCATGTTCTGTACAGTCTTAATCTATACTGGCCATTAAATGGCCTTAAGTCGCGCTTAGTAGCCTAAGTGTTACGAAGATCATGGTCCGTATTCACCAACAAATCTTAAGGACGGTCTTAGTCTTATTCTAAAGAGTTTTCTAAATTTCAAAGTAACATAACTTCTGATTGGCTAACCCATCAGCAGTTGTGTTACTTTCTATATCCAGAGTTAGACTATGAATGAACTTAAGAATAGTTGGTGAATACTGATCCAAAATATCAATTTCGTTTTTGGACTCTCTCTCTCTCTCTCTCTCTCTCTCTCTCTCTCTCTGTCTCTCTCTCTCTCTCTCTCTCTGGCGCTTTCTATCTTTCTATCTGGCTCGCTTTGTGTGTCTGTCTCTCTGGCTCACTCTGTCAGTCTGTCTGTCTATCTGTCCGTCTTTCCACATGATAATTCATGCTCTTCCTGTTTCAGTGAATACGGAGAATGTATCGGAACCTGTCTGGTAGAACCTACGTTGCTGACTTTGCTGATTGTTGACGGTGATTCCTTGGCCTTCGATTTCTTTCAAGTGCCCGGATACTGTTCATGCAAGAACTTCCAAATCTAGTAGGGGAAAGCAAATACATTTAAATTTCGATGATTCGAATATGCAATAATCCGAATATATCGCTCATTCGAACTGTTTGCTCTAAAAAGTTCAGCGGCACTGTTGACACTGTATTCACCAACAGTTCTGAATACTGTTCTAAATCTATATTCCTACACGAGCCACTCGTTTAGTCGAGACAGGAACTCTCAGCCAATCAAACTGCTTGGTTTGAAATTCGACCAGAATAGAAAATGTGCCTTCTTTAGTCTATGTGTCTCATGAAAAATTTCACTTGCTTTAACGGACAGTGTATGTCAAAATAAGACCCCACACAGCATAAAGTCTGATCTTTGATTATGCAACCAGATACCGGTCAGAAAATCCTAGAATATTTTAACATTTCAGTCACGTGAGTGATTATTGATTATTTTATTTATCTGGCGCAATTAGGGCAAAGAAATAACCTCGCGATATTCGTGTTTAATCAGTATTAAATGAAACAAAAATTTCATTAGTAATAAAAAGAAATGAGCCCTGCTCTGTGAAAAGGGGGCTTAATGCATCTGCGAAAAGCTTCGACCCAGGTCAGCCTGCGCAATCCGCGCAGGCTGACCTGGGCCGAAGCTTGTCGCTATTGGTCAATTTTCTGTATGACCAGTTAACCCCATGATTCTGTCGGTTGTTAGACAAAATGCATTATATCGATCCATTATTCAGTAATGGTATTGCTTGGTATCATGCATCAAGCAGATGCATTAAGCCCCTTTGCCAGAACATGACTCAAATACAATGCATCCTTTAAACTATAACATAAATCTAACCATTGAATAGACGACAAAAATTTAAGACTTTACCAAATTGAGAGTAGGATGGTCCTCGCTGGTACCGCGGTACTTAATTATGCCGAAAATTTACGACAAGAGAGAGAACTCACATGCATTATTTTCAATACTCTGATAAACTGTTGCATGTAAAGTTACAATAGAGGTTGGTATCAAAGTTTAAGTCGTGTTTTTCAGACAAATATATTTAGCTCCAAAGGGAGTCCACTATGGTACCGTGTTAACTCCTGGAATTTGGAAAATCGTAAAAGAAATAATTTTCATTTTTAGGTACCGTAGCTTTCGTTTCCGGCGAGGGCTATGACGTCACAGTAGACGACCTTCACTTGTCAAACATGAATTATCGGTTTTATGTAGAATCAATAGGGGGTAATTATTTTCAACACTTGAGGGAAAAATGTGCTTTATTATTGCAATTTGTGAATATTGAAAGTAAAGTAACTTATCAGTAATGAAGACAAATCTGATATTTTTTTAACCGATACGATGTAAAAGATCGATTTGATAGAGTAAACAGCGGATAGGTAGCGCTACGTATGCAAATTAGGTATTTTTCGGATTACCGCGGTATCATCGATGACGCGGTACCAGCGAGGACGACTATATTTGTAGACGCCGTCATCAGTATAGCTCGACGGCTCGAAGTATAATCTACCGAGACTCGAGAAAAAAAATCATCAGGTTGGCTTGACTAAACAAGCGGACGGTATAGCAACAAGATCGGACTGCACGTTCTCTGCAGTCTGATCTTGATCTATACCGTCCGCAAAAGACTCAGAAAGAAATCGTCTTGTTGGCTTGACTAAACAATCGCACAGTATAAATTCAAGATCAGACTGCAAGTTCTGTACAGGGGTTAAATGAATCTATCGTGTCTCAAAAACTGTCTTACAAGACCATTTTATTTGTGTTTCATCGGGTTGTCTCACAGTCGAACTAGTTTTAATTTCTAGTTTTCAAATATTATTGATCACTAAATTAATTATCCTTAAAGTCCCAGGAGTGGCCAAAAATAAACAATGTGGGTGTTGAAATCAAATCATACCTTTTAAAATTATGGAAATCATTGTGAAACTGACAATCTGTATTTGTATGGTCGGTCCAAGTGTTAGTCGCTGGCAGGAAAATGAATTTCAAAACCAGGTGAAAAGGGAACAAAAGACAGAGCGACCTGGCAACTTTTTATTTGTGTATAAAATTCATTTTTTTGCCAGCCACTAACACTTGGAACGACCGTACAAAAACAGATCGTCAACTCCATTGTAATCTTCATACTTTTGAATGTAAGATTTAAATTCAAATGCATTTTAACAACTATATTGTTTACTTTTGGTCGCTATTGTGACTTTAAACTACTCAAAGAATTAGATAGAAATTTACAGCCAAAGGTAACAACCTAAATATTGAGATTTTGAAACTTAGCATTGCAGGAGAAAACTACCGTATTTGACAGTGTAGATCCAAGATCAGACTGGACCTTCAGTGAGATTTGATCTTGATCTCCACTGTCCACATTCGCGCACTGAGTCGTACCATTTAATTCAATGGATCAGTCAATTCGAACATACGAAAGAAAAATATAAAGTATGCTTACGGTAAGTGTATATCAAAATCAGACTTCATAAAAAGTGGGCTTGGACCCTATTCACAAAATCATTCTAATTTGCATTCTGAGTCTTATTCTTGATTTAGAAAGTAACGCCATTTCTGATTGGCTCAACCAATTCGAAATTTAGACAATTCTTGAGAATAATACTAAGATACTGAAGTATCGGCCCAGGGAACGCATTCACCAACCATTCTTCAGAACATTCTTAGTAGGTTGTGGATTTAGAAAGTAACACAACTTCTGATTGGCTAAACCATTTGGTTTAGCCAATCAGAAGTTGTGTTACTTTCAAATTTAGAAAATTCTGGAAAATAAGACTAAGAATGTTGCTAGGAATTGTTGGTGACTATGGGCCCTGATCAGTAGTGTCCCATAGCCATAGGTTGTAAGATAGTCTGACCAAAATATCCTTGCAGTCGAAATTATTTGGGCCATGCTCCGGCCGGCAAAAGGGGATTTAAAGCATCTCTCTGATGAATTATACCAAACAAGTCATCATATTATTATGGATCCATAAAATCCATTTTGTCTAATAACCGTCTGATCCATGAGGTACGTATACTGGTTCTTGGACATGCAGAAAATTGACCAATATCAAAAATATTAGCTATAGGTCAGCCTGAGCGGATTGCCTAGGCTGACCCGAGTCGATACTTTTTGCATGATATCCCATTTTCACGGAGAACAGCTCAATTTTTCGGACACACCCTTTCAATTTCATATTATTGGCAGTCTTGGGAATTAAAACAAAGAAACAGACAAAATTGCCCCACTAACTGAATTTTCTATATACTAATTTAATTCTAGGTTCTGTGACAAACTATCTGGTTGGTTGAGGCCGAATGTGATGACCAATCAAACGGTTTGTCTCTGAATTTAGAGCTAGGTATGAACATAGAACGGTTGGTAAATACTATCTGACCTTTTACTCAGGGATATGTATTGAATCAAATAAAGAAAATGAACTTTAATCATAATCTGTATTGCTGTTGTTTACTTATTGATGAAAGTGATTTTTGTAGAAAAGATAATGCATGTATCTACAGTAAGTAGTACCGAGACAAGTAGGGGCAAACTACACTCCGCAAAAATTCTAAACTGTCACTTTTGTTTCCTCTGCAAATTTGACTAATAGAGAGGTGAATGGAAACAAGTTGTAACTTATAATATTGACGTTAATAATGGTATTGTAGTTAAAAGATTCTCTATTTTGCCAACAGAAGGCGTGTCTTTTTAAAAAGAGGGAAATCAAAACAGTTGTGGTGTCTATGAGCAAACACAGGTTAAAAAGAGAAGCTAACATTACTGAAATTTTGTCAGCGATAAGAAAAAACATGAAGATTTGCACAAACACAGAATTCGAGAAATGAGTATAAAGTTTTCAAGAATTTGATTTTTCAATTTTCAGTGTTGAGTGAATGGATATTAAATAAGCTCCTTTATTAAGTACAAGTCCATAACTTTTTTTCAGACTTAGGCTGAGGTATGTTTTTACAATCAATCATTCTGCAAAAAATCAAACAAAATGAAACATCACTTCTCTAGACAGTAATGAAAAAAAAAAAAAGGTCTACGGGGAATTAGAGCTTAAAAGTGGTGGTTTATAATTTCTGCGGAGTGTATTTACGAATATCTATGGATTAATTTTATAAACATTGATGTTATCACTATGTCCACTAGATGGGTCAAAGGTTAAAAACATCATATTTGTCTTCGGGTCAAGGGTCACTTCCTGTGGTCCCATAATTCCGTCTGACCTCGAGAGAAGGTCACCAATAAGGTCTCCATTTTCGCTTATCATTTGCACGTTGTCACTGCCGAATCCACATACAACAACTTTTTCATCTGGCATAATAAAAAATCCACGTGGTGAATTGAGGCTACTGTCCTGTAAAGAAAGATTGGTATCCATATTCACCCACAAGTGAGCCTTGCTCTCTGAAAAAGGAGGTTAAATGCATCTGCAAAAAGTATCGATTCAGGTCAGCCTGCGCAATCCGCGCAGGCTGACCTGAGTCGATACCTTTTGCTATTGGTCAATTTTCAACAGCCCAAAGGACCAGTTTACATCTTATTTCAGCAGGTTGTTAGACAAAACGAATTAATTGGATGAAGAAAAGTGTGATGACTCGCTGGTATAATGCATCACGAATATGGATTAAACCCCCTTTTCCCACTGTCTTGAAGGTTAAGTTTAGATTGATTTAACTTTCTCTTACTTTCGCCGTAACACTGTAACGTACGGGGCTTGAGACCTAGGGATCGCTGGTTGCTGGTTAGGTTTCAAAGCTCGGCCAAATTCTTACCGAGATATTGATGAAAGTCATCATGTAAAGATTCATTCCTGTCTCACCGATTAACTTTTTTTTTTTTTCGCTAATGTTTATATGGGAAAGCAGCTGATGGCTTCGAAAGAATGTGCGACGTGCTATTACAAAAACAATCCTTGGAGAAACCCTGATAGGTGCACTGGATGCCACGATATAAAGGGAAAAACGTCGAACAAATAAATAAACATCCTTTTACTTTCGAAAATCTAAGATAATGAAATATGGGGATTGGTTCGCTGAACAGCACAGTTGAGTTCTTGCCTGTATTTCATTTCGATTTCTTTTACTTTTCATTACCAACCTTGTAAACAAAACGCCTGAGAATCGAACCGGAAATACATGTCACATGACCTCTATGACAGTCTGACACATAGGAGTAGTTTCCGGTCGGGTCCATTTTGACATACCAAGGTCGAAAAAACATTGGGTAGAAATTTTCTTCCGGACATATATCTTGCTGCTCTTCTCCAGTATCTGAAATCATCTGAAAGGAAGTGAGATACGGCATGAGGCTTTTTTTAAATATCAACTCTTAACCAAATCACAAAATTTTAGACTAGTCCAAATTTAAAGCAATTGCAATGGACTAATAAATGGTACTCAAATGATAGGATTTGTATCAGAAAGGGGAGAAAACATTGTGGACAAAAGGAGAAAATGCTGGTTACCATGTTCTCCTTTCCCCATGGTGTTTTCAAACGTCTTTCACCTCAGGGATGGTGTGGTGAAGGGTAAAAACTTCTTTTGACGTGTTCAACAGATTGGGCATAGTTTTCAATAAAGCTGAAAGTAGAGAGGACACCAGTTTACCATATTAATTGACCTGGGTCGACGCTTTTTGCAGATGCATTAAACCCCCCCCCCCCCCCTTTCACAAAGCACGGCTCGTATGCTTGTTTAACACAAACTGCTGGCTTGATAGAGATTGCAGTCTTTAGGCTACTTTAGATCGATATATGAAAAAAATAAAGGATCTATGGACCCATCCCTCTTAGAATGCATGCATATGACTGGTTACATGGTAAGATAACCACTAATAAATGAGTCATGCTCGGTCGTCCTCGGAACCCAGGTTTGAAGCATTCCGTTACTCTCCATGCATCACCCCTGGGAAAATTGACTAGCAAATCGTCGTTTCTTATGAATATTCATATGGTCGGGAAGTACTCTAATAGCCAATCGAAAGATCGGTAACATAATAATACTCTCTTGTAGACAGAATAATTTAATTTCTTCCGTTACTAAAAATAACCCTGGAAAAAACCCGAGGTTGTCAACAAATATGGCGGCCGTTAGCTTGCTTGTCTCTTGTGAGATATGCCATTATGCAATACAAGGACGACACTATCGATCTTTGTGTACTATTTTAACTGACAATCTTTCGGTGTTACGCCGAAAATCTCTTTTAAACGCTTCTCGATTGTGGTGTTGATGGGCGCCGCCATATTTAAAGTATCTCTAAGCTTGATTTGCAACGAATGATGTAATTGGATATCGACAGGTAAAAAATAGAAATGACGGCGTATTTGTGATAAAAATAGTTTAAATTTTCTCAAAGAAAAACTGAGATCACCAGTCAAAATGCTTCATGAATAATTCATGAGAACGAGGAAACGCCCGCGAAATAACCCAGGGGCGATTACAGAATGAATCGAAACTGGGTCACCGAGGATGTGCTCTGTGGGAAAGGAGATAAAGTAACAATAATTGCCAAAAGTAAACAAAGCGGGTGTAAAATGCATTTCAATTTAAATCATACCATTTAAAAGTATGGAAATTATTGTGAAGATGATTCTGTTATTGTACGGTCGGTCCAAGTGTTAGTCGCTGGCAAAGAAATTAATTTCGAAAGTAGGTTAAAACCTGCCAGGTCACTCTGTCTTTTGTTAACATCTTGCCTGATTTTAAAATTCATTTTTCTGACAGCAACTAACCCTTTGAACGAACACACAAAAACAGATTGTCATCTTCACAATATTTTCCAGTCCTTTAAATGGTATGATTTAAATTTAAATGCATTTTAACACCTGCTTTGATTTTTTGGCCGCTATTGGGCCTTGAATGCCTCATTTACAACAAGTATCGATTCATATCTGCCTGCCCAGTTTGGTCGAAACTTTTTGCCTTCATTCAATTTTCTGTATGTCAAAGGATCAGTCGATCACACGATTTATTCGATTGTTAGACAAAATGAATTTTATGGATGTTTAGATATATGATATCTTCCTTGGTATCAATCGTCACGGAGACGCATTAAACCCCCTTTTGCCGGAGCATGGCCAAAATGCAACTGATACCTAATCTGAAATTTTATACAGGTTTTTTGCTTGTTGCGGTGCACTCTCTTGCACTACGGATCATTCCCATTCACCTCTGTAGTTGGCTCAGAAAGTAGTCCGTCATCAAGTGATATTTTCGTCACATGACCATAACTCAAAATGGCAACACAAACGCCGGTGAAAGAAAGACCAATCGATTGTTTTGTGTGCTCTTCAAACAGCATACGGCCAATCAGACTTAGTGGTAGGAAATGTGAAAAAGAGGGATTTTCTGAAAAGCTTAAATGTCTTTTAAAGGACGATAACTTGTTTTTTAATCTTACAAACTTAGATCCTTTGTCTAATTTATTATGTTACACATGAAACAGTTAAACAGTAACAAAACATGTTTTCCTCGGTTTGACAAGATTCTTGTCATTTAGCCCGTTGCAGAGATGTATGGTGAGAGTAACGAACGACAACTCTGCTCGGAGATTGGTTACGGTGCTCAACCAGATGTACACCGCGCATGACAAAATATTGTTACTCAATGAATGACAATCTGTTGACGTCATTCGTCAAATGCTGACCGGCATGTTCTAATACCCGCCTACCTGACAAGTTTTAACCCTTAGGCTGGTAAGCGCGACTCACTGACCTTATGCGGACAGTGTAGATCAAGATCAGACTACACAGAACGTGCAGTCTGATCTTGGATCTACACTATCCGTAACGGAGATATTTTTATCCAAGATAAGTTTAAAAACACATTATTTGGGTGTTTACTACCGACTGGTAAGTTATATTTAAGGACAAGACACCCTAATGGGATTTCTGTAACATCGCCTTTCATCGCCGAAAAAATGTACGGATTCGGCTAAGATTCGGGTAATCCGTAATCGATCGGCCGATAGACGCTGGTTCCGCGCATCGATTACGGATTACCCGAGTCTTAACCGAATCCATACGATTTTGGCGATGGAAGGCGATGTTACACGAATCCCATTAGGGTGCTCTATCCTTAACTTATTTAGCAGGATAAGCGTTAACAGCAAGACTAGTTCTGTTTATTGATTTCGCTAAAAGAATGTCCATGACAATATTACTAGTACTTTCTATTGTGGAACAACATCTGATCATTATTTATTATCGGTTGCCTTTCCTTATATTTTGTGAAAATATATGAGCCATACTCTGTGAAAAGGGTTTTAATACATTTAAAACAAGAGGGCCATTGGCCCGTAAGCGCTCACCTGAGAAAAGTCATCTACAGTTGCTAAAACTGAAGAGATCCTGGGTTTAATGATGTTAAACACACAAGTATAAGTGACCTACTTTTTAACACAACATGGCCAATTTTCCAACTTGTCCAAGATATCATCAAGACAAACATTCCTACCAAGTTTCATGGGCATCAGGCTGAAAATGCGGCCTCTAGAGTATACACAAGGTTTTTACTAAGATTTTCTCCAAAGACCTAATTTTTGACCCAACATGACCAAATTTCCATCCTGTCCAAGATATCATCAAGACAAACTATCTTACCTGGTTTCATGAATATCAGACTGAAAATTTGGTCTTTAGAGTGCACACAAAGTTTTTCTGAGATTTGGCCAAGTAATCTACTTTTAGACCCGACATACCCCAATTTTGAACTTGTTCATATATCATCAAGACAAACATTCTGACAAAGTTTCATGAATATCAGGCTAGAATTTGTCCTCTAGAGTGCACACAACGTTTTCCTAACATTTGGTCAGGTGACCTCTTTTTTTTCTTTGACCCAACATGACCAAATTTGACACTTGTTTGAGATATCATCAAGATAAACAACCTGACCTAGTTACATGAGTATCAGGCTAAAAATGTGACCTCTAGAGTGCACACATGGTTTTTCTAAGATTTGGCCCGGTGACCAGCTTTCGACCCAAAGTGACCCAATTTCGACGTTGTCCGAGATTTATCAAGACAAACATTCTGACCAAGTTTCACGAGTATCTGACTGAAAATGTGGCCTCTAGAGTGCACACAAGGTAAATATTGACGACCGCATGACGGACGACGCACGACGGACGCCGGCCACAGCAAGATCACAAAAGCTCACCTTGAGCAATTCGTGCTCAGGTGAGCTAAAAAGTATCGAACAAGGTCAGCCAACGCAGTTCGCACAGGCTGGCCTAGACAAAACTTTTTACTTTTGATAAATTTTCTGCATGTCAAAAGACCAGTGTACCTAATGATTCAATCGGGTGTATGCAAAATGGCTTATATGGATCCACAACTCAGTGATGACTTGCTTGGTACAATACAGCTTGGAGATGCATTAAATATCAATTTACCAGAGTATGGCTGATATACATAACCGAAATTACCTTGATGGACGGAGGAGATGCACATGCGCAGGCTACAGCAAATCGTTCAGCAGCATAACTTATCCCATAACAGCGGTCAGACGTCATTATTGTTTGTTTATGGATCAATTTCTTGCCGACATTAAACAGCTCAATCTTGTTCTCTCTCGGTATCGTTACAGCAATCTCATTGCCCGCCACGTGGGCCAAACCGAACGGTTGATGTGATAGTTTGTAGTCCGAAATCAGCACGTTGTCAATGCTGAACACCTTAATCTTACAGTTGTTACGGTCGACAAGTATCAGTTGACCATTGGGCATATGGACGATTCCGGTAAACCAACACGTCTCAATATCGCTTACGGTGCGTCCGCTTAGTGATTTAATTAAAGTAGCTGAAACTTTCCTTGGTTCCACAGGGCGGACGCTCTTCAAGCTCCTTGTGTCTGCTTTTAGACTTCGTTTAGAACCTCTGACGTCACGCTCGTCTTCTGGGTCAGAATCAGCATACTTGTGGACTTTCAATAACTGTGAAGACGGTACTTCGGCACTGTTTGTTTTCACCTGGACTTCTCCAAGTCGGTTTATACCTGTCATTAACCTGCCAAGAACATCGTCAACAATAAAATCGAGATTTATGGATTTTATCCGGCCATTCAGATTGGCCAATTTACCCCGGTAGTGTTCGCCTTGAGCTTCCGCTTCCGGTAGAATCTGAAGCGCGTGACTGTCTGAGCCATACTTTAGTGAGTTGGTCGATAAACCCAATAATTTAGAAGCCGATTTACGGATACGTTGAGCTTCTTTAACATCTGCTTGAATCTCGGACTTCTCCTTACTATGGATACCATACACTTCGCTTATTACTTGAGCTTCACATCTAGTTAAATGTTCATTAATTCTCTGTCGAACAGATTTAATGGTTTGTAGTAATTCAACTTGATCCAAGTCTATGTTTTTGTCAGCTTGTACCCTATCATCAAAAATACCCTTGGCGAGAGATGCTTCGTCGGCAAGCAGATCATTTGTCTTTTTGACATCATCTCTGTGTTGCATGGACGCTTCTTTCAGTGATTTTACATTTTTACATGCCTTGTGAACATTTGCAGCACATTTCTCACAGATGACCTTCCGATGAGCCTCGCAATACTTTGTAACAGTCTCTCCAGTGTGTGTATGGCAGTGAGGTGCCGAAATTATATTCTCTATCGGCTGTTTACGAGCATCGGTCAAAGATACCACTTTGTGCTTCTTTGTCGTTTTTAAAGCTCCGTGGACACCTAGACACTCGTCGCAGAGCGCATCATGACACGTGGGGCACCAGTGTTGTGCATATACTCGTTTTCCCTGTCGTTTACAAGTGTCACATTTTCGTTGGGTATCTTTTAATGCAACTGTTTCAAGATAGTTTGCCAGAAATTCATTTGTAGGTAGATATTTCGCCCATTCTTCCACTGACTTTGCCTCACTAGGTGCTTCAGTGGTCTGAAGACAAAGTGGGCATATGATAACATTGGAGTTTCCCGAGGTTTCTGGTATATATGTCATGAGACAACCTCGGCAATAGGAATGTAAACAGGACAATGTTTTCGGCTCGTCCAACATCTGCCGGCATAATTCACACGTGATGAAATCATCTACCGCCACCGTCTTCCGGTTACCTGATTTATCGGCATTGAAAGTTCTCTCCCTTTGTAACTTTTGTGGACTTGATGACTGATAACCAGTTGATTTTCTTGGGCTCGTAGACTTAGATGTCGCTTTTTGTGGACTTGGTGAACGCCAATCATCTGTTCTATGAGGGCTTCTCGAGATAACTGTAGACTTTTTACTCTCCGTTCTCTTTACTGGACTGCGAAAGGTCATGTTTTTGTTAGCTGTGGAAATAAACGTTCGAGCCATACACTGTGAAAAAGAGGTTTAATTCACCTGCAAAAAGTATCGATCCATGTCAGCCTACGCAGTACGCACAGGCTGACATTGGTCGAAACATTTTGCTATTTAGACAAATTTTCTGCGTGTCAAAGGATCATTCTTCATTAGGATTCAGTCGGGTGTTAGACGAAATGGATTTTATAGATCCATAGTGATGTAATGACGAGCTTGGTATAATCATTACGGAGATCCTTTAAACCCTTTTTGCCAGAGCATGGTTCATTTCATTATATTCATTGTTTATTTCTTTTTTCTATAAAACTCCAGACAAGAAGAGGAAAGAGAGAGAGAGAGAGAGAGAGAGAGAGAGAGAGAGAGAGAGAGAGAGAGAGAGAGAGAGAGAGAGAGAGAGAGAGAGAGTTTCAATTAACGGTATGTGCAAATAAGGGTATGAACAGGATCTTCAAAATGGGCGTGTGTGCTTTTTTTTGTACTAGTTTTGGTTAACTGATCATTATTGTGCATTTTACACGGTTTATGTATTTGAATGATTTCAAGGCCAGACAGAAATGGTGGAGAAAGTTTGCTTTACAAGCAATTTTAGAACTACCAAACTGTCGACACATACATGAAACTCAAAGACATAACCTCTGATAGACGGGAAAATATCAGCTAGGCTCTGTGAAAGGGGGTTTAATGTATTTGCAAAAAGTATCGACCTATGTCAGCCTGCGCAGTCCGCGCAGGCTGACATGAGTGGAAACTTTTTGATATTGGTTAATTTTCTCCATGTCAAAGGACCAGTCGACCTCATGATTTAGGCGGTCGTTAGGCAAAATGGAATTTGTCGATCCATAATTATGTGATGACTTCTTTTGTATGTTGTATCACGGAGATATATTTAACCCTTTTTTGCCAGAGCCTGGCTTATATATTTTTCATCTGTACTGATCAGTGTAAAGGCCCAGTAGAGGCCAAAATATCAAGTCAGGTGTCATAATACATTTAAATTTAAATCATACCATTTAAAAGTATAGAAAATATTGTGAAGATGACAACCTGTTATTCTGTAGTTGTCCCATGTGTTAGTCGCTGGCAGAAAAAAGCATTTTAAAATCGGGTAAAAAGTAAACAAAAGACACAGATACCTGGCAGGTTTTAACCTAGTTTTGAAATTAATTTCTCTGTCAGCGACTAATACTTGGACCGACCGTACAATGGCAGATGGTCATCTTCACAATAATTTCCATACTTTTAAATGGTATGATATAAATTTAGATGCATTCCGCTTTGTTTACTTTTGGCCTTTATTGTTACCTTAAGAGGTTGTACTTTTACAGTAGCTAGCTTTTTCAAAGAAAAGAAAAAAAAAAGTTTTTATTTATAGTTCTAGCGGAAGGGTGATAACTCTTCTACACATTAGTCATTATCTATTTCTCTTTTTCCAGCCCCTGTCTTTGCCTCTTAGTTTACCCTTTTACCAAACATTTCTGACTTTAACAAATCGGGGGAAGAAAGCTTCTGAAAACATTGTGGGAAAAGGAGAAAATGCTAGTAGTTAGCATTTTCTCTTTTTCCAACGATGTTTTCTGCCCTTTCCAAGGCAATCTTCATCATTTGAGACACTTTTTATTTGTCGTCTGCAAATGCTTTCAATTTAGATGCGTCTAAAGTATTGTCGTGTGATAAAGAAATAATCTTTTACGAAGCGACCCCATGTGGTAGGAACCATTCGACAACATTGGGAAAAATGAAGCAAATGATAACAGAAACCATTTTCTCCTTTTCTCACAATGTCATCTACGTCTGAAAGACATTCAATACAGTTTAAGTCTATCCCGAACGGCGACAACCTGAGTAGTCTCTACGGACAATGGCGTAGATCAAGATCAGACAGCACCGAACGTTCAGTCTGATCTTTGATCTACACCATCTGCTACCTTATGCTGGACAATGACCGATTTATCTTCAATGACAGTGGAAATCTACTTTTACACTTCGAAGAAAAGTCGAATTTCTTGAGTTAATAGTGAAAGAGTTAAACCTCAGTTAAACCTTCATCACACAACCCCATGTCTTCATGACGCTAGGAAAGAGGCCATTTGGAAACATATTTGGAAAAGGAGAAAATGATGGTAACCAGCATTTTCTACTTTTCCCACAATTTTTTCTGCCCTTTCACAGACGATTTCTATCAATTGATCCACATTTAATTTGTCGTCTGTAAATGCTTCCAATATGGTTGAGTCTAAAATTTTGTCGTTTAGTAGAGTCAATAGACTATGTCATAAGCAAATAATGAGTCTGAATTACATGTATACCGAAAATAATTAAAACAATCTACGTTCTGGGAAAAGAGGGTTAAGTGCATCTGCGTGATGCATCAGTATACCAAGCAAGACATCACATAATTATGTATCCATAAAATCCACTTTATCCAACAACCGGCTAAATCGTGTAGTAAACTGGTCCTTCGACGAGCAGAACATTGACCGATATCAAAAAGTATCGACCCAGGTTAGCCTGGGCGGACAGCGCAGGCTGACCTGGGTGGATACTTTTTGCAGATGCATTAAGCCCCCCTTTTTTACAGAGCATGACTGAAGTAGATTTCACTTTATAAATTAGTAAGTTTCTCACCTGTACAATTTTCTATTTCACCTTATCATTTACACTGAAACACTCTAAAATATGAAAAATGATTTCACATATTTATACTGATTCACCATATTGATCTATCTCTTTGTTATTGAAAAGTTGCATACACACATATCGACAACTACATCAATAAAAGAGTAAATACAAATTTGAAAAAACAGATTTTTGAAACGGCTATTTGAAAAGATCGATTATTGAAAGGGAATTGGTTTAGCATCATTGAATACAGTTATAATCGGCATACCGATACTGAAGTTTTAAAATCGATAATCGCCAAGATTAACCCTTCACCTGCTATATAACTAAAATGACATTTTCAATTCGACAGTAATAACCTAAATAATTCTATTTCAAAGTTATGCTTTGAGGAATAACATCTCCTGATCGGACAGTGTAGATCCAAGATCAGACTGCACGTTCTGTGCAGTCTGATCTTGATCTACACTGTCCGCAAAAGGTCAGTGAGTCGCGCTTAGCAACCTAAGGGTTGATTCTGATCGTCAAACATGTTCAGAAAGTAAAACAGCCCGTGATATTTCTGTATTTTATTTTCAGGCATCCTTAAAACATTAGAGTTCGATTGGTTTTTTGAATTCATCGTCGTCGCCGGTTGCCCATATGGGCTACGCTTCCAGAAGACTGTTAGAACTTTATGTTACAAGGGATAGTGCAAGATACGGGACTAAACCCATCCAAAGTTACGCCTGGTTCTTTAATACGCTCGATGCATAGCACCGTCACACAGGATCTAGGTTTAACTTCTCATCCGAAAAACTTTTTTATGATTTTAGGTGGCTTGTCATGGGGATCGAACCCACAGCCTCAAGTGGCTAGAGATTTGACGTTTACAAGTCTGCTACTATACCATCCGAGCCATTTGGGCTGGTCTAAAAAATTGGACAGTGTAGATCCAAGATCAGACCGCACATTCTGTACAATAAGACTACACATTCTGCGCTGACCCTTTTAATAAACTAAACTAATTAAAGGGTTCAGATCAGACACCGTCAAACTTTAACTCTTTCGATATCATTGACGACACCAGCTTTTGTGGACAGTGTAGATCAAGATCAGACTGCACAGAACGTGCAGTTTGATCTCAATCTACACTGTCCACTGCTTTATTCTAGATTATGGACGAAATGTCTCTTGATCTTGTAGCGGGAACTGTGTTTGTAGCCTTTGAAAAAAATGCCATTTACTTATTCAGTAATGAAGGAGTTATAGGTGACCACGCTCTTGAGAGACGTGTTTACCTGTTACCTTTTTACAGATCATACGATGGATGAACTTGCTTTTGCTTTGCTTGCTTTTTACGAAATGATATCGTATTCCTCATGGCTTGCAATCATTTCTTTGAATGGTTAGTTTTTCCTTTGGTTTCACTGAGTAAAACTGATGTTTGATGAGTGACATTTCTGAAATACTGTGGGTGACTGGAACTTGTTATGTGATCTTGGATCTACACTGCCACAGATACGTTGGGATATTTCAGAAATTTCATGAGCCTAGCCAGGCAGAAGCCTTGAAGCCCGAGCTTCAACATCCATTTTGCAAGTGTACCTTTCGAAGAAAAAAATCGGGCGAGAAAAACGCCAAGGGCATGATCACTATGCCAACTCCTAACGAATGGGCTTCTACTGTGCTGCGATACTGGCTACGTCCCTGACTTAAAATCGCCTTATATACTTTGTACTGTTATATAATCTTTTTCAGTTAATTTTCAATGATCCCCTTCATCAGACCGGCTACTCATACCTGGAACCACACTGGCAATACCATTTTAACACCCAACATTTCAGTTTTCCCACTTTTCATCTATTGAGTTTAACGTCCAAACAGTGTGACGAACGAACAACTTTCAGTGTTGTCTTAGTAATAAAAAAAAATCTCGGAGAGGACCCCCACTTTCTCTCTCTGGTGTGCTTTCGAAAGCCCTCGAAATATTATTAGAGGGGAAGTGTTTTCTTCAGTTTTAAAAAGTTTTCACCTTCAGTGGCGTCAAAATATAAGATCGTATTTAAAAGGAATAAAGGCTGACCATTTGAATAGGCTACTTGGAGCAATTTTTAACTGTTTTTACCATTTATAGCTGATAAAGATCGAACTGCAGATGTGAACACTGATCACCCAGCTGAAAAATTCCGGGCAAAACACAAGACAACACTGACCGAGCACACAGCCCAACAATTCTGCGTTGTCTGCCAGAAGTCAATCTTAAAACTGCTAAACTTCCAGTCATCTTGTAACTGCAGTATAAACCAGTATTCAGAGACCATCTAAGGTCTCTTAAAGGCAGTGGTCTCGAGCTATCGGTTGTCTTTTAATACAAGTTCGACTGAGTTAATGTAAGGACGAATAAAAGCAGTCTTTTAACCCTTTCCCAAACGGCAAATTTTGGACCAGACCAATTTGAAAGCATTTTGCAGATGACAAACTAACAGTTGCTAAAAAGATGAAAGATGATTTTTCTATATGATAGGGTAGAAAACATTGTGGGAAAAGGAGAAAATGCTGGTTACCAGCATTTTCTCCTTTTCCCACAATGTTTTCAAAAGGCTTCTATTCCTGACCCGTAAAAACCAGGGATTGTTTGGGAAAGGGTTAACTCTTGTAAATCACAAAATTTTGGCCTCGACCAAACTTGAAGTATTTACAGATGACTTCATGACATGCAGTTCAAATGATGATTTCTGTCTTTGATGGTAGAAAACATTGAGGTAAAAGGGCGAAAATGCTGGTAACCAGCATTTTCTCCTTTTACCACAATGTTTTTTTCAAAAGCCTTCTTCTTCAGTCTCGTTAAAAATTGTGTGGTAAAGGGTTGAAACAACTTGCGTTTCTTTTATTTTCAGATTACAAGTAAATGTGATTCAATGGATGGTATTTTGTATATGAAAGCGTGAAAAACACTGTGGACACTGGATAATATGCTGTTTACCAACATTTTCTCCTTCTCCCAGAGTGCTTACAAAAGAACCTCAATGTCAAAGTTGTTATTACTTGACACTGCTTGGTCAACGATTAATACAAAAGGTCTATATGACAGATTTGACAGTATAAGTATTACATGTTAAGACTCTTTTTAGAAAAAGAAAAGGGTCAGTTTATACACACATTAAGTCCATGGTGTAACCTATACAGTACAAAGCTTAAGTTTTAATTGCTTTCAATACAGTGCACATTGTAGATCAAGATCAGACTACAAAGATCATACAGTCTTATCTTTGTTCTACATTGACAATTTATGTGCAGCAAAGGCCATCTTGGTAAAACCAGCATTAAAATTCTTGGGTTTAGGCCATTTTCTGGTCAAACTGAAAATATCCTGGCTTGAGTTTATCACTCATTGGGGGCTAAATCATACACAATAAAACATGACTCAAACAATCAGTAAGATTTATATATTTCAGTTCAAACTTATTTATGTTACACCAATTGTGAACAAAGTTTTCACAACTAATATCAGTCAATCTCAATGAATGCTTCCTGGAAATCTTAACCAGTTCCAGCTCCGCAATGTGGGTGGCTTCAATGTTTGACCCCGTTCATCACGAGATTCGAACACAAAACCTTTGGTGTGAGAGGCAGACCACTAAGCCACTGTCTCCCACTTTATATGAGTCATGCTCTGGCAAAAGGGAGCTTGGTCAACTCCGTGATGTATGGTACCAAGTAAGTCATCACATAATTATGGGCCGACAAAATTAATTTTCTATAACAAATGGCTGAAACATGAGGTCCTTTAACATACAGAAAACTTGCAAAAAGTTTTCATCCAGGTCAGCCTGCATGGATACATTTTGCAGAGGCATTAAGCCCCCTTTTCATATAGCATGGCTCACTCATATTTCAATGCACTGCATACACATACTGTTTAACAACATGGAATTATATCTCACAGTTGCAGCCAACATGTGTTTTGTAGTTGACATTGTGTGCAGATGCTACTATTGGAATGTGTGTGAGCATCTGTGTGATTATGTTTAGATGTCTCGTTCTGGTAGTACCATATTTACTACCTTAACCCTTTACAAAAGCAATCCTGAGTTGAAAGAACTCTGAAGAAGAGTTCTTGCGAAAATACAATGGGAAAAAGAGAAAATGCTGGTAACCAGCAATTTCTCCTATCCCCACAATGTTTTCTGCCCTTTTGAATAACACTGAACTTCAGTAAGTTGAACAATTGGCACACACTTATTTAACTCTTTACCTGATGACAAAATGGTAGACCAGTCCATATTTGAGAGCAGCTACAGCGAACATATTAGATGAAGTGATTTCATCTTTCAAAGTGTAGAGAACATTGTGGGAGGAGGGAAAAAATTAATACCAGCATTTTTTCGTTTCCTACAATGTTTCAGACGCCTTTTTGCTCAGGGTCATTAAAACTCAGCATTGCTTGGTAAAGGTTTAAAAATAGAATATCATCAATAATCATTATAATAAAAATCTTTGGCAATAAAAATAAAAACTTCACAAAAAAATGAAGCACCATATTAAGGCTCATATGTACAATACAAGCTGACAACATACACATTATGACAACTTAAGCATGTCTGTTTTACATAGACATCATAATAACCAATCTCTGATACATTTTACTAAAACCCTTCCATAGGTGAAAACATAGGCTTTTGTGGAAGCCATAGATCAAGACCAGACTGCACAATGCAGTCATATCTTGGATTTATACCGTCTGCTTGTTTAGTTAAACTTAGAAGATAAAAACTTTTCTAAGTTTCAGTGTATTGTTTTCTAGCTGTCGTAAAAGTTCAAGTTTATACATTTGGTGCTGAGAGAGTTGAATAAAAAAAAAAATTATAAAATATTGAAGGCAGAAAAAGAGACTTTAAAGAATGACTATTCTAAAGAACAACTGTCTAAAACTGAATAAATTGCTAAAAAACAATCACAACCAAAAAGCTTAAAATACTGAACATCACAAATACAATTACAGCTTCAGAGATCAATATACAGCAATGGTAGCAGTCGCACATGCATATAAAAAAATATCTGACAAAAGTTGTAAATCACAATATCATATACATATTTTGATTTTTCCCTAGATTTGCTTGTATTTTCAAACTAAATAGATGGGTTGAATTAATTAAATGGATTAAATCCCACCAGTGGGAGGGGAACAACCCCTCTGCTCTCACCCCAGTTGGCACTTTCTACCTCACTGTGCACATTAATATTTTAATCCTGGCTATGTTTAAGGATAGCCCTCACTGTGCTTACAAATATTTTAATCCTGGCTACATTTAAGGATAACCCTCACTGTGCTTATAAATATTTCAATCCTGGCTATATTTAAGGATAGCCCTTCTGCTTATAAAAAAAAAAAAAACTTGTGCCAAATTACTTTGAAATCCATGCATACATACTGTATAGAAGTTATACCTCATACAAACTCCACTTATGACAATGTTATCCTTTGGCCCTCAAGTGTGACTTTGACCTTGAACAAACCTAAACAAATGTTACCAGGGGCACTTTTACTTATGAAGGAGAAAAATAGAGCGAAACTTTTTTTGAAAATCCATCCATACATGTAGAAGTTATAGGTTAGACAAATCCATATGGACACATGCACACACCAACATACCAACAACAAGCTGCACTTGTGACCACCATGTTTAGCTCACTGCAGGCAGACAAGACAAAAACACTAGTTGCTAGCATTTTCCCTCCTTTTCCCACAATCTAATCAAAAGCTGCAAATCTGTTTTAGTATGTGATGCAAAATTATAGAATAAAAGATCACTAATATAAAAGTTCAGTAAATTTCATTTGTTCATTCTCATCTTGTAAATTGTAAAAAAAAATCAGTAACATGTAAAAAAAAAAAAAATGTAAAATATCTATAGCTCCTTGCTATTTTGTAACTTGTGTATTTTACCATTTGCTCCTTCTAGAAAAACAAAGTCACCTGAAATAGAAAATGAAATTAAATACTATTTAACATAATTTCAAACCGTAACTTTTAACCCTTTACCAAACGGCAAAATTTAAGACCTATCCAAATTGAAAGCATTTGCAGACGACAATTTCATAGTGGCTCAAATGACGCAACTTTTCTTTGATAGGGTAGAAAACTTTGTGGGAAAAGGAGAAAATGCTGGTTACCAGCATTTTCTCCTTTTCCCACAATGTTTTCAAAAGGCCTATTCTTCAGGGGCGTTAAAAGGCGTCATTGTGTGGTAAAGGGTTAACCAAAGAGCAAAATTTTCGACTTGGCCAAATCCACGGTATTTACAGGTGTTACATTAAATGCAGCTCAAATGGTTGGGATTTGTCCTTGACAGGAGTGGATATATTGTGTGAAAAGGAGCATTTTCTCTTTTTCCCACGATGTGTACAAAAACCTTCTTTGTCAGGGTTGTTAAAACTCAGGACTGTTTGGTGAAAGGTTACCTATTTCAGTACCAAGTACAGACCTAAAAAACTTTCAACAATTCACTGAAAGTTTTTATCCTATTGACTTAACTAAAGAAGTCAATAGTTCAGATAGAAAATCAGACTCCATGTTCTGTGCAGTCTGATCTTGATCCATGCTATCTGCAAAAGCCTTGCCTAGTGGGCTGAAAGGCTTAAATAGATTCATGTGGATTTTCATCATCCCTCCATAATTCTATACTATCTTGAACACAGAAGGTCAATAGGTAATCAGCTATTCATAAGTGAAAAAATTTATTGAGAAATGTTGTTAAGATGTCATACTCATGTTTTACAACACGGGTACCCCATGCAGGTGCCAGGGCTCAGCTGCAAGTGCTTGATTTTCATTGAAAATTGTAAGTCGAAAAAGGGGCATAACTATGTCAAAGGTATTTTGGTGGTAACATGCCCCTGTTGTATGAGTTCCCTTTTTAATAGTTAAAAATAGCCCAAATTTAAAGTAAATACATGTATCTTCAGTAACAACAGAGTTATTACGAAATGTCAAAATTTTCGCAGGACAATGATGACAACATTGCAGACGCAGATGTAGACGACTCCAAAATGTCAAAGTTTTTGTTACAATTCTAAGTCAAAAAAGGGACATAACTGTGCCACAAATATTTTGATGGGTACTTGCCCTATTATGAGTTCCCCTTTTGATAATAAACAACTTGTCCAAGTTTGAAGTAAATATCTTCAGTAATAATAGAGATATTACAAAATGTCAAAGTTTTCGCAAGACGATGACGACAACAATGTAGACACAGATGACGACGACCCCAGGGCTATGACAATAACTTGTTGTTTTCTTCGAAAAAGAGCTAAATATACATAGGTTTCCTCCTTTGGTATGACTTGCTGACTTTTAAGCCCAAATCCCACATTTTTACCAAGCATTGCATACTTATGTGAAGAGAAATCATAATTATGGAGCATGTTTTCCCCCAGAAAAAATCTCCATGATAAGGCTGTATGGGGCAGATCAAGATCAGAATGCAGTGATTTACAGTGAGATCTAGGCCTTAAATTGATCTATAATAATAAATAGTGCTGAAAAGATCAATTACATATACCAGTAGGTATAACTAACCTGTTTTCAGTATATCTGTAGCCTGGGGAACATTGACCACACATGGCAACCCATACTCTCTTGCAACAACAGCACCTGAAAAGGATATATGAGCCATGCTCTGAAAAAGGGGGCTTAATGCATCACCATGATACATGATACCAGCCCAATCATCACATAATTATGGATCCATAATAGCCACTTTTTTTAAATAACCGACTTAATCATGTGGTAGACTGGTCCTTTGACAAGCAGAAAATCTACCCATAGCAAAAAGTTTTGGCCCAGGTCAGCGTGCACAGACTGTGCAGGCTGACGGGGGTTGATACTTTACGCAGATGCATTAAGCCCCCTTTTCACAGAGCATGGCTCATATGTATTGTATTTATATGTATTTGTATTTTTTTTTTTTATATCAAAACTCTTTACCAGAATCCAAAATTTTAGACTTGTCCAAATTGAAAAATTCATTGTAGCTCAAAAGATGATTTCTGTCTTTTAAATGGTAAAAAAACAATGTGGGAAAAGGAGGAAATGCTGATTAACATCATTTTCTCTTTTTTCCATAAAGTTTTCAAAGGCTCCCTCAAGGTCATTTATACTCAAGATTGTGTAGTAAAGGATTCTATTGTAAGATCTAAAGCTTTCCTATTTACTGAAAACATCTATGCATACTTATTTGTATTATTTCACATTACAAGGACAATCCAAAGAATGCTATGCTCATATCTAGGTGCTTTGGGAATTATTTCATTAAGCCTTTACCACACAATCCCGTGTTTTAACGACCCTGGAGAAAAACGCTTTTGAAAACATTGTGGGAAAAGGAGAAAATGCTGGTAACCAGCATTTTCTCCTTTTCCTGTAATGTTTTCTACCCTATCAGAGATAGAAATCTTCATTTGATCAACAATCATTTTGTCATCTACAAATGCTTTCAATTTGATCCAGTCCAAAATTTTGTCATTTGGTAAAGAGTTAAATTAAGACTACAGAATTTGCTGTCTGATCTGAGCAAGTGAGCATAGTTTTGGCACATCGACAGCTAAGGTCACTCAGCATGTGTGACAGGTAATGTGGTGGTAAAAGAATACAAGGTGTGATATAATGCCATAGAAAATATGTCCAAGCTGAAAAAGATTGGAGCCAAAGCTAATTGGAGCCAAAGCTTAAGGAAAAGAATTGTATAAGCCAATATCTAGGTCTATATTGATTAATATAAGGCTAGATGTTCAAGCCAAAGGGCCTTCAGTTTATACAATTCAGTTTCAACACAGACAGATTGTTAGCAATGCAGAAAAGTGAGCAAAAACTGATCAGAATGACTGCTTTTTGCTTTGTATGAATTTTTTAAATTGAAATTTCATCCCTACTGGAAATTGTAAATATGTACAATTACAGAAAATTATGAACCATCATGACTTCTACATCTAGTCTATATTTTTACACCTATACTTGCTCACCATGGGAAATCAGTCCACCCATTTCTGTAACCAGTCCAGATATTAATGGAAAGTATGGGGACCAGCCTACATCAGTGTACTTCACAACTAGTATATCACCAGTCTGAAATCAAAAACCAGATTGAAATTTTATTTCTAATTTTTTTTATAATAATAAATTTTTCTTAATTCCAATACCTTTTTTCTGTAGAAGTTCTCAGCCAATTGGATGGCTTGCCTAGTTATTTAGAATAAATACAGAATTCGGAGTTGTTGGTATACATGAACCTTGGATACTTTTCCTAAAACATCAAAATTAGCCTCTTACAAATTGAAAGCATCTGCAGATAACAGAGTCAAAATTGCTACAAATGAGCTAAGGTTCTTTTGTAGGGTAGAAAACACTGGGGGAAATGCAGAAAATTGCTTGAAACAAGCAATCTCAATTTTTTGCTACAATTGTTTTCAGTCTTTTTTTCTAAAGGTACATTTTGACAATATTCTAGGAGAGACAATTGCCTGTTTAATACTCTCTTTTCTTTACTCACATTTCCATGGTCATAAAAAAATCCTTTCCTTCCCATGTTTCCATGCACTAGTTATTGTTGTATCCCTGCAAAACCTTTCATATGGATAGGGATGTTTGGTTTTTTTTGGTGAAAGATCACAATTTATTTCATCAAGGGCACATCATCAATAATATTTGCACACATGTCTGAAAATTGACAAATCAAAAGCTTTACTGTCTGCGAGAGTTAATCTACAGGGTGATAAGTTTGATAATCCTTTAGAGACTTTTTTTCTCAGGCCATACACAAATATGAATCATGAAAACCAACCTGAATTGCAGAAGCATCTTCTAAAGAATTGACAACCCTCACTGTCCCTTTGACAGATCCTTGACTCACTGGCATTCCTAAAAGAAAAAATATCTGAAAAATTCTTTTAACCCTTTGGCTGCTAAGCGCGACTCACTGACCTTTTGCAGACAGTGTAGATCAAGATCAGACTGCACAGAACGTGCAGTCTGATCTTGGATCTACACTGTCTGATATTGAGATATCTATCCTCCCAAAAATACCTTTGAAATAGCAAAATTTGGTATACATGTATTACTATCGGCTTGAAAGTTTCATGTTAGTTATTTACCAGTATAAGGGTTAAAAGATCTAGAGTTCTGTATTAACCCTTTACCAAACAATCCCTGGTTTTTACAACCCTGAGAGAGAAGCCTTTTGAAAACATTGTGGGAAAAGGAGAAAATGCTGGTAACCAGCATTTTCTCCTTTTCCCACAATGTTTTCTACCCTGCTGGAAACTATTTTCAATTTTTGAGTTTTGTTCATTTTGTCGTCTGCAAGTGCTTTCAATTTGGACCAGTCTAAAATTTTGTCGTTTGGTAAAGAGTTAAGCTATACTTTGATTTTCACATCATTGCACTAAAACTCCCATATCATATGTCTTTTCAGTAGACACACTTTTTCAACATTACGGAAGACAGAGCATTAACTTGTAACCAACAATAATTAGTCCTTTTCATAGTCAATAAAATCTGAATTCCGAGAACACACATGGAAGTATGGAAAATGACCTGTTACAGAAGGTGATCATTTCACTTAGGTTTAGGTAAGTTGAGAATTGAGTTTGAAAAAAGAAAAAAAAAAAGAGTTGATTTACTAGTAACAAAGGATATATATGCAGAAAAGAATAATTTTCTCCTTATCCCACAATGCTTTCTTTTTGAGTCAAATCCCATCATTTGAGCCATACTTAATTTGTTGTCTGCTAATGAAGATTTTTCAATATGGACACAGAATCTGACAAAGAATTAACATGTTTTCAAACAATCTAAAGTTTTAAACAACTTCAGAAGGAAAGCTTTTGAAAATATTAAGGGAAAAGAAGAAAATGCTTGTTACCAGCATTTTCTCCTTTTTTCACAATGTTTTCTTTCCTCTGAAAGACAAAACCTATAATTTGGGCTGCATTTTACCCTTTACTACACAACCTGTGTTTTAATAAACCTGAAGAAAAAGGCGTTTGAACACATAGTGGGAAAATGAGAAAATGCTGATAACCAACATTTTCTCCATTTTCTCACAGTATTTTCTATCCTATCGAAGCAAATCCTATTATTTAAGCCACACTTAGTATGTCTTCAGCAAAAGGTCTCTATTTTGACAAGTCTTATATTTTGACATATGGTAAGGAGTTAGTTTTCTGTTAATTCTTTCGACATGGACAACGCTTAAATGTTAACATTAGTAAAAGTTACCCTACCGCTAAGAGTGAATGTGGTTCCTCTCTCCTCTACTTCACATGCTTTAATTTTCTGTAAAGAAAACATTGCCAGAAAAGTTAACCCTTTCAGTAATAGACCTGGCTTAACCCTTTACCAACCAATCCCGATTTTTAACGACTCTGAGAAAGAAGCCTTTTGAAAACATTGTGGGAAAAGGAGAAAATGCTGGTAACCAGCATTTTCTCCTTTTCCCACAATGTTTTCTACCCTACCTAAAACAAATTTCCATTTTTCAGTCACATTTGTTTTGTTGTCTGCAAAGGCTTTCAATTTGGACTAGTCTATAATTTTGTTGTTTGGTAAAGAGTTAAATTGATTTTATTTGTGTATCAAGATCAGACTACACAGAATAAGCAGTCTGATCTTGAAGCTACACTATCAACTCTATAGGTACATGTTCTAGTTAAAACAACCCTAAACATAACAATATTTTGGCAGTTTTTTCATATCAACTGAAATTCAGCAATGTAAGTCCTAACTTGTACCTTAAGGCTAACTTTAGTCTGTACCAAAATATTACAATTGACACAAATCAATGACAAAAATTAATCCTTTACCAATTATGACACAAAGTAGGAGACTTGCCCACGGGCATTCCCAAGTGCCAAGAACCAACAGCAAGATTTAACCTCATGACTTCCTGATTACAAGTCCATTACTAAGACCACTGAGCCACAGGAGAATCCGACAAACACCAGATATAAGTCCAAGAAGCAAGTGTAAAATATGATTTATAGATGAGGAATAAAACTATGAGCCTATAACAATCAAGCTACATTGATACATTCTGATAAAGATACCCACTGGTTGAGGACGTCCAATAGATAATCTTGGAAATTCCATTGCAGATTGCAGGGGGTATATCTTTCTTCTCCTTACTGCCCTATGAAAGATAAAAAATTTACATATAATAAATTTTTACAGCATTTGTACCCAACTTTAACCCTCCAGCAGACAAGAAAATCTTCTTCAAACTGAAAGCATTTGCAGACAACAACATAAATATCTAAAAAGATGTTGACTTTGAGCATGTTGAAAGGTGATGGCACTGTTATGAAGTTTATAATTCCTGATGTTTGACCTCACTGGCTTTCTATGGTCATGTAACTGTGATAATGTTTTAGGAGATGACCAAAATTAAACCATGATTTCTGTGATAGAAGTTTAGCAGGGCTTAGCTATTGGATGCAAGAGAATTGTTGTATGCACATATTTCTGATCATATAATTTCATACAGTTTTTTCTTTTTCTTTGAATTTCTTCTTCATGTAATATAAATTTTTATCATATAAATATATAAGATGGAATAAATATCTCAATCAAATTCATTGAATGCAACAACTGATTCTGTAGGTTTCAATTCAAATATGTTTCTTATGAGTATATGACTACCACCGTATAGCCCCATTCGAATGCAAATACTATTGACTGGCTTAAATGGAGGTTTCACTGTTTTCTTTGGATCTTCCATAATAAAGTAAGTTATATTCCAGTAAGTCAGCTACTTTAAGATATTTATGCATGCTTTACCGAACAGTCAGTTTTTTTGATATAGTATTCAGAAATACCTGCATCTGCTCTGTATCTTGCAAAATGACCCTTTTTTAAATTATTCTGTATGAACAAAAAAACATGTGGAATTGTGCAGTTTTTTGTTTTGGAAAATTTTACAGAACAATGGTGGAAATTTGACGAAATACTACGGTTAATGACGTTGTCTGTCCTTTGTGCCTAATTTTATTTACTGTTCCACTGGTATGTACCAACTCAGGTCCAGATTTAAGTATACCATGATGGTGTCATAAAAGTCAAGAATTTTTCAAAACAATTAACTCTTTACCAAACAACAAAATTTTAGCCTTGTCCAAACTGAAAGCATCCACAGACAACAAATTAGATATAACTCAAAACATAAAATTTGTCTTTCATAGAGAAGAAATCACTGAGGGAAAAGGAGAAAATGCTGGTTACCAGCACTTTCTCCTCCCACAATGTTTTCAGAAGGCTTCTTCCTCGGGGTTATTCAAAGTCGGGATTGTGTGGTAAACATTTAACCCTTTACCACACAATGACGCCTTTTAACGCACCTGAAGAAGAGGCCTTTTGAAAACATTGTGGGAAAAGGAGAAAATGCTGGTAACCAGCATTTTCTCCTTTTCCCACAAAGTTTTCTACCCTATCAAAGAAAAGTTCGGTCATTTGAGCCACTATGAAATTGTCGTCTGCAAATGCTTTCAATTTGGATAGGTCTTAAATTTTGCAGTGTGGTAAAGGGTTAAGCAATGAGTATTGAAATTTTGAGTGTATCACAGACCAAGTCATTCTCCAGTGTCAACAGAACAAATACCTGGTAATAATCCTGGATGATCTATTCTGCAGAAGGTGTCCTATCTCAGAGTTTGTCATAAAAAACATCAGTTCTCTGTCTGGTATTCTTCCCTATTAAAATTGAGAGGAATTAAAGGATCTTTACATGAGAAAAATTTTATTTTTAGCCTGGTCCAAAGCGAAAGCTTTTGCGGAAGACAATCAAATATACCTGTACAAAACAGAAAAGTTGTCTTTTAAAGGGTAGAAAGCATTGTGGCCAAGAAGAAAATGCTGTTAACCAGCATTTGCTCCGTTTGCCATTTGCTGGTGAACAGTATTTTGTTTTCCCAAAAAATTCTCCACTATATCGAAGAATGACAATGTTTAGGCTAGACTTGATTTGTCATCTGCAAATGCTTTCAATTTGGGAGAGTCTACAATTTTGCCACCTAGTAAAGGATCAAACAACAGCACAAATAACGATAAACAGACCTTCTACAGCAAACTATAGCTGTTCAGCATGAGACCATGAGCTGAAACCGTCATTTAACCATTTACCATACAATCCCGATTTTTAACGACCTTGAGAAAGAAGCCTTTGAAAACATTGTGGGAAAAGGAGAAAATGCTGGTTACCAGCATTTTCTCCTTTTCCCACAATGTTTTCTAGCTCTCCAAAAACAAACTTCTGTTTTTCTAGTGACATTTATTTTGTCGCCTGCAAATGCTTTGAATTTGGACCAGTCTTAAATTTTGTCATTTGGTAAAGAGTTAAAGAGACATAATCATACTGCCAAGTGCTTTGATGTAAAAGGAGGTACATTGTGAACAAAACTGTCTTGAATTCAGAGTAGGTAAGTCTTATATCAAAGGATATACATCGAAAACCTGGGTCCTACGTATCTTTAATTTGTGATAAATACTAATACTAAGGTTCAAAACAATAACTGCATAACTGTGGTACAAGTTTGCAAGATAAATATACCTATCTGCAAGGACACACACAGACAGACAGGCTGATTTCAGTCTACACTTGAAACTTGGTTTTGCTGGGGTATATAAATTTAAAACAAAAACAGTGAAAAACATCTAACAACTGAACAATGTATTGAACTTTGACAGAGAGTAACAATCCAACACAATTTTGAAGTTTTGATTCAATCTAGTTTAACCAATAACTATACTAACTGGTTATAGACAATCGTTTTTGCTGTTGTTTAAAAAAAAAAAGCTCTTTAAAAATCCCACAAACCTCTTGTTCCAATAGTTCTGACAACCTCCAAAATGCTTGTTTAAACCTGTCGGCCATTTTCACAGAAACTGACTACAATCAAAGAATAAAAGGTTGATAGTAACTAACACATGTATACCGGTATAAGCAAGGTCAATTATCTCTCTGCAAGCAAAATGAACTCGGATTTACTCGAGCTGAAGTATCTGTAGACAACAAAGTGAATGAGTCCCAAGTGATGGGACTAGGGTAGAAAACATTTTAGGAAAATGGGAAAATGCTTGTTACCAGTTTTGTCTTCTTTCCAAAAACGTTTTCAAATCCTTCTTACTAAAGGTGATTAAAACTTGATTGTTTTGTAAAGGATTAATCCTTTTAATGCACTATTTGTCATACAATTTCTTAGCATTGTCTCTTGACATGGACAATCAATAATGCTCTTTCCTACCTCTGGCTACTTTCCTATTTAAAAAACAAAAAAAGTCAAAACCATGTTTAAAGGAACGTATCCTGTTGTTACGACTTTCATACAAAACCTTTTGCTATGATGTGATAATATACTCAAAACCTGTACATTACCGACAGTGCAACAAATGAGTAGCTGGCTCTGCCCTTCAAAATGGTTACCCAGATAACAAATTAAATGTAGCTTAAATAATGATTTCTATCTTTGATAGGGTAGAAAACATTGTGGAAAAAAGAGAAAATGCTGGTTACTAGTTACAGTTACAATGTTTTCGAAAGCCTTTCTTCTAGGTCACTAAAACTCCAGATTATGTGGTAAAGAGATAAAAACCAATTGCAGTTCTTAGAGTTGCTTATCCACTGACTTACCTTTCATCATCTCTAAATTGTATATTTGAACAAGTTAAAATATAATACAATACAGTTCTAGTTCTTCTGTGGGAAAAAATAACAGCAAAAATGCAAAGAGTCTCACCTTTCCAAACTCTCTCTGTCCAACAGCATTTCTTGTTTTTGGCACAATCCACTTCCTAAGAAGGAACTTCCCAATAGTACCCACTGGTGATTTTAATCTTCTAATGGCTTCATCTAGGCTTAAAGTCTCTTTCTTGTTAACATTATAAGCCTTGGATTTAATGATTGCCTAAAAATATTTAAAAAAAGGGTAAGCTTGGTGTGACATGGATTATAGGAACATACAGCAGATTCAAATATATTGCTTTTATCCTTTTCCCACAATGTTTTCAACAGTCCTCTTGCTTAGGATATGTGTAAAATTTCTCACCTCATCAGTTAACTAATACCATTATTAACAGAAGGTAAAACTACATTCTAAACATGCTTAAAAGTAAAATTTCCAGATAGCTCACTCAGTAGGCAACAGTCTCTGCTATTGAAGGTTATGTGTTCAAATCCAAATCAAAGCAATTTTCATTTGTACAATATCTGCATTTTACTCCGAACTATACGCAGTCACACCTCAAACTTTAGCTTACACCAAGTATCATGTTGCTTTTGTTTTTGCCTTTTTCCTATGGGTCAAAATCTACTTTTAAGCTGCTATAAAGGTGTACTTGTAAAGGTGTCCATTCTCTGATTCAGTAATCTGTTCTTTTTTAAATAAATATTAACAGTGTCTAAGTCTTAAAGTTGCTAAACACTAAAACATATTAAATTTTATTATAGTTGAGGCTACTTTAAAAAGAAAAAAGCATTCATTATGGTTTACCTTAAGGACTTTGATCAGCTTTTCAGGTTCACTTTCCCAAGATTTCTCAATAAACTCTGCCTGTAAACAAAAGACTACAGGTTAATAGAGACTGTTTTTGAAAAGGGAATTCACAAAAAATAATGAAATAAGCAATAAGCTGCGACATCTGCAAAACAAGTTAGCCCTCACGTAGAACACTTAAACTACTTATCATACAACCCGGGATTTTAATAAACATCAGAAGAAAGGTTTAAGAAAACATAGTGGGAATGTTTTCCACACTTTGAAAGACAAATTTTATCACTGTAATTTGTTGTCTGCAAACATTGTGGGAAAACAGTTAATTCATGGTCTGCTAATGGTTTCAATTTGGACAAGATTAAAATTTTGTGTGGTAAAGAGTTATTATATACCTTGGAAAAAGGATTTGCCTGTTAGCTATGAGCATGGTAACTTTCTCCTCTTGCCATACTGTTTTCACAATCAATCAGGTGTCAATTTCTCTTTTTCTTTCACACTTTACGAAACAATCCCATGTTGTAATGACCCTATAAAGGTAAGCTTTGGAAGATATTGTGGGAAAAGGATAAATAGCTGTTGACCAGGATTTTCCCCTTTTCCCACAATGTCTTCTACCCTTCCAGAGTCCAATCCCACAATCTGAGCCACATTTGATATGTAATCTACAAGTACTTTGAATTTGGGCAAGTCAAAAATATTGTTATTTGGTTAGAAAGTTAATGTTTTCATATACATCATCATACATGCTGATTATTCCAACACAACAAGGACAATTTGAAATTCCTTTTATTTGTTCCAGCAGATAAGGAAATACTTAAAATTCAAGATACATCTCTTCAGTCAAATAGAAAAAAACGTAGTTAAAACTTTCTAGTGTATAATGGTTCCGATATTGGTGAGTTGTGTAAACATAGGTAAATCATCAATAAATATGGGGTACAGGATAAAGAAACTCAAGGGATTTGTCCTCATTTAAAACCAGAAATGACAACAGCGATACCTTAGAAGCCTCCAAAGCATGAATTACATTTTCTTTTACATTGATTGATTGTGTAGTGGTTAATGCCGTTTTCAACATTGTTTCAGTTATATCAAGGTGGACAGTGCACTTATCCTTGCTTTCCTGGAGTTTCTTTTACCAGTACTCCGCACAATATTCTTTCCAAGCCACTGGCTGCTTTCCCACATAACCATCAGCGAAAGAATGGTCACCAGTGAGAGAGGAATGAAACCTGTCGCAATGACCATCATCAATCCTTGGAAAGAAATGGGCAGAGCCAGGGATCGAACCAGCGACCCCCTGTTCTCAAGTCCTGTAGGCTACCGACTGAGCTACCGGAACTTAGCCCGTCAGGGGCAACATTTGGCATGAAGACACAAGAATGATTATACTTTCATAAAATAAGGACGAAATGGGTTAAAACTGGCTGAAAACGAGAATAGATGTATCTTTAACAGGAGAAAATCTTATTTCCCATGATGCCCTCACCTCTCTCACACAGCGATGGCCATGATGGTCCATAAATACCTGGTACTTCTGTCTCAGCTCAACATTGCACTTATCACTTGTAATGTAAGCTACACACTCCTGTCAAAAATCAACATTAACGGTTCAGGCAGCAGATAGACATTCAATTTTAACCCATAAAGCTCTGGAACTAGCATAAGTTGTTTTTGCAGACAGTGTAGATCAAGATCAGACTGCACAGAACATGCAGTCTGATCTTTGATCTACATTGTCTGCTACTTTGTTACATATTCTGGCCAAAACAGCCTTGAAATAATAATATTTTGAAAGTTTCATTAATTCAAGGCTTTAACTACTAGGCAGCAACACAACATAAATATAATCAGATGATGCTATCATAAATGATCAGATGATCATTATATACATGTATGTATAGTATGTTGACAAATTATTATTTAAATCCATAAACATACAAAATTTTAGACTTATCCAAACTGAAAGCACAAAAAAATTAATTCTACTCAAATGATGTGATATGCCTTTGAAAGGGTAGACAAAATTGTGGGAAAAGGACATAATGCTAGTTTTCAGCATCTTCTCCTTTTCCACCAAAGTTTACAAAAGCTTTCTTTCCAAGGGTTGTTTAAATTTGGGATAAAGGGTTAATATTTTGTGGTGGAAAAGAAGAAAATGCTGGTAAGCAGCATATTTTCCTTTTAAAAAAACTTTCTCTTTAACATTTTGTAAATTTTTAAAGGAAAATTCTCATCATTTATGTCAAATTTCATTGCTTCTGAAATGCTTTCAATATTGACAGTGTCTTAAGTTTTATCCACTGGTACAGAGTTTAACCTGTAACTATTTACCATAGTCTATCTTGATCTACCTTGCCAAAAATAACCTTGAGCTTGGCAATGTACTAAATATAAGATCACTGTTTTAACTTTGGGAGAAATTTGAAAAAAAAAGCAAGAGGGAAAAATAATTCATCCATTGCCAAGGAAACAGATAAATAGAGATCTTACTTTCTCCGTCATGTTCTGGAATTCTTCCTCACGTCCATGCTGATATATAAGCCTTGCTATTTCCTGGTGACAAGAAAAAAAAAAAGGATAGAAATGCTTCTTGGGCAATTCTCTTTGTTTGATCAACTCATTTCCTTTTGAAACAAATAGGCAGCAAAGGACACAGAAACACATCAATTTGAATCATGGAAATTCAGCATTACTTAGGTTTAATAACTTGTAAACCCTTTCAAAAAAAATCCCAGCAAAAGCTAAAAAAAATTTTTTCTAAGGTTTTCTACAAAGACTGTCTGCACCTATTATGTGTTCAGACAGCCTTCAACCATATATAAATGAAATTTTTACATGAAGCCACAGAGGCATTTCAACTGTTTTTCAGTTATATAATGGGGTGAGTACACCTTGTTTCGCTGTCTCCAGTTCTGAGTCAGATGTTCTTTTCAAGCAATTGACTGCTCTCCCACAAAAACTAAGTCAATACAATATTTAGGCATGAGAGGGGAATAGATCCTGCTGCAAAGATTAACTTGCAATTATCAACCCTCTTAAAAAAAAAAAAAATTGCCAAGCCAGGATTCCAACTCAAAACCCATTCGTCATTAGCCTTGCGCATTAACCTCTTTCCTACACAAATCCCAATGTTTGAGTAAAACTGAATTTGTCCCAGGACTTAATGACCATGAGGAAGAATTCTTTGGAAAATTCTGTGAGAAACGCAGATAGCTAGTAACCAGCATTTTCCCCTTTTGCCTGCAATGTTTTCTATCCTTTCAAAAACAAATTCCATCATCTGACCCATACTTGATGTGAAATCTGAAAATGACTACAGTATGGACAAGTCTAGAATTTAGTCATTTGGTTAAAGGTTAACCTACTGAAGTACATGGGTAGATTTGTGACAATTTGACTACCAGGATGTAAAAGTCAAAGAAATGGTTGCATACTGACCTGTAAAGCTGTGGGTACTTCTGCACTGTACACATCCTGGCAGTGTGCCAACAGAAGAGCAACATCGCTGTAGTTATCGACCGTCCAAACTATATTACCGGTATAAGAAAATGAATACAAAGGCTTGTTTGAGTCTATACCAAACAATCCCAAATTTCACAGACCCTGGTATATAGGCCATTTGAAATCATTGTTGGAAAAGGAGAAAATGCTGTTAACCAGCATTTTCTCCTTTTTCCACAATGTTTTTTCACTCTTCCAAAAGTAAATTTCAATTTATGAGTCACATTTATTTTGTTGTCCGTATATGCTTTATATATGGACAAGAATTAATCCAATAACAAACAGTCACTAGTTTTATCAACTGTGAGGAAGATGGTTTTTGAAGACATTCTGGGAAAAGAAGAAAATCTAAGGACCCTGAATTACTTTTTTTCCCCCCAAATCTTTTTCTGTGTATGCAAAGACAAATAGTATCATTTAACCTACATTTGATGTGTTACCTGCAAAAGCTTTTAGGTGCACAAGTCTAACAGGTTCTTGTTTGGAAAAGAGTTAAAGGCCCAGTAGAGGCCAAAATATCAAAGCATTTAAATCATACCATTTAAAAGTATGGAAAATATTGTGGAGATGACTGTCTGTTATCGTGTGGTCAGGCCGTATGTTAGTCGCTGGCAGAAAAAAGAATTTTAAAATCAGGCAAAAAATAAACAAAAGACAGCTACCTGGCAGGTTTTAACCTAGTTTTGAAACTGATTTCTCTGTCTGCGACTAACACTTGGACCCACCGAACAACGACAGATCGTCATCTTCACAATAATTTCCGTACTTTTAAATGGTATGATATAAATTTGAATGCATTTAAACACCCGCTTTGTTTGCTTATGGCCTTTATTGTTACTTTAAGTCATTACCTACAAGAATTTGCTGTAGACTACAATTCATGTACTATGAACAAACCCTTGTAAAATATTGATTACACAATGAATAAGGATTCAGTGTGTGAGTAAACGTAAGAATTACCTGAGTAAGTGATTTCTCTTACAGCTCACATACTTGATTTTTGGCTTTAAAAAAAAAGACCTGCTCTTATGATGATGGTGATGATGGTGATGATGGTGGCCTTGGTTATAATGATGATGATTGTGGTTCAGATGCTGCTGCTGAAGATGATGATGTTTTTGGTGGTGATAACTGTTGTTATTATTAGTAGTAGTAATATTATTATTAGTAGTAGTAGCAGTAGTGGTAGTAGTAGTATTGTAAAAGCTACATAGATGAAGTACAAAAAATATGTAAGAGTCTCTATATAAACAAAGTGCAACCTTAGTTACCATTCAAAGATGCTGTGATCTGAAATTACATAAAACACAGGTACTATAACCCAGTGCTTTCTATAGAGACGTATCCTGAATAACCTCAGAGAGGAGGAGACCGACTGTCACATAACCAAATAAGAGAGAGTGAAAGTATGAGCACCATGCAGACGAAACTTACCTGAATGACCTAATTTAGCATACCTTTTAAAAGAACAAGTGTCATAGCCATTAGATTATGACATTAAAACATTTAAAATAAACATTTTCCTTACTTTTCCACAATGCCACTGCCACTTTAAAGTCAAATGGTGCTGATTGCCCATATTCAATTTGCATAAACATAGGTTGGTTTACACAGACTAAATACTCTGGTCTTGAAAAAGTCTGTGATGCATTTAGGCGGCATACACCTCCGAATATTCTAAATCAACCCTCAATAAAAATTTTCCAAGTTTACACAGCTTTACAAAATTCCAAACCTACACATGCATGTTAAAACTGCACCTGAGGTATTCCACAATAGCAACTATCTGCCGCTAGGCTTGATTATGGAGTAAATTGTTAACTTTCAGAGCAATTCCTTCTTTCTTCTCCTTAGATTGATGTCTATTTTTTTCTTTTCTAAAATTTCCTGTCTGCAGCAGTAATGAACTTAAAAGGTGACCACAAACTCAGCTCAGGATGAACTTCAGTTTCATAGGCACAGCCCCTGCATAATTATCAGAATGTTTGTCTTGCAGCAGACCATCTTTTTACTCATTACCAGACGACAAAATTTTAGCCCTGTCCAAATTGAAAGCATTTGCAGACAACAAATTAAGTGTAACTCAAACATGAAATTCATCTATCATAGGATAGAAAACATTGTGGGAAAAAGAGAAAATGCTGTTACCAGCATTTTCTCCTTTTCTCACAATTTTTCCAAAGCCTTCTTCCTCTGGGTCGCTAACACTCTGGGTTCTTTGGTAAGGAGTTAAAACATTGCGGCAATAGGGAGAAATGGCTTATTACAAATAATTTCTAGTCTGATTCTTTACTGTTGTTGTTTTGATCAACAATTATATTCATATTTAAGACACTGATTCAGTTTGATATTTTTTAAGGATATCTTGAAATTCATCTGCTGCAAATTAGATCAAGGAAGCCACAAGTAAACAGCTAAACAGACAGCAATTCAACACAGCGGGCACTATTTCAGGTAGAAAAAATTGCAAACAAGCAGGAACTGACATACAGACAGACAGGTGGGACAAAAGGCAGGTACACTCACACAGATGGACAAACAGACTGATTGATTGAATAGTGTTTTACGCAGCTTTCAACATTGTTTCAGTCATATCATGGCGACAGCCCATCCATGTATTTCCTAGCTTTCACCAGTACTAGGCTAGGGCCCTGAATTGCCTACCCAAGTACACTGCCACAAAAAGTCCAGTAGATCAAGGGAGGCTTGAACCCTGGGCCTCCGGGTCATGAGTCCTACACTTTACCACTGAGCCATGCAGGACCACATAGACAGACAGATATAGACACAGACAAGTGGGACAACCGGCAGACACACACACAGAGACAGATAGATAGACAGACAGACAGACACACACACACAAACAGTCATACCATTATTCCCACCAGATATGATACCCATCACCAAAGCACTCATGTTACCACTAAGGGAACTTTTCATAATAGTTGTTTCCCATACCTGCAATGAAATAGCAGGAAAAAAAATATAGTATGTGTTATATAATTATATGAATCAAATCCCACATTTGAAAATTTTTAGAGTTTTCATGTCTTTATTCCATGTCAGAAAACAATGTTTTAGACTTGTCCGTATTGAAAGCTTTCATTGACATCTGATGAAATGTGGCCTAATCTCTTTTTCCAACAATGTTGTCAAAAGCCTTCTTACTCAGGGTTAACAAAAATAAAAACATGATTTCAGAAAAGGTAACCCTTTACCAAACAATCCCTTGTTTTAACAACAAAGAAGATGATTTTAGAAAACACTGTAGGAAAAAGAGAAAATACCATATTTTGCTTAAATTTTGGGACAGTAAAAAATATTTTTTTTTTCGTGTCCCAATACTTAGGTCTACAAAAAATAATTATTTTGTCAGCTGTCCCAAAACTTATGGTCAGACAAGACAAGCCGTCATACTGCAAGTCACTGACCGCTAACCAGTCGAATATTGCCGACGTTGAAATATTGCTACGTTATTGATTTCAATAAACCTATGATCATTTGCAGGTTGGTCTATTTTTAGACAGATTGGAATTCCAGCGGTCAATTTGTGCACTAAGAGTTTAAAACTTCCCTTTTTCTCATTGTTTTCATTGATGATTAACTTTTCACTCATTATTGTCTGCATCCTGGGATCGCAATGAGGATTGCTATTTTGCGTTTGTAGATAAATTCACAACATATTTTACCTGCTTACGTGAGGTGAACGAGGTAAATTCCACTCTGACAAGTACCTGCTCGGCCCATTCTCAAATTTGATTGGTTCGTCGATCGATAAACCTCGGTTACACTAGAGTAGAATACTGTACCTTGATTTCTATTTATAAACAATGAACCCGATTGACTGTGAATTGACTGTGAAATACATGCGTGTCAACTCTATATCAACTTCGGATGTACATATATACGTTATGTAGCTTGGGTACAAGTTTATCACACCCTTTTTACACTTATATCGGATTTCTTTTTGAATTGGGGTTTAAAATAGTCTGTCAGGTAATCAGGTTTTTTGTCTTGAATCGGGAAACTCCCACTGAAATCGGGAGGATTGGGAAGCATGCTTACGACGTTATGTGTATAGAAATGAAACTGCGCAAAATGAATGCTTGTAAACAAAGGGTATCAAATGGATTGAAAGATTTTTTTTTTTAAATAGATATTCACTGTCCAAATTCTTTGGAACAAAAAAATACCGATCTTGCTTTGCAATTTTTAGCATGGCCCAAATCTTTGGGTCATGAAAAATAATTATTTTCGCGATTTTTAATGGTGTTCCAATACTTTGGGTGTCCAAAAATTTAAGCAAAATACAGTACTCCTTTTGCCACAATTGTTATGTTCTATCTGTTCAAATGCATATCCCATATTAACTCTTTACCAAACGACAAAATTTTAGACTGGTCCAAATTGAAAGCACTTGCAGACGACAAAATAAATGTAACTCAAAAAGTGAAATTTGTTTCCAGCAGGATAGAAAACATGGTGGGAAAAGGAGAAAATGCTGGTTACAAGCATTTTCTCCTTTTCCCACAATGTTTTCAAAAGGCTTTTATCTCAGGGTCGTAAAAACCAGGGATTGTTTGGTAAAGGGTTAAAAGCCACATTTAGCTCTTTGTCTGAAAATGATTTCAACCCTTTACCTCACAACAAAATTTTAGACTTGTCTAAACCTGAAGCATATGCAGACAACAAAGTAAATGTGGCTAAAATTGTGGAAGCTGTCTTTGATAGGATATAAACATTTTGGGAAAAATGAGAAAATGCTGGTATCCAGCATTTTCTCCTTTTCCGACAATGTTTTCAAAAGTCTTCTTTATCATGGTTGTTCAAAGTTGGGATTGTTTGATAAGGGATTATTTCATGCAAATCAAACACATTGTTCTGCCAAAAATAGATAAGTACTGTATTTATAAAGGAAAGTTCTTGGTACCATTCTTGATAAATATTAGAAAACAAGGGGTGAATCTGGAATATAATAAATAGAATAATCAACTGGTTGTGTGTAGTATCAAAAACTGTCACTCAAATGGGGTTTGATGCGATTAAATAATTCACCCTTGGGACTCGATTTTCAACCGCATCACACCCCATTCTAATGACAGATTTTTAATATCATACCCAACCAGTTGATTCTCCTCTATTTCTTTACTGGCAATACACCTCTATTATGCTACAGACAAATATCTCCTTCCAAAGGGCAAGTACTGGAGAGTCAGAGTAAATGCAAAATTTTGCACCAGGGTCCACACCACCTGATTTGACTCCAGATTTTTGCCACGGGACACTTTAACCCTTTACCAAACACCAAAAGTTTATACTCATCCAAATTCTAGACTTTTCCAAACTGAAAGCATTTGCAGACGACAAAATGACAAAATTTGATTTTGATAGGGTAGAAAACATTGTGGGGAAAAGGAGAAAATGCTGGTTACCAGCATTTTCTCCTTTTCCCACAATGTTTTCCAAAGCCTTCTTTCACAGGGTCGTTAAAAGTCGGGATTGTGTGGTAAAGAGTTAAATGACAGGATTCATATTGGGACAGGTTTAAAACATTGTGGGAAAAGAAGAGAAAATGCAGGTTATCAGCTTTTTCTCTTTTTCCCATAATGTCTTCGAAGTCTAATTTTCTGAGGTTGTTACAACAGTTTTCACCTACGAAATCATCATTCACCTCAAAATACTCTGGTAATTTCCGTTGTATTTCATCATACAAATCTTTAGCTGTGATGCACTGTGGGCCCACATTGTATGTCTTTAACTTCTCTTCCCATGAATCAGCTATTTTTACCCTTTGCTTACTCTCCTGTCATGTAAGGAAAAGAATTATAACAACCCAGATGCAGATTTTTTTGGGTTTAGAATTCACAAATAAATGTAGAGAGCACCAATATGTTAACAAGAAGACCACATGTTCCCTAACCCTTTACCAGAAAACGAATTTTAGGAATTCTCCAATTTTAAAGCCTTTGAAGATGACAAATCAAAGGTAGCTTAAATGAGAGAATTTTCATTTGATAAAGAAAGGGTCAAAACATTCCAGGCAAAGGAGAAAATGCAGTTTTTTTTCTCATTGTCCGAAAATACAATCCATTAAACACCAGACGGATCATCATATAAGCTAAACTTCAAAAAATAAACAATTTAAATCCAAGATCAGTCTACATGTTCTGTTCAGCCTGATCTTGATCTTTGCTTTTCAAACAGCCCCTTCTTTAGCTATTGGCCTTAACCTTTTGCTACACAATCCTGAGTTTTAATGATCCCTCGAAAGAAGGCTTTTGAAAACATAGTGGGAAAAGGAAGAAATGCTGGTAACCAGCATTTTATCTGTTTCACTTAATGCTTTCTACCCTTGGAAAGGCAAATCATTATCATTTGAATAAAATTAAATTTGTCATCTGCAAATGTTTTCAATTTGGACAAGCCTAAAAATTTGTAATTTAGTAGAGTTAAAAGGGTTCATATGGTGCATTGTTTTCCAGATAATATAATGTAGAAAATTTATTTGCCTTTTTTTTGTAACTCATTTTGAATATGTTTAACTCTTTATCAGTCAAACAAAAAAAAAAATTACATTAGTCAAAATAAAGTGGATTTAAGGAATGAAGAGAATTTCTATTTAGTTTTCATGGAGATATAAAACAAAACCCTTTATCACACTATATGGCTTGCAACACGCGAAAAGGTGCATTCGGACATTTGCGTAAAGTGTCGTCTCGGATCAGCCTGCGCAGTCCGCGCAGGCTAATCCAAGACGGCACTTTACGACTACATTAGATTTTGTGCTACAGTAAACTTGCGCAAAACAGAAAATTACATAAAAACGGAAAGTGTTGTTTCGGATCAGCCTGCGCGGAGTGCGCAGGCTGATCCTAAACAACACTTTACACAAATGTCCGAATGCCCCTTTTCGCATGTTGCAGGCCATATGACACCACTTTGCGGCTTCATACAAAAGTGTGTTTAGGGATTTTTTTTCATACCTCCATGAAAACAAACAATTCTCTTCATTCCTTATTCAATATCACAGACAAAAACTATGCACATAAACAAACCTAAATATAAACTTTTTTTTTGTACATCCAACATTGCATTTTCTAATTTAGATATCCATTTCAATAGTATTTCATAACACAGTAAAGCAGCTCATTCATGATGTAAGAAAATGTGTAATTTATGAGGTCATCATATCAAGGAACATTGCAGATTTAGTTGATCTATTATCAGAAGTGTAGATCAAATTCGCTGGAAGTAAGTTGAAAATTTGATAATTCGTACCCAGTAAACTGACAGTGAGTTGGAAGTTCTCTCTTAGAATTTAGTGTTGGATATTTTTTTTTTTCAAGTTGTGATATTAAAAGAAAATAAACTTAGCTAGCATTTGAACTTTGGACTCAATATAAATTAGACAGAAAAACATTCTGAGATCTCGTATACATGTTTGTTTACATTAGACTGACAGCAAAAGCAGAATTTTCTTTTTCATGGAGCTATGAAACAAAAATTTCAGCCAATCAGAACTCACCAATATTGATGAAAACAACTAATACTGAATTATTTGAAAATGACAAATCAAAAGATGGTTTCTAAGTAGAAATTTGTGATTGATTGACTGATTATATGATATTTAACCATTTTCAACTACATGTATATACCAGTTGTATTGCGGCGGCCAGCAAAACTATCCATGCTCTCCAAGAATTTCTTTCACCACTACTTTGCACAATATCCTTCCCAAACTGTGATCAAGGGTGAGAGCGGAATGAATTTTCCTGCAATGACTATCATCAATCCTTGGGATGAAATTGGCTGAACTGGGGATTCGAACCAGCAACCCCCTGTTCCTGTACACTATCAACTGCACTACCAGGACTTGGCAAATTTATGATAAAGTAGTAAACATTCTTACAAAAATGCTGGCAACACCTTACTCAAGATCTTTTGGTAAACAGTAAAGATGTCACCTCCAGCAGCCAAGTTTTTGGGAGGCAGCCATAAACTACTTTTGGAAACTTTGTAGCAAAAGGAAAAATTAGTTCAGCCACCATGTTTTTACACCTATTCATGTGACAAATCTTGGTTCATACTAATTATTCATATCTTATACTTTTCATTTTTCATATTTTGTTCAGATTAAATCAGTAATATTTTACGTCTTTTTTCAAATTTTTAAGCCGCAGATTTGTTTCAGAGGTTTTGTTTGTAGTATGTTAACTCTTTAATAGATGACATCTTTTTAGACTTAACCACATTAAAAGCATTTGCAGTCAACAAATAATAAAATGTGGTTCAACTGACGCAACTAGCCTTTGAAAGAGTGGAAAACAATGTGGGAAAAAGAGAAAATGCTGGTAACCTGCATTTTCTCTCTTCCCCACAAAAGTCCTCTTCCTCAGAGTTGTTAAAACTCAGGATTGTTGGGTAAAGGGGTGAAAAAATAGTGCAGAATTTAAAAAATTAAAGTAATACATACATAGAAGAATAGAAACAGTCGCACAAGTCTAGACACAAGACTCCTGTTTTGAAATCCATATGACTTAATCCTTTCCAGAGTATGGTCGTACAGAATTTCTCCCAAAATGTTGGTCTCCAAAGCTTCCTTTTTGAACACAACTGAGTTGCTTGCAGTCTGAGCAATAAGCTACATATGTATATAAAAAAGCAGTTGTTGTATAATGCAGTTCCCCAAATCATTTAAAAAATATTGTCAGTTATACTGTCAGTGGACAAGTTTATACTTTCTACAGTTTCTTTTACCAGTACATTGCATATTCTTTCCAGGCCACTGGCTGCTTTCCCACTCAATAATCAGGAAAAGAATGTTCAGGGGTGAGACAGCATTGAATTCTGTCACAATGGCCATCACCAATACATGGCAAAAATTATACCTAGCTGGTAATCAAACCAACTAATCCTGGATGAAAAGCCCTGTACAGTACTGACATAGCTACCAAACTTTGCTCCAACTAACCAAGAACTACGAGACAAAATAGCCAAGTAGAACAAACCATTCTTAAGAAAACTTTTAGTCTTCTTTCCAAGAATTTTCTAAATTTGAAAGTAACGCAACATCTGATTAGCTGAACCATCTGGTTAAGATAATTAGAGGTTGTGTTACTTTCTTAATCTAGAATAAGACTTAAAATCAAATTAAGAATGGTTGGTGAATACGAATTCAGGACAACTTACTGTCATATTCAAAAACAGTCTTCCACAAAAGATGCACAGGCTCTTTGAGGCATACTTCATAATCCGTCCCCCACCCAGAGCAATTAAGAATGCCTGAAACCATAAGACAGTTCGATCTTTATCATTCTATATGTGTATTAACAGAAGTAAAGTCTCACTTACTCATAGAAAAAACAAGTGTAAAGCGGCATTTACAGTCCATAATAAGATTCTTTTACAAACTCCTCTTAAAATGATATAACAAGATAACACTACATACAAAGTAAATTTCAGCGTCCCTGTCCAGTTCCTGTGTATTTTATTACATAGTCAAAGGCTGATATTCAGATATAACAATATCATTTTCTAGTCCAGAGGTGTCATACTTCATCTATTAACTCTTTACCAGAGCTCAAGATAGAGAGAGTGATTTTGATTTCAAAATTGAAAATATATTAATTATTCTCCACTAAACCCCATGTTATGGGTACTCATTAGAATCATCTCATCAACACAATTCTAATGAGTATCCACAACATAGGGTTTGGAAGAGATATAATGGATTTAGAATACCATCACTCTCTCTTACCTGGAGCTCTGCTTTATCACATGACAAAATTTTGAACATGTGTTAAATGAAAGTACATGTATTTGCAGACAACGAAATAAATGTTACTCAAACATTGAAATCTGATTTTGGAAAGGTAAAGCTGGTTACCAGCATATTCTCATTTTCCAACAATCTTTTCAAAGGCTTTCTTCCTTAGGTGTGTTAGAACTCAAGACTGTGTGGTAAGGGTTCAGCAACAAAAGAATAGGCTCTTCCAGACTGAACACACTTACATACAACAAATAACTTTCGCACACATGATTAGATTTGACCATAAAATGGTAGAAATCATTATGCTGGTCTCTAGCATTTTTTCCTTTTCCGATGACCTTTCAAAATGCTACTCCCTCAGAGTCTTAAAAACACAGGATTTTTGGAGTGAACTCTTTACCACACTACAAACTTTTGGAATAGACAAAAATTGAAAGTCTGTGCAGATGACAAATGAAACATAGCTGAAACGATGATTTCTGTATTTGATAGGGTAGAGAACATTGTTAGAAAAGGACAAACCCCAGTTTCCAGCATTTTCTCCTTATCTTACAATATTTTCAAAAGCCTTCTCTTTCGAGGTCATTAAAATGCATAATTGTGTGGTAAAGGGTTAACAAGTCCATATTCTGTGAACATAAAAAGCAATCCCTTTTTAGGTAAAAACAGAGCTCCAGATAAGAGGGAGTGATGGTATATCAAAGTCATTATTTCTCTTTAAAATCCTATGTTGTGGGTACTCATTAGAATCATCTCGATGAGACGATTCTAATGAGTATCCACAACATAGGGTTTAGTGGAGAATAATTCAAATTGTCAATTTTGAAATCAAAATCACTACCTCTATCTGCAGCTCTGGTAAAAAGCAAGATATTTATCCATGTTATACATATGTATAACATATATTTACCCATACTTACACATGTTCCATAATCTATTGCCTTTCTGAATAAAGAATAGGTTAGTGGAGTTACACATCCTGGCATCATTTCACTGAAATTTGGAAATTGATTTCTTTGTCTTAGACAACTCTTAAAGCATCAACTCCTTATCAGACAACAAAAATTTAAGTTTTTATCTAATTTTCAAGATTTTTGCCAATAATTACTCTAAAGTAACTTAAAAGATACTGGGATTGGTCTTTGAAACAAGTTTTAGCATTTACTCCTTCGCCCATGATGTTTTCAATAGCCTATTCCCTCAGGGTTCTAAAAAACATAGGATCATTTGTTAACTGGACAAAACAATATTAATCATTCTTCTTTGGAAAAATATTGCAATTCCTCAAAGGCTCAGTAACAGCAAAAAGTAAGCAATGCAGATGTTAAAGTGCATTTGGATTAAAATCATACTCTTTAAAAGTATGGAAACAAGTGTGAAGATGACAATCTTTTATTGTACAGTCTGTGTTAGGTGTGGGCAGAAAAATGAAATTAAAAAGCAGGTAAAAAGTAAAAAAAAAAAAAGAGTGCACAACATTATTATAGACTTGTTCCAGGTGAAAGCACTTCCAGATAAAAAATTTATGACTCATGTGATGGTATTTGTCTTTGAATGGGTGGAAAACAATATGGGAAAAGGAGAAAATGGTGGTTACAAATATTTTCTCATTTTCCCACAATGTTTTCAAAAAGCCTTCTTTCTCAGGATCATTAAAACTGTGTTTGGTAAAGGGATAACCTCTACCAGACAAGCATATTTTAGACTCTTCAAAATCAAAAGCATTTGTAAACAACAAATTACATGTGCTAAATGATTCAATTTGTCTCAAAAAGGGTAGTAAAAATTGTGAGAAAATGCTGGTTATCATCATTTTCTCCTTTTGCCATAATGTATTCAAAGGTGTAAAAACACTGGACTTTTTGGTTAAAGGTTATGGTTGTCTGTTAGTATGGTGTTTAATGCTGTTTTCAACATAATTTCATTGATACTGATCCATGCTTCTTTCCTAGAGTTTCCTGAACCAGTGCTTTCACACAATATTCTTCCAAAGCCACTAGCTGCCATCACACATAACAGCCTTCAAAACAATGATCAGAGGAGAGGAGGGGATGAATGATATTGCAATGACTATCATCAATCCTTGGAAAGAAATTAGTCAAGCTTGGGATTTGAACCAGATACCCCTATCCTCAAGTACTGTACCCTACTGACAGTGCTAACAAGGTTGGTAGTAAAGGATTAAGGCAATGGGTTGTAATACATAAGCTATATTCTATTGTGTCATTCATTCACTACTTTCAGACAATATACAGTGACACATACCCTATATTCCCTAAGGTTATACGCTCAGTACCAGTCACCAATGGACTGTCAAATTCGTGAATGAGATCTTCCTCTGTTTCCTGATCTATAGTTGTGATTGGTCTAGCCTTTAAAAACAGAGAACAATATCTACTGCTACTGCATAGGTCCAAATGAGAGAGGATCAAACAGCAGAATTAATGTTACAGCAGAAATCTTAGAATAACAGGGTCTGTGTTTACCAAACATTCTTCAGAGCATTCTTGGTCTAAATATGGATTTGGAAAGTGAAACAATTTCTAATTGACTATACCATTTGGTTTAGCCAATCAGAGGGTACATGTGTTACTTTCAGACTTAGAAAATTCTTGGATATAAGACTAAGAATGTTCTCAAGAATAGTTGTTGAGTACGAGCCAAATCTTAGAAGAAGACAAATTAGTAACTTAACAATGAAGCAAACATTACCAATACAGATTTGCAAATTTGGGTTAGATTAAGCCAATACTCCAGATGAAAATCACTACCTATAAATAGAATTGGTTCAACTGATTGACTGAATGGTGGTTTACAATGTTTGCAACATTATTTTAGTCATATCACTGCAACAGCTCTCTTATGCATGCTTGTCCAGGGTTTCACCAGAGCAAAGCTTTTGACACAGAAGGATATCGAAAGAAATGGTTTAACAACAAGACAAAATATCGTTAATTTTTTACCAAGTGACAAAAATTGAATATTTTGCGGACGATAATTTAATTGTAGCTGAAATGATGGAACTTGTCTTTCATACTGTAGAAAACATTGTGGGAAAAGGACAAAATGCTGGTAACCAGCATTTTCTAATCTTCCTCACAATATTTTCAAAAGCGTACTTCCTTAGGTCATTAACTCATGACTGTGTGGTAAAGGGTTATAGAAAATGCTCCATTTTCCAAAAAAATCTCATTATCAAATCTTCATTGGCTGTAAAATGACTGTACTTTTCCCATTAACTCTTTACCAAACAAGCAAAATATGTAGACTTTTAAGAATTGTAAGTGTTTGCAGATGACAATAAAAAGATGTGGCTCAAATGATGGAATTTGTCTTTGACAGGGTAGAAAACATTGCTGGAAAAGCACAAAATGCTGGTTACCAGCATTTTTTTTTCAAAAGGCTTCTTTCTCAGAGTCATAAAAGTTCACGACTGTGTGGTAAAGGGTTAAACTCTCTGGATTGTGTTTCCATTAAGCCTTTACCAAACAATCCCTGGTTTTCACGACTCTGAAGAAAGAGTCTTTTGAAAACATTGTGGGAAAAGGAGAAAATGCTGGTAACCAGCATTTTCTCCTTTTCCCACAAGGTTTTCTACACTTTCACTGACAATAGCCATCATTTCAGCTAAATTCAATATGTTGTCTGCAAATGCTCTTAATTTAGACCAGTCTAAATTTTTGTCGTCTGGTAGAGAGTTAAATTTTCAATCAGGGATAAGGAAAGTCAAACTTGTATAACAGGCTTACAGCAAATAAATTTTCAATTTTCCAAGAGTATAAACTTTGAGTTATGGGTGAAAAAGGTATGTTCACTCTCTACCAGACCACAAAAGTTTACAATGACCATACTGAAGGTAATTGCAGACAACAAATTAAATGTGGCCATACTATGGGACTTGTCTTGTAACTTCACAAAACGACAAAATTTTGGGCTTGACCACACTAAAACCATTTACAGATAACAAAACAAATGTGAATCAAAAATTGAAACATGATTTTGAAAGGGTAAAAAACATTGTGGGGAAAGGTGAAAATGCTGGTTATCAGTAATTTCTTCTTTTCTGACAATTTGTTCAAAAGACATTCTTCCACAGGGTCGTTAAAACTTACGTTAGGTATAAAGGATAGAAAACATTTAGGGAAGTAAGGAATATGCTGAATACCAGCATTTTCCCCTTTGACCAAATGTTATTGAAAGCCATCTTTTTACAGATTGCACAAGCACTAGATCATTTAATACAGAGTTTGACTGACCTGTAGCAAGTAAAGTTCTTCTCCCTTCATTGCCCATTCTAAATCTCTACTGGTCCCATAGTATTCTTCTATCTGTAAAAATAGTAAACTAGAACCTGTTGTATGTCCTGTAACTGTCCAATAGGTAACAGGCAACATCCAATTTATCCATGGCAGCTATTGGTTTAATATATATTCCCAATCCACCGAGAAGACAGTCTTTAACAGAATGCCCTAATCTCTGCTTTAAAATAATGGAGCAATAATCTATCTTCTGCTAAACTTATCATGACAAAGATTTTTCTGATTATAATCAATTTATCAAACTTGCGGAAGAATTTAATCTTTATCCATAAGGTCTGTTTTTGTGCATAAGTAAAATCACAATTTAAATTTCCAAGTCTCACATTATCTCATAAAGTCACAAACAAGGCAGATTTCTGCTTTGTAGCATCGGCAGTTACCTTTTGCTGATACGAAGATGGATAACAGGCTACCATTTTATAAAAATAGCATACAGAGTAACAAAAGAGTCAAACACAACATATTTGGGGCATAATTGTGTCAAAAATGTTTTGAGGGTTACCTTTCCTTGTGGTGTGGATTCCCCTTTTCATTGTAAGAACTAGGCAAAGTTTGAAACAATTATCTTCAGTAATAAGGGATATATTAGACAGTGTCAAAATTTTTGTACAACAACTACACAGACAACAACAACTGGGCTATGACAACACCTCAATTTCTTTCTTCCGAAACAGCCAAGCTAAATCGACAGAAAATTTCTAAATATCTATGAAAGTACTCCTTTGCTGAACAATTCTATGTTTTGATTACCCAGAAGAAGAACGCCTTTAAAACATTTGTGCGAAATGGAGAAAATGCTGGTAGACAGCATTTTCTCCATTTTCCACAATGTTTTCTACATTTTCAAAGACAAAGACAAATGTCATCAATGGTCAAACATTTATTGGTGTAGTACAGCATTAAAAACTCTGGCCCTGGTTATAAACTGGGCAAAAAAAATTAAATAGTAACATCACAAACTCACTTTGATGGCTATCTGACACAAATTTAAAACTTGTGAATCTGACAAACACAATCTTCCTGAGTCTACAGACTTGGTTTCTGTCTCCCTAGTGCCCCCAGTTTCTATAAACAAAAATGATAAATGATCATGAATAAAAAAATTGTCCAATTGTTTCATTCACTTGTCAGCATGTGTTCTTAACTTTTTTTTAACCCTTTACCAAACCACAAAATTTTAGACTGTTCCAAATTGAAGGCATTTGCAGACATAGAGGATCTTACATGAGTGTTTATGTATTATAATTCTACTCAAACGAGTTGACTAAAATTGTATGATGCGAGCCTTGGTGGGCATCAAATACATTTTAGTCAATGAGTTAGATAAAAATGATAATGCACAGCCACAAATGTGAGATTCTATTTATCACATAAAACAAAAGACAGGCAAAAAAAATATCCTGCATCCTCACCTTCAGCCTATATACATGTACCATTCACTGGTCCATGTTTACAGTTGTAGTTCAGTTTAAAATGTGTACATACACAAGTAGACAGCTCTTTGATATTTACATCGAAAGTAGAATAAAAAAGTTTCTAGAGGGGGTAGTTCACATATTTCAGCAATTTTGTTGATTTTAAAAAACTTTTGCTGCAATTCTTGGTTTTTACTAGACATAAAAAAAAACTGTCCACGCGTATATGTCTTAGCAACAATAACATCATTTTTCTGCAAAATGGTATAGGAGTACAAATTCTGGCACATGCTCTGGCTGGTTTGTCTGGCTTGACACGTTCATGACTGAAAATTGATCAGAACCGTGACCCAAAAAATGATAATACATTAGTGTATTACTGAAAATAAGTCATGGGTTGAATCTATTGCCGGAGGGGATTTTATATGATAAAACAAACGCTACTGAAAACATGAAATATGTCTTGAAGGGTGAAAAAATTGTGGGAACATGAGAAAATACTGTTTACCAACATATCTTCCTTTTCTCCTGGTGTTGTCAAAAGCAGATTTTTCTTAAGATCTTATGATGGTATTGTTTAGTAAAGGGTTAATTGCTCAGACAGTCACTTTGGCTGAAGAGTTTTTTGTGCCATTTACATCAATCATTTAAACTTCATTTCTTCATCTAAATTCCAAGCCAGTCATTTGATTGGCTGACACATGTTGTCTGAACAAATCAGATGACTGATCCTGGATTTCAAATAACATTTACAAAGGTTAAAGAGTACAGATTCATAAACACAAAACTAATTAAAGTTGATTTGATTAACCCTTTCCTAAAACAAGAAATTATTAACTCTTCCAAAGTGAAAGGTAACTGCAGACAACAATGTTAGAAGTTGCTAAATAGGCTTTAGTTCTCTGATAGGATAGAGGTCACTAGCATTTTCCACAATGTTTTCAAAACCTTCTTCCTCAGTGTTATCAACCTAGGGATTGTGTGATAAAGGTTGACCATAAAGAGCCAATATGTTTCAAAAGTCAGATTTGTTCAGAAAGAATTGAGTACAAAAAGTTTTAACCCATTTATCTGATGGGACCTTATGCTTCTTGTAATGACTTTCTTATGCTCATTTGTTTAGTTCTTGCATGATCAGATAGTTAATAGGAATAATGGTCATTTATGGTCACTGGCATGACTTTTGGGCTCAAATGCACAGATTCATCTTCTTGAGAACAGTGCTCCTACCTAACAGCTCAGAGTTTATTATAAAGGGCCAAAACAACTTTACTTACCTGAAACATGAATTTGAAAGTTTTTTCCTCCCAGGTGACGATCAACTATAGTTAGATGGTTGTCATAGAGGCGCTGCACAGTATATGTGTCTGGCGTGGTCTTCCCAGAAACAACAACCTGAATAGATGTTAATTTGCAATCGACCATCCCCTCAAGAAAACTTGGTATAATCAACTCTCAGTCAATCCAATTAAGTAAAAGCTATGATCTCAATCAATATGACATGGGCATTGTGCAAAACACATCTGTTTGTAAAAATGTTTTTCAAGATATGCATTAAAGTCATGTTTAAGAGTCTAAAGATTCAGATTTAAAGTACAAACTATTGAGAAAAATGTACAAATTATTGTGCAAAGTATTTTGAACTTCAGACAAAAAATGAAATACTGAACAAAGTGAGGAAGGATCAATGCTTTACTTTCTTAAAATGTTTTCAAAATTTATGAGCCAAAATACAGTGGAATACACTTATAAAGTATGAAAGCAAGTGTAAATATGAGGAATTACAAATTCAAATACATGTACCGGTACGTACTATAACTGCATACCTCTCCAAGACCAAAAGATGCATCAATGATAATTTTGTTTGGACTACCAGTTATTGGATCATTGGTAAACAACACCCCTGAAACATCTGATTGGACCATTTCCTGTACGACCACACCCACAGCTGTTCTGATTGGTTGACCATGTTGTCTGAGAAAAAAAGTATAAACAGGAGACTTCTTTATAGCATACAATTTGGGTGAAGCTGTGGGCTAAATTTTTCACATGTATGTCTAGAATGAACAATTATCTCATACACCATACTATTGTCTATGTTATTTTTTGTTAATTATTTGAAGCATTTTTCGTTTCACATTTTTTGAAACCACAATTAAAGTAAACTAAGCTTCATTCAATCTGATTACATGTATGCAGTTAAATTGTTACATGACGCCCGTGATCTGATAAACCTAAGCTTTGATTGATGAAATATGAGAGGGGAAAAAAAGCCCTGACCCTCCTCACAAACTTTAGCAAGTACATAATTTCCAAGCATATTACTGTGAGCAGGGGCAGTTTTGAAATTCTAACTACTAACCACTGATCATTGTTTTGTCAATGGTTATGTGGAAGAACAGACAGTGACGTTGGATGAGCACTGTGCAAAGTACTGGTTAAAGAAACTCCAGGAAAGCATCAAAAGATGCAGTGGCTGCCTGGATAGAACTGAAATAATGATGAAAATGGCATTAAACATCATCACTTGAGCCAGATCCAATTATCTGTAAACACTTTCAATTTGGATGTGTCTAAAATTTCCTAGAGAATAAAGAGTTATTAAAGGTCTGCTTTGTACCTTCTATATTCCACAGCCTGGTAAGTGTAAGCTGAAGCCCAACATTTTCTCACAGCCTCAAGGACCTTGTCCAATCCACATATACCAAGGTAGGTTTCCATCTGGCCTGCAGAGCTAGCCTCTCCTCCATCCTCACCTAGAAGTTATATTGAATTAACCTTTTGCAAAACTATTCTGAATTTTAAGAAAATTGAGGGAGAAGGATTTTGAAAACCAGCATTTTTTCTTTTCCCAAAATGTTTTCTTCTCTTTCAAAGTCAGACACCTATTACTCAAGCTACATTTTATTACTGGTCTGCAAATGCACTCTATTTTGACAAGAAATGCCTGTGAAATGATAGGTACAAATGGTGAGAAAAGAATAAATAATAACACTAGCATTTCCTTTTTATACCGCGATGTTTCCGAAAGTCCCTTTTTCACAGAATGGTTTTGGTAAAGGATAAAAGCAACTAACAACTGTTAATGAACTTATTGTGCTTTTTTATGAAGAGTTTTGAACAGTAACAAAGTTACATTATTTTGATGTGACACCTTCAATTACAAAATGAGCAGTGACTTAAATTTTTACATGATTTCGAAGTTTCAGCTAGACTGAAATACAATTGAAACAAAGTGTGCCTCTGCACCTATTGTGCCTAAATGCTCATCTGAGCAATTACAACTGCTACTACACTACTTTCCAAGGAATGAATTATTCATACACCATGTTCAGTAATTACCTGATAATTATTTCATGCTTTTCAGTACTTTATCAAGAAATAATTGTGGATTATGGTTTGATATTTCATGGTTACGACCAGTGTTGAAGGTGGAAACAGTAGTTCCCGCACACTAGTTACCTAGGTAAACAGCGCATGCCATTCAACCAGTGGGAAATACAGCGTAATTTATGTGCATTTACCCTACATCTCTCATGCTTTAAATAATATTGTACTGCGTTGTTATGTGTGTGTGTGTGTGTGGGGGGGGGGGGGCATGCCACTGGGAATTACTGAAATGAAAACAACTGTTCTGGATTTTGACTAAAGTCCCAACAAAAAAAGGGTTAGAAGAATTAAATAAATTTAAAGAACATTTGTTTTTTTCAGTGAAAGACTGAAATTTATGTTCTCTCATGAGCATCATCGGTAATATTTTCACCTTTGGCTGCCCCACTCATGAAAATATTACTGATGATGTTTACTCGATGAAATGAATTTCGATCTTTCACAGAAAAAAATATGTCTTCTATATAATCATATGTGTTCCTTGACTCTTTACCACATAACAAATAAAGTTGTAGATTTTTTACATTTAAAAAGATTTGCCAACAACAATAAAATGTGGCTCAAATGATGGGACATTTAATTAAACTCTTTACCACACAGTGCCGACTTTTAATGACCCTTAGGAAGAAGTCTTTTGAAAACATTGTGGAAAAAAGAGAAAATGCTGGTTACCAGCATTTTCTCCTTTTCCCAAAATGTTTTCTTCTTAATTAAAAGCAAGTTTCATTATTTGAGCCACACTGAAACTGTCGTCTGCAAATGCTTTGAATTTGGATGGGTCCAAACTTTTGTCATGTGGTACAGAGTTAAAGGGTTACAGACATTTTGGAAATTCTGTTTTCAATGTTATTTCAGTTATACCTCTGTCATCAGTGCACCTACTCAATGCATTCCTGGTTTTACCAGTACACACCTTTTCAAAGCAATTATCTGCTTTCCCACTTAAACATTTTCGAAATGACAATCACAAATCCTTGAGAAGAACTTAGCCCAAGCTTATTCTAGCTTCTGACCCAAAGATTTCTAGATAAATGACTGTGATGACATAAGTATTAATTCTTCTCTCAATACAGACCAATGTTTTGAGAGTGCTTATGTAATAAAGCAGCTAGTGGCTTGGTAAGAGGGTTATTGACAATTCTTCCATATATAAAGTTTAAAATGTCTTAGTTTAGTTAAAGCCTTGAGAAATTGGATATAAAAGCAAGGTTACAGTTGGGTCACATTTATCCTCAATCCACTACTCTGAAAATCTTGCCATCCAGAAAAAAAAAATGGAGGAAGCTAATATTTTCTCTACAAATTTTACTCTTCATTCTGGAAATCACAATCTAGAACTGGATTGATAAAATCTGGAACAAAGACTTGAAAAACAGCATGCATCTTTTCAGGTAAACTGGACATGGCCTGACTGTGTATCACATTATTGTTGGGGATAAACAAAACACGACTGTATATGTTATCATCAGATCATTATATACCTAAATAAAGACAGGGAGAGCAAAGTACCTGCTGCTGATGATCTAACAGCGAATGAAATTGCATCATAGCTTTGTGAGTAGAGTAATTTGAGTTGATTTGTAATACTGGTTTCTATTAGTTTAATCACTTTGCAGCCAGCCAGTGTTTCCACAGCATCCGAACACAGCCTCTGTAATTCTTCCACTGGTGATGTTACTCTAGATTGCAATACACCATACTTTATCAAATGTCTATAACTGTATAGTTATGAGGGTTGTTCGATATGTAATGTGTATTGTACAATATCTCAAAAGCATTCAACTCAAATAGTGAAATGAACATTACATCCCTTCAAAATATTCTCCGCAGTTTGAAATACATAATTTCAATCTCTGAATCCATTTCTGAAATGCGTCACGGTACGCTGATTCAGGTAGACCTCTGAGGCACTGACTGATGGCTGAGCCAAGGGCTTGTCGGGACTTGTAACGACAACCAGATAAGAACTTTTTAAGTTTTGAAAAAAGGAAAAAGTCGCACGGGGCTAGATCCGGAGAGTATGGTGGGTGTGGCAAGACAGTAACCTTCTTCGACTTCAAAAATTGCTTCACAAGCTCAGATGTATGTGATGGAGCATTATCATGAAGTAGATGAACATGCCTAAATCCTGACGCAGGGCATCGTTTAAGATAATATTTCTTGAGCTTTTTTAGTATAACATCTCGGTAATACCGACCTGTAACAATTTTGCCCTTCGGCACCGGAATTTGTACGGCTATACCATCACATGAGAAGAATATGCAATAAAGAACCTTCTTTGTGCTTATGCTTCTTTTGGCAAATACAGGCCTTCTACCGTGTTTAGTTAGCCATATTTTGTTTCCAATTTTTCTTACTGGTTCGAAATAGTGAACCCATGTTTCGTCACCAGTAACAATGTTTGCAAATTGTCTTTGATTGAATTTGGGAAACATTTTGAGCAATTGCTTAGCAGTTTGTACTCGTACCCGTTTTTGGTCATCTGTCAATATATGCGGTATCCATCTGGCAGAAATCTTTCGTACTTTCAAAATACACTTCAAAATGAAATGCACCTGCGATAGCGATATGCCAACAGCATTGGCAATATCACGAATCGTGTATCTGCCATCACTTTCAATTATTTCCCTGACTTTTGAGACATTTGCCTTGCCTGTTACAGTCACAGGTCGGCCAGATTTTGCTGCATCTTTGACAGACTCTGTGCCAGTCAGAAATTTCTTTCTCCACCTACGAACTGTCTCATAAGATACCTTATCAGACCCATAAACTTCCCCCAACTCAGTAAAAATCTGCATTACCGAATGACCGAGTTTTGTGCGAACTTTTATATAAGCTCTAATTTCTTCAATATTCTTAATCCGTTTCCCAACCATTTTTACAACAGTGGTCAACGACTAGCTCTAATGAAATGACTATAAGTTTAAAACTATGTGGAGCTAAAGGCTCGTGTTTATATTGTTGGAAAGGATTGAATAGAGCTATTCAAGCGTATCATCATCCATGAAATTGTTGAAAGCGTTATCGGCTGTGGTACAATACACATTACATATCGAACAGCCCTCGTATATATAATATAGCTGTAGTTGATGATTGCTATCATATTATTCTGTCACTACACACATCTTTTCCATACAATCCTGAGTTTTGACGACCCTGAGGGAATATTGTTTTTAAAACCTTGTGAGAAAAGAAGAAAATGCTGGTAACCGACATTTTCTCCTTTTCCCACTAGGTTTTCTACATTTTTTACGCATAATTACCATTTCCAGTAACATTAATCTTTCATCTGCAAATGCTTTCAAATTGGACAAGTCTTAAATTCTATCATTTGGTAAAGAGTTAAACAGACTGTTGGACTTTTTAAGAGGAAATCCTATGTTCAGCTGATAATATTTAGGCATATATTAGCTCGCTTCTTCCTGTAATAAACTTGTAGACAAGTTTGAAAACATTAACATCAATGGTATGAATAATCAGCATGAATAAAGGTTTATTTCATGAACATACATGAAAACACTGTGGCAAAGGAGGAAAATACTCATAAGAAGCAAATTCTCCTTTACCAAATGGTTACTTTTCTTGGTAATTGCAGTAATATCCCTTGATTTGATATAAACAGTTACTCCTTTTTCACACAACTTTGTTCAAAACATTCAAAAGATACACATTCTTTTCTAAAAATATTTTTCCTTCCTCTAATTGTTAGATGTCAAACTAAAATATTGTTTAGAGTGACTAAACACATTTGCAAAGTTCTTTAATTGAGCTGACAGATTTTCAAAACCTACTCTGAATTATTCAAAGAAATGCCAAAAGCAAGGGGTGATAATTCTTCAACGCTTCAGTACAGACATCTGAAAATTATAAGTTGCTCTTCTATAGTTTTTGTTCAACCCTCAAGCACTTTTTACAACTTAACATTGAACTTGCCTTTTCAGATGGTGTAGATCAAGATGAGACTGCATGAAACATGCTGTCTGATATTTGATCTACACTGTCTGCTTTGCAGAAACACAAAAACAAGCAGAAAATTGCAATTATTTGGGTCCTAGCACTTCATGGGTTTATAGTGTACAAACTTTCAGTATGATAATAAAAAGATTAAGTTAAGAGCCTGCAACTCAAAAATGTCCAAAGACAGACAAGTGGACTGACAAATGGACACATAGGCTGCTTCCAAAATACTCTAGAAATCAGTTGTTTTGAAGGGGTATGAAATTTGACTGTACATTAATTTTCAAACATAGTTTTTTTGTGTAGTTCACTTGAATGGTCTCTCACCTCACAGTCTCACACATCTTTGTAATGGCCTGATTGATATCATCAGTTTCAAGAACTTGTTTGTCAAAGGCATACAGTGTGACACAAAACCCTGTGGGAACAGTTCCTCCTACCTGCGGTCAAAATAATGTAAGTGTTAATAACAGTTATAAAGGTTGTCACTGATGGATGGATGGATGGATGGATGGATGGATGGGTGGATGGATGGATGGGATTGATTAGGAGAGGGGAAACTCTTTACCACACAACTAAATTTAGACTTTGTCCAATTCCAAAGCATTTGCAGTCAACAAATTAACTGTGGCTAAAATTGTGGAAGTTGTCTTTGATAGAGTAGAATATATTCTGGAAAATTGAGAAAATGCCAGCTACCAGCATTTTCTACTTTTCCACTACGTTTTCAAAATCTTCTTTCTCAAGGTCATTAACACTTGGAATTGTGTGGTAAAGGGTTGCAGCATTTGCAGACAAAAAAAAAAAAAAAAAAATCATTTGTAGCTCAAACAGTGGCATTTATTCTGTACAAGGAAAAAAACAATGGAAAAAAGACAACATGCTTTTCTTTTCTCACAATAATTTCTACCCTCTCAAAAACAGAATCTATCATTTTAAATTTATTTTATCTATTCTATAAAACCACCTTTGATACAAAGGTGTCTTAAATTTTGTTGTCTAGTAAAGAATTGCACAAATTGAAAATGAGTGGTGCCAGTGGAAATGGAGTTTGAATGCATCTATGTGATGCATTATGCCAAGCAATTCATCGCATAATTATGGTTCCATTAAATCCATTTGTCTATCAACTGCATGAATCATGAGGTAGAATGGTCCTTTGACATGCCAAAAATTGACAAATAGCAAAAAGTGTCATCCCCTGTCAGCCTGCGCAGACTGCCCAGGCTGACAGGGGTCTGTAATTTTTGTAGATGTATTAAACCCTTTTTTAACAGACTATGACTGAAATGTAACTACCTTATCCTGTACTGAGGTTAAGAAAGCTAACTGGGAACCTTTCCCTCCTACAAGTTCACTACTACAACAAGCTCTCTCAGTAAATGGTAGAGTGATCTTGCTTTCTGCCATTTTAATCTCACTTGTGTTTGGCTCTACCAGCATAGGAACAGAAGTGGGTGGGGTAGTTAACATTGGAGGTCCATCTGGATTTCTGATGAAAAGAAAAACAAAACATTTGTAAAAATAATTTTTATTTGAGATGTTTATTACAAGAATAAGGAACATACTTTAAAATCAAATCCTGATTTTCAACTGTCGTTATTGTAACTGTACAGTGCAATGAAACTGAAAACAATCCATGTGTATGAACTTGAACTTATTATTCAAGTGGTAGCTTTTTTATTTTGTACTCAATCAACTTCTATAGCAAATAAAAGATTTTACATCACACACAGGCTTTTTCATGTCCATAGCCCTTGCTAACAGATGAATGAAGGTTTTTTTTCAACATCATAAAAATTATTATTGGAAAAAGACAAATTACTCAATCTTGTTCAAATCTGAATCTACACTGTACATTATTCTGTTGGCTATTCTATCAATTACGGTCTTTGTAAATGAAATATTTTAGTCTTTCTTTGTAGAAACATACCAATTTCATTCCGTTAGCAGTCTAAGGGCAACACGGTAACTGTGTCTGGTATAAATTAATATGAGCCTGGTACCTCAGTCAGTGAAGAAAAGGGCAAGTAATTGACTTTGATGGGATTGATTTTCTCTCTCTCACCACTTAACCCTTGGGCTGCTAAGCGCCACTCACTGACCTTTTACCGACAGTGTAGATCAAGATCTTGGATCTACACTGTCCGATATGGCGATATTTTTTCTACAAAAAAAATGAGTTTGAAGTAGCATTATTTAGGTTTTTACTATCGCCTTGAATGTTTCCTTTAACTTATTTAGCAGTATAAAGGTTAACATTGCTTCATCTTTGTTTATCTGGGTAAGCAGTCCCTGGCTTGCAAAGGGTGTTTTGCATACCACTGGTAAAAAAAAAAACACCCATAAACACATGGACAGAAGCACTGGTCAGTGTGATATTACAAAAATAAAGTTTTAGAAGAAAATGTAACAAATTCCTGCCTGTAATGATATTCCACCATTCCTCTGGCAGCCATATTGTTAACTGTGTATACACAAAATCTCTCTAAAATCCTACTCCTTCTTGATGTGTAGTGATACAGTTCTGGGGTTAGAACAGTCTGCATTTCTACGCTGTAACTCAGATTGCCTGAAAAAAAAATGACCCTTTACTTTAAAGGCAACTTTTAAATCTCTCAAATAGCAAATATCTGTTTAACTTTTTACCCACAATCCCGAATTTTAACAACCCTGAGAAAGAAAGCTTTTAAAAACATTGTGCGAAAGAAGAAAATGCTGGTATCCAGCATTTTCTCCTTTCCCACAGTGTTTTCTCTCCTTTCACAAACAAAAACAAAAAGTTCCGTAATTTGAGCCACAATTAATTTGTCATCTGCATGTGGATGAGTCTAAACTTTTGTGGTTTGGTCAAGAGTTAAAACATACAAATACTGTTAAACCACTTGACTTTGCTCTAATAGTTTAACTCTTTATCAAGCAACAAAATTAAGGTATGCCTTATATCAAAAAAAAAAAAAAAAAAAGATCTGCAAACAACAAATTACACATAGCTAAAATGACAGACATTGTTTTGTGAAGAGCAGATTACATCACAGGAGGACAAAATGCTGGCTGCTAAAGTCTTCTTTATCATAGTCATAAAAACATGGGGTTGTTTGGTGAAGGGTTTAATCAAGAAGACTTTTTGCATTTTGCAGCAGACCAGTCTTGAAAGCATACTGCTCAGGTGCTCCTTTTGTCATGTTTTCACCTGTATTAACTCTGTAGAAGATTATTTAATCTTCTGTGTCAAATTTTGAACAATAAATCTTAATTCATTCTATTCTGTTGTATTTATTTGTCACTAATTTTATTCCATTATTAACATCGAGAAAAGTTGAAATGTATTCTGGTATGCTAGTGCCTTCTTGTAGCAGTAAGTGCACCAAATTTCACCTATGATGTCATGTTCAGTTCTATGACCTTGGGAGATATTGAATTCCTCTTCCCCCCCCCACCCCCCGCCCCCCGATTCAGTACAATTTTAAAAGATGCTGCAGGCTTGAAAGATTTCTTCTTGCAGACGGGTCTTGCTCTCTTGGTTTTTCCATCGGCCCCCATAATTCCAGATGTATGTTCAATTTTTTCTTTGAAAAGCTACTCAATTAGCTTTTGTATGTATCATCATTTGACAAAGATGCTTCTTCTCTTAATTCCAATGTGGACACAACTTATGAATCTAAATAGTCACCAATCTTTTCTGACACGATGACCAATGTTTGTTTCATCAGCATTTGGTTTAGCCAATCAGAAGTTGTGTTACTTTCAAGTTTAGAAAATCTTAGAGAATAAGACTAAGAACGTTCTTCAAAATGCCTGGTGAATTCAGACCCTGGTCTTTGAAATTCTGAGTTAGAATATAACACAGAGTTTCTGTCAATACAGCTCCAGAATACAAACAAACCTGCTTTAAACATAAACCCGTAGCTATCAGGCGGGTATTTGTCTTTTGTGAGGGTAACCAGATCAAAGTCAACATCTTGTACAGGAACTGTTTCACCATTAGCATAGGATAGGAATCCAGACTTCATGCTGCAAAAAATAGATTTACTTACATAAACCATTGGAAAGGAAAGTGTAATTAATGAATCTTTTAACTCTTTACCACACAGTCCCAACTTTTAACAACCCTGAGGAAGAAGCCTTTTGAAAACATTGTAAGAAAAGGAGAAAATGCTGGTAACCAGCATTTTCTCCTTTTCCCACAATGTTTTCTGCTCTGTCATGGAAAAATTATGTCTATTTTGCCACCTTTAATTTGCAATGGCTTTCAATTTGGGCAAGTCCAAAATTTTGTCGTTTGGTAACAAGTTAAATGGTTGTTACATATAGCTTTTAATATTACTTCAGTCATTTAAGGAATGAAGAGAATTTTTTTCATTTTCATGGAGGTATGAAGCGGTTTCATACAAAGGTGTGATAAGGTTTTTTTTCATACCTCCATGAAAACAAAAAAAATTCTCTTCATTCCTTATAATTCAATATCACAGACAACAAATATGCACTTAAATAATTCTAACTGCTCTTTTTTTGTAAATCCAACATTGCGTATTTATTTACTGTCCTTTTCATTGATATTTCATAGCGCGTTAAAACTGCTCCTTCATGACGTAAAAATGATGTCATTATAGTATTGAACATTTGCAGATTGAGTAGATTTATTATTAGAAGTTCAATACGCTAGAATTAAGTTGAAAATAAGATTGTTTAAACCCAGCAGAGTTACAATGAGTTTTCAGCTCTCTCTTTGAATTTACTGTTGGATTTTATTTTTAATCAGAAAAAATAAATTCAGCTACCAATTTGAACTTCAGACTCGATATAAAATCAGAACGAAAAACATTATGAAATCTCATATACATGTTTGTTTACATTAGTTTGACTCCAAAAGTAGTTCCGGCACTGCTGATTTTTTTTTTTTTTTTCCATGGAGCTATGAAAAAAAATTTCAGCCAATCAGAACTTGCCAATGTTCATGAAAAAAACTAACATTGAATGATTTTGAGGTAACAGCTAACATATTAATTTGAGCCACACTCTGGCAAAAGGGGTGTGATGCATCTCTGTGATGCATGATACCAAGTAAGTCATCACATTATTATGGATCCATAAAATCAATTTTGTGTACCAACTGACTGAAGCATGAGGTACTCTGGTTCTTTGAAATTCAGAAACTTTACAAAAAGGAAACAATGTGTACCCAGGTCAGCCTACACGGACTGGGCAGATTGACCTGGGTTGATACCCTTTTGCAGATGCAGTAAGCCCCCTTTTTCACAGAGCATGGCTAATTTACATCTGTGTTAGGTTTAACAGGTCATGAATATCATAAAAATCCAATTGTGTAAATCCATGACTACGTGTTCTGCTTAGTGTAATCTACACCTAAAATATCAACAAAATAACAAAAAACTCATGTCTGGTTAAATACAGACAGAATACTCACAACGAAATGTAGTCAGGCATCCAAAGTATACATACCATGGCAAGAACTCCAATCTGGAATAAATGAATGAATAAATGAATGAATAAAAGACTAATAAAATGAACAAACAAATAAGACATAACATCAATAATTAAGCAAGCAAGCCAGTTACATGATTATGCACTCCGTCTTCTTACTCTGAACCGCTGGGTTTCTTAGAACTCTTATTTACTGTGTACTGGTACTCTATGATGACATACTCTGAAATTGAGGGGGCAAAACAGGCAATGATTGCTCTTATTCCAACGTTGTTTTCAGAAACATTGAGAAAAGGAGAAAATGCAGGAACCAGCATTTTCTCCTTTTCCTGCAAGGTATTCTATCCTTTCAGAGATGAATTTCATCATTTGAGTCACTTTTTATATTATGTCAAATGCAAATTCTTTCCATTCTGACAAGCCTATAATTTTCTCATTTGGTAAAGAGTTAAGCAAACCAAATCTATACCTCAGGAACCCAGATATAATGTACAGCATATCTGTAAAACATTTCCCAATTCCGGAACCCAAAAGTGTGATCCCTCACACCAATCAAGTACACCTGCTGACTCGAGTATCCTTCTATGTCTATCCTCCCACTCAACTCTCCTACTTGTTCATAATGAGTTTGATGTTTTCTGAAAGGAAATCATGCTGGCATTTTAACTGTTTGCCAAAAAAACATAGTTTTAACAACCATTGGAAAGAAGGCTTTTGAACATGTTGTGGGAAAAGCAGAAATTGCTTTTCTCCTTATCCAACTAAGTTTTCTACCCTTTGAAGTTTCAAATCTCATCATTTGAGCCCCAGTTACTTTATCATTTGCAAGTGCTTTCAATTTCTACAACTCTCCAATTTTGTTAGGTGGCTAAGGGTTAACTTTATACCAGATTATTTTAGAGAAGACTGAATCCTACTGAAGGTTGCATTTTTTCTTTTCCCCACAATCATTTCAAAAGGGTTTTTAAGAAAAAAAAATAACAAAAAAAAAAAGAAAACCAGGATTGTTTAGTGTCTAATGACCAGATACCAAACAAGTTTATCAGTTTCTATGCCCATGCTATCAAAATGTTTTAGGAAAAAAAATGTTGAAAAAGGAGCAAAACATTATATGGTATAGAATACCCATAAAGACAGATAGAACGATCAAGAAATTTATTTGAATAATCCCATGTGTTTTGTTCATATATCAGAGACATGATTCCTCAAAATAGTTCTACGGATTCAAATTATCATAAATTAAATTATCATAATTAACAATAAACATGTGTTCTAAAAATCAAACTTTTAAGATTATTTTTCATACAAGCATTACCCCCTCAGCTTTTTCCAAAACTCTCTTGTCCATTTCTCCCTTGCAATAGCATCTGCCAGCAAGTTTCTGTCACAGTCAGTATCAAAGTTGAAAGGATCATTGATGCATTCCCATCTGTATACAAACAACGAACATTATGCACTGTTGCTTTCAGTACTGTTTTATACTACTTTCAACAGCCTTTCATCAGTATCATGGCAACGGCACATTTACATATTCATTTTCTAGGTATTACCTGTACTATGCAAGGTCTCTGCCAAATGAACCACATATCATAAATAGCACAAATCCCAGTTTAGAATGCACTGTCTGTGCAGTCTGATGTTGATCCACTATGTTCTCAAAGCACATTAAATTGTGTGGATATCCTAAGGAATAATAACAACAAACTTTAAACATAATAAAGAAAAAAAAAGAAAAAAGTAGGGAAACGATCGGAAAAAAGGATAAGCAGTTTTGGTTTACCATATTTCTGCCCTCACTAACGTTAACTCTTTACCCAACGACAAAATTGTAGACTAGTCCAAATCAAAAGCATTTGCAGACGACAAAATGGGTAAGTCCAAAAAATTGAAATTTGTTTTGGGAAGGGTAGAAAACATTGTAGGAAAAGGAGAAAATGCTGGTTACCAGCATTTTCTCCTTTTCCTATACTGTTTTCAAAAAGCTTCTTACTGAGGGTCGTTAAAAGTTGGGATTGAGTGGTAAAGAGTTAAATAAAGAACTAAACATTTAACTCTTCAGCAAATGGCAATGATATTGACTGGTCCAATCTGACAGCATTTGCAGATGATAACTAAATGTGGCTAACCTAGTAATATCTATCTCTGAAAGGGAAGGAAAGATTAATAAAAAATGGGAAAATACTTGTTACCAGCTTTTCCTCCTTGTTTTACAATGTTTTCAAAAGCCTTTTTCCTTAAGGTCCTTAAAACCACAAGACTTTGTGGTAGAGGGTCAAGGAAAAGAGGAACTCTTTTTGATGATATGCAAGACATTGTGAAAAAGGGTTATTGCTTGCAGCTCCTTTTTCTCACCAAATCTTGTCAATTCAAGGGCGTAAAAAGTCATATAAATGTTTGTACAGTAATGGGTCAAGAAGGCAATGACTCACTTGAAAGAGAGTTTCACATTCAAATACTCATCTGGTTTGTTGTCCACCTTATTGCACAAGCCTTTTCTGAAAACATAAAACCGAATAAAAAATTGATTTAAATAAAACTATGAACTCACGGTGCAGTGTATGTGTGTCAGTGTAACTGTGGAATTAGCATGTTTAGTGTTAGTTAGACCACAACATTTTACGTCTAGTCCATATCAATCACTTTACCATACAATGCTTCATTTTAATGATCCTCAGGAAGAAGGTTTGAACTATTTCTGAAAACATTGTGGAACAAAGAAATGCTGGTATTCAGCATTTTGTCCATTTTCAACAGTGTTTTCTACCCGTTCACAAATCACATTTTTTGGACCAGATCTAATTTGTCCTCTGCAAGTACTTTAATTTTGAATACATCTAAACTTTAGCCATTTGGTAAAGAGTTAAAAGACTTTGTAGATGATTTGAAAATGTTTTCCAAAGCAGTCCAATACAGAAGTGTAATAGACACATATTCCTACGATAATGAGCTAAACTTTAACTCTTTACAAAACAGCTAAAGTTTAGACATGTCCAAATCAAAAACACTTGCAGATGATAAAATAAATGTTATTCAAAATTTGAGATTTGTTTTGGAAAAGTAGAAAAAATTGTGGGAAACAGGGAAAATGCTGTTTACCAGCACTTTCTACTTTCTCACAATGTTTCCAAAAGCCTTTTTCCTCAGGGTTGTTAAAAGTCTGGATTGTTTCGTAACGGGTTGAAGAATACTGATGAGAAAAATGGGACATTTACCTAAGAAGTCCATTGTATGATACTCTCCATCTGGTCATGGGCTCTAGCATTTCAAACCTGCAACCTCCTGCAGAGTAACTGACCCCATCCATATTGATCACACCTGTGTCTGGGTGTAGCGGATGCTGGAAAAACCCAACATCTGGAATATCCAATAACACCCACACTTCACCTTCTCTGTTATGTTTCCTAGCAACCCTGAGAGCAACTGATATGCCATCCTGGCTGAATCCATTGAAATATGTAGTGTCTATTGCCTGAAATGGAAGACCAACAATTCTATCTCAGTCTTTCTTTGACAAAAATTTGATACAGACAGACAATCTTTCAAAGAAACAAGAGCAATGCATGCAAGGTGCCAGTGCTTGGCTGCAGACATAGAAATAGATTCTATGTCAAAAAAGGGGGCATAACTGTGTCAAAAATATTTTGATAGTTATCTTCCCCTGTTCTATGGGTTCCTTTTTAATACTTGACATACAGGCCAAGTCTGAAGTCAATACCTTCAGTAATGCGAAAGATTAAATATCAAAGAGACATAAAATGTCGAAGTTTTTGCACCATGATGATGAGAGGGCTATGACAATACCTTGACGTTCTCTTCCAAAACAGCCATGTTAAAAATGAACAAAAGTCAGACTAAAGACACGACTATACAGCCCCTTTTGTAATAGTGTTTTTACACATTTCAACAAAATTTGTTCCTCCTTTCTTTCAATTATTTCTCCTTCTTGATATCCATACAAGTATTGTGTCTGTCCTACATACAACATTATAAAATTTTCCAAATTGAGTACACTTGCAGATGTCAAAATTGATGTGGCTGATGTGTTTGAAAGTGTATAAAACATCATAATTTGAGTTATATTTAACTTATTACCACATGATTCTGCGTTTCAACAACTTAGTAACCAGCATTTTCTCCTTCTACCACACTTTTACCACACTTTCTACCCTTCAAAAAAAAATTTCAGTTTTTGAGTCACATTCATTTTGATGTCTGCACATGCTTTCAAATTGGGCAAGTCAAAGTTTTGTAAGTTTGGTAAAGGGTTTAACTTGGTCTTCATAGAGGCTTTCAGAAAGGATGAGTCTAAAAATTTGTGATCTGGTAAAGAGTTAATGTATTAACTCTTTACAACACAATGAAATTTTAGACTTTTCCAAAATGAAAGCATTTGCAGACAACAAGTTAAAGGTGGCTCAAATGACAAAATTTTTCTTTGATAAAATAGAAAACTTTGTTGGAATAGGAGAAAATGCTGGTTACCAGCATTATCTCATCTTCCCACAATGGTTACAAAAGCCTTTTTCTCTTGGATCACTAAAACTCGGATTATGTGGTAAAGGGTTAAACTGAGGGATGCAAAGGACCCCTTTCACCCTTTACAAAACAGTCAAATTTTTCACCCGTCAGAAATTAAAAGCATTTGGAGATGGTACAATTTATGTGTTTGAGATGATGGGATTAGTCAGTACAAGGGGAAAAACATTGTTGAGAAAATGTTGTTTACTAGCATTTTCTCCTTTTCCACAATGTTTTCAAAAGGTCTATTTCTAAGGTTCATTAAACCTATGGATCATCTGGTAAAGGGTCAACCTCCTAGCACAAATACATCTTTATATTGTTAAAAACTCAGTTTTTCAGAACATTGTGAGAAAAGGGGCAGCTGCTTTTAAGCAAGCAATTGCTCCTTTTTGCACAATATTTAATTGCTTTCACATTAGAATAATGCTGTCTCATCCAAGACGTACACAAACTAAATCTAATATTAACATCACAAACAGATTGGCCCCAAGTAAAGGATTAAATGCTAGACTAGGTCCACATTCACCAACCATTCTTGAGAATGTTACTAGTCTCATTCTCCAGATTTTTCTAAATTTATGTGAAAGTAACACAACTTCTGATTGGCTAAACTAGCCAATCAGAAGTTGTGTTACTTTCACATTTAGATAATCTTGGAAAATAAGATAAAGAATGTTCTTAAATATGATTGTAAATATGGACCCTGGTCATAGATCTATAAAGATTAATTTATCCAACACTTACAGCCAAGCCTAGTAGCTCAGTCATAACATAAAGGGCTTGAAACTAGGGATTGGCGGGTTCATTTTCCAATGGTCGGCCAACATCTTTCCAAAGGCTGATGACAGACATTGCATTAAGATTCATTTGATCCTCCAACACTCCCAAACATTGTTTCAATTATGTTTATGTCGGCAAGCAGACAGTGGCTTGGAAAAAGAATTCTGCATGTACTTGCAAAATAAATTTCGAGAAAAACATGGATATGTGCACTGGCTGGCGTGATATAGCTAATGTAGTTCTGAGGTCACTAACCTTTTACCACACAATTCCAACTTTTAACCATCCCAAGAAAGAGGCCCTTTGAAGACGTTGGGAGAAAAGGAGAAAATGCTGGTAACCAGCATTTTCTCCTTTCCTACAGTGTTTTCTACTCTAGCAAAGACAAGTTCCATCATTTGAGTCACATTTAAATTGTTGTCTGCAGATAACTTTCAATTTGGACAAGTCTAGGATTTTGTCGTTTGGTAAAGAGTTATAACACCACGCAAGCAAACAAACAAACAAACAAGCAAACAAATAAACACTTACAAATGGATCATCCTCAAGTGGAATGCAGTTTTCAAGTACAACTGGGTCAGTGACCGTGGTCCCATATCCACGGCTAGCTCTGCCATCATCTTTCTGTATATTATTTGCAGATGATTGGTTCCGCTTTTGTTTGGCTGCATTCAACCATAGTAATATCCGGAAGATGAAATATTTGGTGAGATAAAACTTTCCTGAAAAGAAATGATTGGATGTTGCTGAACTGGTTTTCTTTTCAACCATTAGTTTCATAGTTTATCCCTTTCCCAAACAACAAATTTTAGACTCTTCCAAACTGAAAGAGTTTGCAGACGACAATTTTAAATTTAATAAAAGAAGTAGAAAGTTGTCTAATAGGGTAGAAAACATTGTGGGAAAAGGAGAAATTGCTCGTTACGAGCAATTTCTCCTTTTCCCACAGTGTTTTCAAAAGACTTGTACTGCAGACATGTAAAAACACGGGTTTGTTTGGGAGAGGGTTACGAGGGTCCTCCAATAATGAGTGAGACTGTTGTCATATCTCAAATATTGTCCGCCAGCTTTTAATGAAACTTTGCACATATATTGCCTAACATATTAGCAACACAAAAATTACGCCAAATGACGTTACGTTATGACATCACAATTATGATGTCACTTCCTGTGACACATACAATTGCAACATGGCCAGCTTCACAGCAGAAGAACAATGTGCATATATAAAAATTGAGTATTATAAGGGTAGCACTGGAACAGAGATTTTTCAAACCTTACAAAAAGTTTGTGGGGACCAAGCTATTTCTTGTGCAGCAGTGTTCCGGTGGATTGCACAGTTTAAGGAAGGAAGGACTAGTGTGCAGAAGCAAACAAGCCCAGGTCGGCCAACAGAAGTGACAAGCGAAGAAAATATCCAAAAGGTGAAGGCTGTAATGCAGACTGATCGAAGATACACATGCGAAGAAGTAGCCAATGAAATTGGGATATGTCATGGGTCAGTACATACAATTTTGACAAATAAATTAAACATACGACGTGTTGCTGCAAGGTGGGTACCCCATGCACTGAGCTCGGAGCAAAACAGGCAAGAGTGGATGTTGCCACTCAATTACTGGAAAGATACAAAAATGAGGGTGATATGTTTCTTAACAGGATAGTGGCAATAGATGAGACTTGGATACGAAGTTATGAACCAGAACTAAAAAGACAATCTTCAGAATGGCACACGCTGGGGTCCCCACGACCCATTAAATTCAGGCGAAAACAAGGAAATTTGAAGATGATGATGATTTTTGCCTACGATAATCACAGCATATTAGCTGCAAATCGGGTCCCAATGGGGAAAACAGTCAATCAAGAGTATTATCGTACATTTCTGATATCTGTCTTGAGACCTGCCATTCGCAAGAAGCTACCAGAGCTGCTTGAACTTACACCATTAATTCTGCATGACAACGCCGCCTGTCACAAGGCAGGTAGGGTGAGGTCACTTTTGATGCTCTATAACTGGGACATTTTACCGCACCCTCCATATTCTCCAGACATGAGTCCTCCAGACTTTGATCTTTTTCCAAAGTTGAAAGAACCATTGCGAGGTGTGCGTTTTGAGGATTTAGACGCCCTGGAAGTAGAGGTGGCCAGTCAAATTCAACGCATTTACTCTGGTTGCCTAGCAACGGGAATAAGAAGACTTCCTCACCGATGGAATTCTGTCATTGAAAAGGGAGGAAACTATATTGAAGGAATGTAGGAACATTGGATGAGTATTAGTTCAGGTATTTCTTCAATAACTACAGTCTCGCTAATTATTGGATGACCCTCGTAACATGGTTTTCAGAGGTACTTGCATTTTTTTTTTTTTTAATGTATCCCCATACAGCTATCCATGCACCCAAAGAATCAATTTTAAGCATAGCTATGCACAGTACTCTCTCAAAGTAAAAACCTACTTTTCAGCAAAACAAACTGAAAACAAGGTGCCAGCATTTTCTCCCTTTCCAAAAATGTTTTCAAAAGTCTTCAACCTCAGGGTCTTAGAAACATGGGATTGTTTGGTAGAGGGTAAACCTACCTGGTTTAGATCTGTCGTTGGAGTTATCTGGTCTGATCCAATCATAAACAAAAAAAATCACAAGACCAGTAATGATAAGGGAGACAATCATCCTTGAGGCAGCTAGTATTCCTCCATCATCAAAATCTAAAATTAGAATACAAAAGTGTTTATTCTACATCATCAGTGAAACAAGAACTGCTTTCTTTATCATTTGTGAAACAAGAACTATTTATACAGAGATTTTACTTTATCTTTTTTCACAAGGGGCCTGGGATCCTTGAAATCTGTAAAATGGATATATGAAACTGTTTAATCAAGATATTTGTGCATTTTTCAGTTTTGAAATTGAAAATTATGGGCTCTAGAAAAAAAATCTTGAGTTTTCTTAACTAGTGAACGCTCTACCACAGTAACCACACAATCCCTGAGGAAATAGCCTTTTGAAAACCTGGAGGGAAAAGGAGAAAATGCTCACAGCCAGATTTCAACTGTTTTTTTATCGATCTTCTCTGTACCCAGAGGCCACCAGTCACCTTTGGGGACAGTTACATGTATGTGTAGGATGGTCCTCGCTGGTACCGCGGTACTAATTTAGCTGAAAATTTGCTACAAAAGAGATAACTCACTTGTATTATTTTCTAATACTGTAATAAACTGTTGCATGCGAAGTTACGATTAATGCTGCTATCAAAGTTTACGTCATGTATTTCAGACAGAAATCTCTAGGTCAAGCTACCATGTCCACTACAGGTGCTCCAAAGGGAGTCCTCTTTGGTACCGCATTACCTCCTGTAATTTGGAAAATTGTGCAATAAAATGATTTTTATTTTTAGAAAATGATTTAGCTACCGTAGTTTTTGTGTTCGGCAAGGACCATGACATCACATCAGACGATCTTCATTTGTCAAACATGAATTAATCGGTTTTATGAAGAAAAAAGGGGTAATTATTTTCAAAACATGGAGGAAAACTTGTGCTTTGATGTTGCATCATTGGAATATTAAAAGTAACTTATCAGTGATGAGGACATATCTGATATTTTTTAACCGATGCAATGCAAAAACACTTCAGCTTTCGATTTGGTGGAATTGGTGGCTCTACGTATGCAAATTAGGTATTTTTCAGATTACCTCGGTATCATCGATGACGCGGTACCAGCGAGGACGACTATACTAACACATGGATGTACTTGACGGAAAAAAAATATTGGGTAGAATGCACTTTAGCGGATAAATTTACACCAGTGAAATGTACTTTAGCAGACACACTTTTGCCATTTTGTAATTATATTATGTCTGTAGATCATTTGTTACCGGTTCGATTTGAAACGGGACGTTTAACCTTAATTCTAAATCAATTAATCTTTGTTATAAGTATTTATGTGTCTCAGTATTTATGTGTCCACTAAAGTGCAGATGACCAAAATATTGTTTTTCAACAGAATGGAAGCAGTGTGTGAAAAGAAGCCAATGCTTGTGGTTGTAGCAATAGTTCGATGGGGGACAGCTCTTTTGATACCATCAGTACTTTCATTTGTCAAACAAAAAACGATTTCGACTGCTGTTATCAAATAGCAAGGTGCCAATCATAAAATACCGAAATGTTTATGCAAACCATGCTAGTAAATTGACTGCTATTTGGCCGAGTAATATATAATTGTCAAAACAGTTACTGCTGGTTCATAACTTGTAGAGCCAACTATTTTGTTTACTTTCTTGTAATCGGATGAACTCTGCCCTTTGACTGTAACACCTTTCTTTTGTCGAATCTCTTGGATTTTTGTGCAATGCAGGGAACCAGCTTACGCCACCAGGTGTCACACCAGTAATTTTTTTAAACATTGAAAATAGATTTTAAATCGCTCTCTACGTATATGTAATATATGACCCTATGCTGCTGCTCTTTCCCTGAAGAAAGTTTTCCCGTCATTTCCCCCCCCCCCCTTTTTTTTTTCAAATAGACTAGAGTCTAGCAAAATGCCTTCACAAACAGACAGAGAAGGTGTGGCATGATCAATGAACATTCTTGCTATTCCTCCCAAACACATTTTACATGGAAAAATCAGAGATGAATGGGGCCATGTATACTACTGAGTAGGGTCGAAACTTTTTACTATCGGTAAATTTCCTAAGGACCATTCTACCTCATGATTTAGTCGGTTGTTAGACAAGTGGATTTCATGGACTCTTAAGAATGTGATTAAAATGTGATGCTTGGAAGATATCCAATTTATGCAACATGATCACGGAGATGCATTGAACCCCCATTTACCAGTGCCCCACTCATTTACCTTCAGATACGAAAGGTGTAATCTTCTTCTTCTTCTTAGCCTCCTTCACTACGGTCAGGGAAACTCTGCTACGACGCGAAAGGAGTTCGTAGTGGTGTTAAACAAGAAAAAAGAATGTAGTGAAATACAGTCTCAACACTCGTATATAAAGCTTCACGAATCCTGGAAAATGGGAAAAAATATCACGTTTATCCCTTAACCTCACAACAAAATTGTGAACTCGTCCGTTACCAAAGCGTTTGTAAATGACAATTCAACGCGGCCCAAATTGTGGAAGTTGTATTTGATCAGATAAAAAACATCGTGGAAAAAGGAGAAAATGCTGGTTACCGCATATTCCCTTTTTCCCCACAACGTTCTCTACAGTCTTCTCTCTCAAGATTGTTAAAAGTCGGGATTGTTTGGTAAAGGGTTAATGTCATTCTAACAGAACCTGTCTATTTAGTGAAACCTACCGTACCTGCTGTTTTTAGTTATTAATGAAAGTACGTGAAACTATTTCTTCTTTTTCATAAGCAAGCATGATATGAAACAGTAATCGCCCAAAATTTGCATGTAAAATTTAATATATAAAGCTTAATGTTTGGCTGGCAAGCAAAGAACAGAGCAATTTAGGATAAAAAATCCATCAATAAGTTTGACGGTAGTTTTTAGCTCTACTGGCCGAGGGCCAGCGGGCTTATGTCATGGCCAGGTATCCGTTGTGCGTCCTTCTGTCCGTCCGTCTGTCCATCCATCCGTCCGTCCAGGAGAATATCTCCAATACCATTGGACAGAATTTCGTGAAACTTTATATGTGTGTACAATAACCCATTCTGCCGATATACTTTTTTTTTTTTTTTTTTGATTTGATGAAAAATGGCCGACTGGGAGCGATTTCAAGTTACGCGGTCAAGTAAATTTTTCCACAGGGATAGGCTATCATTTCAACGAAATTGCTTGTTTTATTTGTGGGAATGTCTATGGGTAAAATGCTTCAGAGCCCTTGCCTAGTACTGGTGAAACCAAGGACATACATGATTATTATACTGCAAAGAAATTTCTCGTGATCTGATTGGATAATCTGCCCCAAACATATATATCATGTACACTGGCAAAACCAACGTAAAAGTAGTTTCCCTTGCGGGAGCCCCGTAGACATGACTACACTATCAACACAACATCCAAAATGGCGGCGTCGATCAAGATTAACATCAAGATTATGCGCCAAGCTGCACGTTTTAGCACGTATTACCAAGGTTTCAGTGACGTCAGTTCCCAGTAACGTCAGTTTTCATTGAATTGGGGCACTCAGAAGGGAAATTCTATTTCGTCAGCGTACTCAATTTTTTAAACCAAAAAACAGGTAAAATTCGCTTAACAAACGTTGGAATAGTAAAACTTTGCAGTATAATAAAATCGTTGTACGGTCAGGTGGCAGGGGACTTGGAAACTTGTTCACGGCTGTGGTGAATCATGTCGCCCCGAGCCGAACTTTTCCTGTGGTATGACTGAAATAATAATGAAAAAGGCGTAAAACACCATTGAAACAATCAATCACATCCTGCCAATGACTTTTGTACCATTTTTTCCATTTTTCCTCATTTTTGTTTTTTACTTTTTCTTTGACAAACCCCCATCATTTAAGTCACAACTACATGTATAACCTGCTAATACTTTTGGTTACGGACATGTCAAAGGTGTTGTCATCTGTTGAAGACCTTTTCCCACAGAATCCTGAATTTTATCAACCCTGAGGAGAAAAGCCTTTGAAAAAGGAAAAAATGCTGGTAACTATTATTTGCTGTTTTTTTAATATAAGAAGGTATTGTGGGGGGAAAAGATGAAATGCTGGCTGTCAGCATTTTCTCCTTTTCCTACAATGTCTTCAAAAACCTTCCTTCACAGAATGTTAAAATTTGGTTTATTTGGTAAAGAGATAAACTTTATTAAAAATGGTAACACTTGCTTTTGCAAACAGTGAAGTTCAAGCTTACATGTACTGCTGGCAAATGTGCAGTTATCATGCTCTGTAAAAAGGGGGCTAAATGCATTTGCGAAAAGTATCAAACCAGGTCAGTCTGCGCAGTTCATAGAGGCTGACCTGGGCCGAAAGTTTTCGCTATTTGTCATCTGTATATCTAAGGATTGCTCTACCTCATGATTCCATTGGTCGTAAGACAAAATGAATTTTATGGATCCATGATGACGTGACGACTTGCTTGGTAACATCCCTCAGGGAGATCAATTAACCCTTTACCAAACAATCCCTGGTTTTTACGACCCTGAGATAGAAGCCTTTTGAAAACATTGTGGGAAAAGGAGAAAATGCTGGTAACTAGCATTTTCTCCTTTTCCCACAATGTTTTCTACCCTGCTGGAAACAAATTTCAATTTTTTAAACATGTTTATTTTGTCGTCTGCAAGTGCTTTTAATTTGGACCTGTCTAAAATTTTGTCGTTTGGTAAAGAGTTAAGCCCCCTTTTGCCAGAGCATAGCTTATATGTTTTATGGACCTTTCTTTACCACACAATCCCGAGTTTTAACGAGGGAGGCACTAAACACCACAGACCACCACAAAACACCACAAACCATCACAAAACACACCACAGACCACCACAAACCACCTTAAAGCCCAAATATATCATAAGTTATACATGATAAAAGAAATGTTCAGAAATGCTGGGATGCAAAAATGGTATATCTGCCAGACAGGTCCCTAGGAAAGATATTTGTCTTTTTATTAAGTAAACAGGTTTTCCTCTAAACATATATTCTTATTCCCTTTAACGACCCTGAAGAAAAAGCCTTTTGAAAACATTTTGGGAAAAGGAGAAAATGCTGGTAACCATCATTTTCTCCTTTTTCCACAATGTTTTCTACACTTACCCAAACAAATTTCTTTTTTTGAGACATGTTTATTTTGTCGTCTGCAAATGCTTTGAATTTGGGCCAGTCTTAAATTTTGTTGTTTGGTAAAGATTAAATCTTTACCGAATGACAAATTTTTAGACATGTCCAAATTCAAAGGATTTGCAGACATCAGAATAATTACTACTCAAAAATTGAAACTTAACTTTGGAAAGGTAGAAAAAATAGGAAATAAAGCTTGTTCACAGCATTCTTTTCTGTTCCCACAATGTTTTCAAAAGTCTTCCTATTCAAGGTTGTTAAAACTTGGCATTGTGTGGTAAAGGTTAAATTTGATTCTAAATTCCATGAAACAAGTCATCTGATTGGCCCGCACAGAAATTCTAAGCCAACATAATGACTACATTTAAAATTCAAAATCAGAATTAAAGTTAGAAAGGTTTAAATATGGCCCCAGATCTTGATTCTTCATGCATGCTCGGGTTGCTCAGTGGTTAACGTATCTGACAAGTGACCTTGTTGTTGTAAGTTCGATACCCAGTTGAGGCAAACTATCTTTCTAGCAATTTTTCACCCCTCACCTTTGATGCATGTGAGAAAAGCAGTCAGTGACTTGGAAAGAAAGTTGTGTCAGTACTGGTGTGAGAAAGCCAAGAGATACGTGCGTAGGTGCAGTGACCCCAATGATACGACCTAAGCTGTTAAAATGGCGTTAAACTCTAATACTAACTAACTTGATTCTTCACATTTTCTACACATTTCTGTAGTCGTAAATTTCAGTTTGGAAAAAAGATTAACTACAGTAAAGTCAGGTTTAACACCTTTTTCGATTTGAAACCTTATCTCATTTTTGATCATCAAAATCAAAAATGAAAATAGATATAGATTCATCTGGTCAACCTCGAGAAGAATGCCTCTGAAACATCCTTCGGAATGGAGAACATTCTGGAAACCATTCCTTGAAGCAGGCATCTCAAAATATCATGCAAATTTGAGAAAAAGCTTTCTCCTTTTTAGAGGATTTGCTATAGCAAATCCGCTTACTGTGATCGTTTTGACCGGAACCAAATACACCATGCGTAACGACGCATGCGCGCTCACTTTCAGTTTTGCATGGCTGGTGTTGGGACGAACAACGCAGATCTACAAATGATATCCAGCTCTGACTTTGAACAAATCATACAATATGTTCGATTTCTTTCTCGAAATTTCGTCAAAACTACAAAAATTGTCAGTCTGAAATACTTTAAATACTTAAACAAAGTTTGTTCTTTTTTTTAATTACATATTGCCATATGCGTATGAACACTGTTTACACAGACTGCCCCCGTTTTCACTCAAGAAATGTTCATTCACAACTTGTGTCGTCCGCTGCCGAAATAAACGAGGAGATTAAGCAATCATTTTCTTAATGAAATTACATTCTTCAACTATGCATTGTATCACATATCTTTAACTGTTCAGATAGCTAGCTAGAATTTGGCAGTAAATAATTTAAAACCCTTTCGATAACGAATACACACAACCCATAAAGTCGATTCCGCACCTTGATTTACGGATGTTTCGGTAACAGACGAGTTCGGTAACATAGACTTACAGAGTAAATCGATTGGATGTTTCGGTAACAAAGCAATTATATAGTGTTTATGTATCGTGACGTTCTTTACACCCAGTGCATGGCTTTGTTTTGTTCAAACCTGCGTTATTTAAAACCTTAATTTGTAAATCCCACTTTGTTTCATAAATAATGTCATCTTCCTCATTCCATGCTGCATGTGTAAAATATCTTTAATAAATAAATATTGATCACTGTATCTTATTTTCGATATTATACACCCATACTTGATGTATGGAATAATATCCAAATGTACCCGTTGTGCCATTAACCCTTACAGTACCTTTCGCTTTTGCTGTTGCCTTTGCGGCCCATACCGTTCAAGATCAGACTGCACAAAGCACAGAGTCTGATCTTTGATCAATACTACCCGCGTTTCCTAGAGATTATAAACAAGGACAACCACTCAACCGCTAACATTAGACTTAACATTTTTAAGATAAAAATGGCCATTTTGTTTGTTCGATGCTCTAAATGTTAAGATTATGGATTATCAACCTAACTTTAGAAATAGAAGTTATACAGGTGGAAATATTGTGGCAAATTGAAAAGTGGGGGTGAGAGAGATGGAGAGACGCAATAACAATGCTTTCTTGCTTACTTCTTGTGATTTTGACTGTGTACATTTGTGCGTGTCGTAAGTATAAGTTATTTTGTATTACTCTGCTTTTTACTCAAGTTTTCAAAGACACAAGTCGTCATCTGTAGGTTTTATAGCGTTCAACAACGCACAAAGATCATATGAACTCCCTTTCCGTACTTCACGTGAGCGAAGGAGGTATTGTCCATTGTATAGGTGAGTGTCTTTAACAGCCTGTTTTCACACCTCCAGTTACCCATAAGATAAAGAATTTCTCACAGATCTACATAAAAACGATAGAATATATGGTCGATCGCAATTAAGCCTCATATATTAGCAGCTTTTTTTCAGTTTTCATGGATGTTACACGACATTTTCTTTTTATACCTAAACCCAAATAAAGTAGTCAGTTCGTAAAACCTTCATCACGGTCGAACGACATACAATCAGAATTTTTGAAACAAAAATGGATCACATCACGGTCCTACTAAATACCACAAAGACACCCTAAATACCACAAAGACACACAAAGACGCACAAAGACACACAAAGACACCACAAAGACGCACAAAGACACGCAAAGACACCACAAAGACGTAAAAAGATGTAAAAAAAAAGAAAAAAAATATAAGTTTTTTGAGTTGTTTGCATTATGCTAGGTTAAAAAAAATGACAAAATCGCGCAGACACACATGTAGGTCCGAGCATCCGCCGGATCATTTCCTGCAACTAATTTTCCTGTTAATGATTTAATCTCTGGTAATTTAAAAGCCTTGTCCTCTTTTGATGCCCTTTATCAAGTCGGCACCGTAAAAATTTTGTTTATTAGTAAATCGTACTTTGTTCATGGTTTGTTCTTTGACCATAATTAACTGGACAATCTCATTTCGTATGGCAAACAGTTTGACAACTTATTGTAATATATTGAACGATTTGTAAAGTTCAAGATGAAAGAGAATAATGCGAAATTAAATTTAATGAGATTGATTGAGTCTTAATGAAAGCAGGGATCTTATATACGATCCCTGATGAAAGAGAGGCATGTCGGTATATAATGGAACGTTTAGCTGGAATCTGTAAAAAGTAAAATTTGGCGATGAGTGATATGTTTAATTCTTGTTTTGGCATTATTTATTTACTCGTGATATTCAATTATGATTAAAGAATACTGATTACATTCTATAAACAAACTTTTCATATACAGACTTTCACCTCCTTATCGGGTAACCAGTACTCAGTGCACATTTTTTCACCAGTAACTGACAACTGCCTTCATTATTTTCATAGATTCATTCTTTATTACTCCCGTTTACAAATAACTCGAAATGGAGAAATGTTCAAGAACAGAAGAGGAGTTCAGGAATGAGGGGGCAGGGGCTTGCCTTAAGTGGGTGGGTGTTTCTTTGGAGCCCCCCCCCCCCCCGAGACTTTTGGCAAATTTTTTCCAAGGGTTTAGAATTTCAAGAAACTTGGAGTTCGATTATTACGAGAAATCTATTTACATGCATAAATGTCAAATTCCATCGAACAGTATTTTAAGCAATACGAAAGCGTCGTTTCTTTTTATGGCAAAGTGTACTCAACTGCGTTTTTGCGTACAGGCAGCTACGCCTCTGGTAAAGGAGACATTTCTTTTCCAAGAAATTTCTCCTTTTTCACACAGTTTTCAAGTATGTTCCTCTGCAAGATAGACAAGATGCAAAACTGTCGTCTGCAAGAGGTATATTTTTCAATATAAACTCGGACACAGAAAAGTTCGGTTTGTCAATTCACAATGTAGATACAGGTACTGTGTAGGATAACCCCGGACAAAATGATAACGATAGACGCTGACCACAGAAAACAAACTTGAACCTAAATTTATTTAAGCCATGCTCCGTGAACAAAGGCCTTACTCCTTGTGCAAAAAAGTATCGACTCAGGTCAGCATCCGCAATCCGCGAAGGCTGACCTTGATCGATACTTTTTGCAAATTTTCCGCTTGTCAAAGGATTATTCTACCACAGGACTCGGTCGGTTGTGAGTCGAAATGGATTCTATGGATCCACCATTATGTGATGATTCGCTTGGTGTAATGCATCACGGATATGCACTTAACCCCCTTTTCACAGAACATGGCAAGTTTATTAGTGTAATCACAGGCCTTTGAAGCTCTATTGGTCTATCACGGAACACTAAATTTGTCCTTGGTCGATCATCGAACACCTATTATAGCATATTGGTGCATCGCCTGTATATCACGGAATATATACTCAAATTTTCATTAACACCGTTTCTATAAATAGCACATTGGTGACTCCCTCTGTATCGTATATAGTTAGACCTTGTCTTACTATATACGATACAGAGGGAATCCACCCCATGTGCTATTTATAGTAACAGTGTCCGATAATAAAAATCTCGTTATCCCTTGATAGACCAGTGGAGTTTCAGAGGCCTATGGTGTAATTTACACCTTCACTCTTTACCGAACTAATCAAGCACGTAGTTTGTTTTCAACGGCTCTGAAAAAGAAGACTTATGAAAATATTGTGGGGGAAAAGGAGAAAATGCTTGTTACCAGCATTTTCTCCTTTTCCCCACAATGTTTTCAGCCCTTTCATAGACAAATAACACATCTAAATTGTGGTCTGCAATTGCTTTCGGTTTGGTTGATTGATTCGTTGTATGGTGTTTAACGCCGTTTTTAACATTATTTCATTTATATCGCGGCGGCCAGTGCACCTATCCATGCTTTTCTGGAGTCTCTTTTACCAGTTCTCTGCACAATTTTCGTTCCAAGCCCCTGGCTGCTTTCCCACATAACTATGGTCGGAAGACTTTCGTTTTCGAGATGTCTAAAATTTGGTCATCTAGTAAAGAGTTACAAACGGATCAGATTTTCAACTCGGCAATCATGTATTTCAGAGCATTTACAGAAGACACATCAAATATGGCACAAGTTATGGGATTTATCCTTGAAAGGGTTGAACTCATTGTTGCAAAAGGAGAAAATGATTGTGACAGGCGTCTTTTCCTTTTCCCTCGATGTTTTCAAAAACCTTTGAAATCTGCTAGGGTCGTTAAAACACGGGATTGTCTCGCAAAGGTTATTATAGACCACATCTACCAAGTAGAGTGGGTAAACTGGTTGCACTATGTCTGACTGTCCATCCGTCCATCTGTCTATCCGTCCGTCTGTAGACTTTTTCGTTTTCGTGCTCTGACTCAAAAGTCGTTTGACCCAGGACCCTGAAACTTTATACAAGTGCTGCTCATGACCCAAGGAGGTGCCCTATTGTTTTTGGGTCACAATGGTCAAAGGTCAAGGTCACTGGTGATCTTTGTTTTGAAAATCATTTCCGTTCTCTGATTGTGCTGCTTCAGAGACAAGGTGCCGGAGGGGATATTTATCCCCTCTGCGACAGTTCTAGTTTGAATCTAGTTTTATTGTTTTATTGATAGCGCGTATCAAGATCAGACTGCATCATGCGCAAATCTACTGTACTCCTCATATATACAACTACTGACTACATTTGATTGGGTTTTATTTCGTTTTGCGATAAAGAAAAAAAGATATTCTTTTTATTTCCTTAGCACTGTAAAATACATAAAAAGAAAATGAAATCAATACATATCACATTATATATATATATACATGTATGCGAGATAATATTCCCCTGTAAATCTGTCTTGAAATACCTAAATACGTGTAAACTGGCATAAAACAATAAACAGACCAACAATTGTGGATTTCAAAATAAGCTAATCCCCCTGAATTCTTTAGAGGATGACAAAATTTTAGACGTCAAAATCTAAAGTATTTGCAGACAAGAAAGGTGGCTCAAATTAAGTGATTGTATGATTGATTGTATGGTGTTTAACGCCGTTTTCAACATTATTTCAGTTATATCGCGGCGGCCAGTGCACCTATCCTGCTCTCCTGGAGTCTCTTTTACCAGTACTCCGCACAATTTTTCTTTCCAAGCCACTGGCTGCTTTCCCACATAATCATCGTCGAGACAATGGTCAGCGGTGGGAGAGGAATGAATCCTGTCGCGGTGACTATCATCAATCCTCGGAAAGAAATTGGCCGAGCCAGGGGTCGTAGCCAGGGATCGAACCCTGTTCTCAAGTCCTGCACGCTACCGACTGAGCTACAGGGACTCGGCGGCTCAAATTAAGGAATTTGTTTCTAATAACTTTGAAAACAATGTGGTAAAAGAAAAAAAATGCTCGTTACCAGAATTTTCTTCTTTTCCCACAATGTTTTAAAATGGCTGCTATCTCGGTGTCGTTCAGAAAACACTGTATTGTTTGATAAAAGATTAAGTCATCGCATAATGTTCAAACAAACTGGCAGCGGATGACCTGAAAAAAAAAATGAGAATGAGTATAATCAACAAGACAATAGATTTGATATATAAATACAAACACTGTGGCAAAAATGATCTTTTAGTAGCAATTTCTGTTTTTGCCATGATTTTTTTCAATCAGCTCTGTTGCAACAAGAAGAAATAATCAATGCATGATATGCATGTGATGCGTGAATCCCGTCAGAGCCATAGGCGAAAACAGGATGAGCTTCAATTGCAGACGGCATAGATCATGATAAGACAACACTGGACGTGCTATCTGATCTTGGATCTATATCATCCCTTTTTTTCGTCAAGCCTATGAGATTAAAGCAAAATCTGGATTATCAGCCTTCGACAGAGATTTTAAGTTTTTCAAACTGGACGCTTAAAGTGTTAATTATCGTCTACACAAAGCATTTTCGTGAGAGTTTCCTTGGGCAAGACATTGCCGAGCCCTAGCCTAGTACTGGTGAAACCCAGGAAATACATGTACATGAATGTGTGACCTGTCACCGTGATATGACTGAAATAATGTTGAAAAAAGAAGTGTAAAACAATAATCAATCAATCAACACAAAGCATGCGTTACAAGAAGATCTTTTTCGCTCATTAAACTGTTCCAAAGTGATCTATTTGGAAATTTTTAAGCTTATTCACACCAGTATTTGCATCACACAGAATAAGCGCACCAAAACACCCCAAAATGCATTTTTCCCCAATGAAACGTACATACTAAATAACATCAGCTACGGCTTCGCCAAAGTTCTCGATAAGTATTTCATAATAGTAATCATAACTTTACTCCATACGGTTACTTAAATTCGGCATTTAATTGTTCTACGAAGTAAGTTTCAATAGATGCTCGAAGTTTACAGACCCGTCTTCATATTTTTAAAAAATAACTGGGCCATATTCTGACAAAAAGGGGTTTATTTCATCTCAGGCATCTCATCTGATGAAAGTCATGAGATTATTATGGATCCATAACATTCATTTTCTAGAAACAATCGACTGAATCACATGGTTCACCGGTCCTTAGAAATGCAGAAAATTTGCCAATAGAAATTCCGGCCAAGGTCAGCCTGCGCGGACTGTGCAGGGTGACCTCTGTCGTTACATTCTGCAGATGCATTGGCTCTTTACCAAACAATAACATTATTGAATTGTATAAATTGAAATCACCCGTTGAAATAATAAGTGTGTTTAACCCTTTACCAAACAATCCCTGGTTTTCACGACTCTGGGAAGGAAGGCTTTTGAAAACATTGTGGGAAAAGGAGAAAATGCTGGTAACCAGCATTTTCTCCTTTTCCCACAATGTTTTCTACCCTATCAAGGACAGAAATCATCATTTGAGCTACACTTAAATTGTTGACTTCAAATGCTTTCAGTTTGGTCCGGTCCAAAATTTCGTCGTGTGGTAAAGGGTTAAACAATTGAATTTGTTTTTGGAAGGGTAGAAAATATCGTGGGAAAAGGAGAAAATGCTGGTAACCAGCAATTTCTCCTTTTTCCAAAATATTTTCATAAACCCTTTTCTTTAGGGTCGTTAAAATTCGGAACTGTTTGGTAAAGGGTTAAGCCCCCTTTTCACAGAGCATGATTCAAATTTACTTGATCATGTGAAAACACGTGACTACGTTCCTTATTTCTTCTTAGAAGCAAAGTTTCTCGCGATTGACTTTTGAACCATTCTCGATGACTGTTCATGTGTCACACCCGTTTCTACACATGCGTAAGAGTCGAATGCTTCAGGCGCAAATGATGGTGCTGGCGCCGAGAACCCGACACCTCCCGGAGGTGTAGCTGCAGATGCACTACCAAATCCAAAGAAACTACCAACGCCACTCAAAAATCGGTTCGACATACTTTGCGCTGGTGGGTTCGCTTGGTATGCAGAACGTACTTCACTTAACTTTGTCATGTCTGAAAACTTCTTTGCCATCGATGAGGACGTTGCCGATGTTAATTCCGCATTGTTACACTGTAACTGGTTCACTTTGTCTCCTCTGGATTTAAATCTTTGATGTAGCATATCAGACATGGCGTCTGCATCTACTTCTCGGCCTGCGGCAACTTCCTGCTGAATTTCTGCATCAACTTCAGCCATTAAAGCCTCTAGTGACATTTCCTCCCTGGCCCCACCAACGATAACTTTGGAGAGGAGCTGGGCTTTAGCCAGTGGCACATACTGGCCGCCGGTCATGTAGGCGATGGCCAGAAAAAAGTCTTTGTAAGGTATGATACTCGGTTCACATCCAACCATGTAGATTGTAACACCTTTCTGAGCCAACTGATTCGTCACTTCAATGGGATCAATGCCAGATGGAGAACCGTCTGGAAAGAAGTCGGATCCGATACCGAGACCATGTGGAGGAGCATCAGAAATACACACACAAATCTTGGTCGCTTCTTCTCTCCAATTTAGCTTCAATACATCATGCAATGCGTCTGCAACTGCTTCCGGTGCGTCTCCTCCACCGCTTGCTGTGCACTGACTCAACCAGTCTTTCATTGTTTTGGGGGAGGGCGTAAAGTCATGCACTCTGGTCACGAAAGTCATATCCTGTGGTGGGTGGTCACGATACTCGACCAAAGCCAATCGAACATCGCTTTTCTCAGTTGCAACAATTTCCTCCACAATTTTACGAATATTGTTCCGAGCACTTTCGATATAAGATCCCATGCTACCTGTACAATCCATAGCAAAGGCTAAATCCAGCAGCCTACTGTCATGTTTAGCTAACTCGGGTCTATCCACCTTCTCGACCTGAATTTTCCCAACTTGTTCGCTCATTTTTCTGATTTTATCTGGTGTAGAATTTAAAGTAGAATTATAAACACTGTCTCTCACTCTCTTCCGCCTTGTTTGCATACCTTGATTTTCAGAGTGTATTAAATAGATGTAGGCCTACCTTGCTGTTGTGAAATATCGATGTTATTTTTATAAATTACATGCTCTGACAAGCGAAAGAAGACGGTAACATCTAAATATAGAAATACTGGAGCCCGGCTTTACGTTTCTGAATTACTGTGAAAATGAGTACCACAACTTAAGTATTGGAAAATCCAAGTACTACCAATGCTATTTATACGTATGACGTTATTCATTCGTCAGCTTCATGAACGTCTCTTTGCATTGCGACTTATATCCTGATGTGGTTGTACATTCAGAATGAGTCACTGCTCGATTTATTGTTTATTGATTTGTCACAAATGCTCGTGGAAAATAGATCTACTAACCTTATAATGAAGGAAAGCCTTTATAAGTTCGGATCTCTTATAAGTCTATTAATTAAAGCTTTAACAAACAATCACGTGTTAAATGATATTAGTTTAATTTAGTGTTTACAAACATATTTATTTTCCATCGATTGAGAAACAAGTTTTTACAATTTACACTGATCTATCTCGATTCTGCCTCCAGGGAACTGCACCAGTACTGCACCGGATGTGTGGGTGAATGAGTCCCTAAGTTAATATGCGCTTCCGGGTGTCAACTCAGGGCCTTAAGGTTACGAAGGCCGACGCTCTACCTCACAACAACGGAGAACACACAATAACCTTAAGGAAAGAGGCGCTCGAAAAATTGAGAGAAAAGGAGAAATTACTGTCACGTGACCAGCATTTTCTCCTTTCCCTATATCCTTTCCTTATATCATTTGAAATAATCAGTTTTATTTACTTGAAATGTTTTCAGCATGTGAGATTGATTGTAAATATTTGCAGATCTGCAACAAGTCCTTAATGTAAGAAGTTAAATCATTTCCACGCTAAAAAATCTTGAACCGGCCCAAATTGAGGGCATTTGTAGACGGCAAATTGAGTGTGGCTAAAACGACGGAAGCTGGTTACCAGTATTTTCTCCTTTTCCCATAAAGTTTTCAAAGCTTTGCCCTCAAGGGTCATTACATCTCTGTATTACAGGGTAAAAGGTTTTAAATCGTCCCAGACGACAAAATTTTGGACTTGTTCAATCTGAGACGATTTGCAGACGACAAATAAAATAGGGCTGTAATGATGAAAACAGCAGTTATTAGCATCTTCTCCTTTTCTCACGATATTTTGTCTCCAGTATCGAAGAAATACAGAACAATGCCGGAAAAGTTTAACTTACTACATTATCAAACATATTTCCTGCATATACCTTTGGAAAAAAAATACTCTTAAAGGCCAAGTAGCAGCCAAATATAAACAATCCTGTGTCCAAAATACAGGTAAATTTAATTCATTTCAATTTAAAATATGGCATTTATCATAACGTTGGAGCCCTGTCAACAATTTACCGCACAATGCCGGCTTTTAACGACCCAGGGAAAGAAGCCTTTTGAAAACGTTGTGGGAAAAGGAGAAAATGCTGGTAACCAGCATTTTCTCCTTTTCCCACAATATTTTCTACCCCATTAAAGAAAAATTGCACCATTGGAGCCACCTTGACATTGTCGTCTGCAAATGCTTCCATTTTGGACTAGTCTAAAATTTATTTCGTTTGGTAAAGAGTTAAAGTAGGGCTGTCCAAAGTTTCGGTCACTGGTAGAACAATGAATGTTGACAACATAAATTTTAATTACATGTACTGTTTGACGAAATTAAACTGAGACATTTGCATATTCGATGACCTTACTTCGGCACATAACTTACTATCTAGTTCATTGCACGAAAACTACCGGATTTGTTTTTTCGGAAATTAATTTTTCTCGGTCGATTTTGCCGCAAAAATACCTGTTTAGAGCTCTTACTCGCTAAACCTTTCATTATCTGTTTATATTATTGTTGTTTGTGTTTGGGATAACAGGTTTAAAATGGCGGACCGTGACGAGATAATTCATAAGCCCCATTCGATAATGTTTATATTATCTCGTCACAGTTCATGATTTTAAACTTGTATTCCAAAAAACAAACAATAATTCAAAATGTTAATGAAAGGTTTATAAAGTTAGAGTTATACCTGTAAACATGTATATACACAGAGTTGTTTACACCTGGCCGCTATCGGGCCTTGAAATAGGAATGAGTTTTGATGTGTAATTTTGACGTGATTTGCATCAGTGAAAACTCAAAATGATCGTAGATTCTATTTCTTTGAAGTGTTTAACATTCTATGAAGAGAAAAGGGCACTTCTTTGTGTACTTTGCTTGTTTTATGCAACAGGTACCGGTTGGTTCTCAATAAAGGTTCTCACTGGTTTCGGGGTAACCTAATAGGTTCAAATAACTTTCATCGATAAGTGTAGCATGAATAATCCAAGAGAGAGAGAGAGAGAAAAAAAAAAAATCTCTAACACAGATCTACATAACATTAAAATCGCACAAACGAATAAATTCCTCATTATAATGTTTTTATGGGTTTTTTTATGTCTTTAGGTCACAAGTTATGATGCAAAAAAAAGTCATATTGCTGATAAAGGTTGATCTTTATAATTGAGCCATGCTCTGTGAAAAGGGGCTTAATGAATCTGCGAAAACTATCGACCCAGGTCAGCCTGCGCAGTCCGCGCAGGCTGACCTGGACCGAAACTTTTCGCTGTTGGTCAATTTTCTGTATGTCAAAAGACCACTCTAACTTATACAGTCAGTTGTTAGACATAATGAATTTTACAGACCCACAATTATTTGATGTCTTGCATGACATAATACATCATGGAGATGCATTAAGCCCCTTTTTCCAGAGCATGGCTCATTTATAATATGATACCATAAGGAATCGGAGATGAATAGGCCTATGACACGTTTTGCCTATGACTTCACGTTATGCACACTTTGAATAACGGTTCTATAGGCTACTTTTTAGGCCAGTATAAAACAAAGCATGCTGGTTTAACAAAGAAGAATCTAGTTCCGTATCATTGATTAAGAGTCGTTGTTTAAAAAAAAAAACGCTTCGCATGGCAAAGTAAAAACATAGCGACGACGTAAATTATATATATATAAGATGACGTCAGCAATACGTCACACCGTTACATCTTTGCCTAGTGGCAACGTTCGTGAAGTCTGAAAATTAAAGTCGCCATATTCAGTCAGTCTTCCACAATAATGGTGCAAACCAATTTCCTGACATGTTTGCAGAGAAGTTTGAGCAAACCGTCTAGTTAACTATAAAACACTAACAAAAGATGTCGACCGGGAGATTAGAAAACCTTCCGTCCGTAAGAATCCCGCATAATCCAGGAATTGCGGTACAGATTCAGAATGAACAGGCTGACTCTGGGAAGTTTTCTGCTTGCTTCACGCCAGACAGTGTAGAACTATCTTCTAACACAGAAAGGTATCGGGAAGTCTATGCATATTTTTCCTAACGTGGAATTTGGATAGATCTACCAACTCTTTGCCTAACGAACAAAAATGAGACACGTCCTGATCAAAGCAGTTGCTGCCGACATGTTAAATAGATCTAATAGGATTTGGGTCTGGTAGGGAAGAAAACAATGTGGAGAAAAAAGAAGAAAATGCTGAATATCAGCATTTTCTTCTTTCCACTTTTTTTTCAAAAGTCTTTCTACTCAGGCTGGTTTTTTTTTTTTTTTTTTCTTATTTTTTTTTAGAAAAAGGTTAGCAAATAGGTACTGTCTGCGGATTGCGGGTTTGATACTTAGCGTGATATGCTGTAGTGGTAGTAGTAGAAGTAGAGGAATATCATGTGGAGGAAAGAATAGCAACTTCGTCCTTGGTCAATAGTGTATTAAAATTGTATATGTATTTGCAACAACAATGCATTCGTATAAGATATTTTGACAAAATAATAATGATAAAAAAATAAATATATACAAGAAGGGGATACATGATAAAGAGTCTAAACTTGAATGACCAAATGTACACTGTTTTAGATTTAAAAAGGTGGACTCAAATCCCACCCATATGCAACATGGAGAACCAGGTGAGTACATGGTGGCCGCGTATCACGAAAAGGACTAAACAAGCACACCAGTACCATATGGTAGAGTGCGACTTTTTCTATCCCTGCACCGGTGAGCTAAGGTTAAAAATAAGCAATTTGAGTTATGAACCAGCAAGAAACGATTTGTGCTTCTTTTTCGACAAAGTTTTTCGTTCAGTTGAAAAATCATGGAGGTTTTTTATGTGTCCAGATAAACATGTAGTAGTACATTGATATACACATACACATAGGTCTTTGTTCAATTTTCTTGAACAAAAATCTATCATATTAGGATTAATTTAAGATCTTGTGTGAAGTATTGGCAAAGGAAACTCCTGGAAAGCAATTGCCACCGCGACATGACCGAAATGGTGTTGAAAACGGCACTAAACATCATACAAACAAACAAACAAAAAATCCAATTGTTGCAATGTTTTCAAGTTTCTAATACTGCAAGGGTATGATATGACAACTGCGTGAATGAAAGACTTATCATCATCGTCATCATCAGTTCCATGATGGTTAACTGATATATCATGAGTTATCATAACTTTGTCTCAAAAAAAAAAACCGTAACTAATGGTGAAATAGCTCGATAGAGGCAATTTCCTTGTTTAGTGTTTGTTGCAAGCATTTGCCTTTTTTTCCACACTGTAATCCGTACTGTTGCAAAATTATATATATTATATTTCATGTGTCTATTTTCAGAAATGTTATGGGTAAAGAAATGTCGTAATTTAAGCTGGGGGGAATTATTTCCCCGTCACAGTGAATATTTTCCTCCTGCCGAAAATCTGGAACTACTTTTTTAGGTTTTTTAAGTTTTTAAGTTTTAAAAGTGGCATTCGTTGACAAAATAATCAGAGGAAATATAATATATAATTTATTTCATCAGCTTGTGTTTAATATGGGGAAATATTTGCCTCAAAAGGGAAAGGTCCGCGAAAATAACGAGTGCCGTAAGGCACTCGTTATTTTCGCGGACCTTGCCCTTTTGAGGCAAATATTTCCCCATATTAAACACAAGCTGATGAAATAAACTCTATTTCCTTCCTTGCAGTTGTTTGTCCGTATTAGTAACCTCTATCCTGCTGAATAATTTAAATGAAACTTTCGATCCGATAGTAAAACCATACTAAAGTTATTTCAAGCTTATTGTTTTTGAGAAAAATATCTACTTATCGGAGAGTGATCCAAGATCAGACTGCACGTTCTGTGCAGTCTGATCTTGATCTGCACTTTCCGCAAAAGGTCAGTTGGTCGCGTTTAGGTCAGGTAGCTGTAAAAATGTCTTTAACAGTACTGTGTTCACAAGAATCATACCGATAAAAAAGAATGGTGGCATATTTCTGCCACAAGATACGAGATAACTATTGCGATAATTTAAGAGAACTATCGTGATAAAACAAACTTTCATGGAAGTATTATCTATATAACAAAAAGTTTCATGATAAAATACCGCGATGATTCTAAATGTTATCATGATTTTTTTTTTTTGCTTTCGTGCCCACAACTGACATTCATGATATCTATAATTAGATACGGTTTCGGAACATCTTCGTCTACAACCTTATGAACATTCCTTTTCCCTGAATGATTTTAAAGTTGTTTGTAGAAGGCATTTCGAGTCATCTTTGTGTTGAACAGACTTTTGGTCATTTCGAATATGGTCAAAGTTTACCAATTAAGCTACAACTTTAATAATTCGAATTTTTACTTACAGCAATCTTGGGAAGTCAAAAACTACCGAGCTCATCCAAATGGTGAATTTTCTATCTATAGATATCGAGAAACGGGTGGAACTATCTCGATAATTTTATCTCGAATGTCAGCTTCGTACACGATTGAGAAATTCTGCGATAAAATATTTACTGATCAATGTAAAATTTTTTAAATAACAAAATTTATTGTGATATTTCTTTTTTAGGAAACTTTTCACTATCTTGATAAAATTTTCAGGAAACTTTGATTTATCGCCATTGTTTTCTAAAATTATCATGATAGTTATCTCGTACCTCGTGGCAGAAATATGCCACCATACAATCGTCTTCACTATCTTGATGTTTTCTTTTGGCTTCTTTTATTTAACTCTAGGTTGCCAGATGTTAACAAACAAAGAGGAATTATCCGAGTAAACGGTTACGCCCACCCGACAATCGCTGTAGGGTCACCGAATGTGTGTAAGTAGTTTGGCACCTTTATGTGTCGTAAGTACTTAGTGGTGGCGAGATAAAATGTCATTCTCAAACCTCCAGTGATCCGGTTACGGAATCGGACGAGTTGTTGCAGGTGAAAATGTATTCTATTTTGACCTTTGAACTCGTTACTAAGACAACAATTTTTTAGAATTGTCGTAAATCAAAGCATTTGTAGACAACATATCAAACGTTGCTCAAAAGGTAGAGTTTATGGGCAAAGAAGAAAATAGTGGTTACCTGCATTTTCTTCTATTCCCATAATATTTTTTGGGAGACATTTATTCTTAGTTACAGCTCTTCAATGTGTACGTTGTAATGGCATTCTTTACCATCCCCCACAAGCAACATCTAGACTTGGTTTCTCTCTCTCTCTCTCTCTCTCTCTCTCTCTCTCGCCAGCGGGTCCTATTTCTGTGAGCGACCTAGGTTTGAACAATTATTTTCTAATTTCCAGGACTAACCGTAGAGAGTCTCAGCTAATCAGAAAGACATTCATGTAGGACCGTCGGCAAATACAAAACACTATTTGTATGTCCATATTCCGTGAATAATTTCCGGAATACATTAAGATGCTTTGATTGATTGATTGAGTGAGTAAGTGGGTGGGTGGATGGGTGGGTGAACGAGTGAGTGATTTATGATTATTTATCACCATCACCTTCTTTTTCTTCTTTTTCTCCTTCTTCTTCTACTTTCTCTTCTTCTTCTTCTTCTCTCTTCTTTTAAGACTGCTTGTGTTGCCACTAAAACGTACCTCAAATACGTGTTTTTTATCCGTACTTCACACCTCAGTTTTAAGGTTTTTTTATCCAATCTTTACACCACATTTTCGTGTTGTGACATTCATCTATAATTCATACCACAAGTCATGTTTATTTTGTCGTCTGCAAATGCTTTCAGTTTGGACAAGTCTAAAATTTTGTCGTTTGGTAAAGAGTTAAATTTTACAACTACACATGGGCTGTGTGATGCAATATCAACATAATGCTGCCACCCCAATGCTCTAATGCAGAGCATCTAAAGGTGTAATTGCCCGAGTAAATTGATGAGAACTTGCTTGTACCAGCTTCTACACCAGATGTGAACAAGATATGACACAAGTGAAAACATGATAGCATTAGAAGAAATTTCTTGGGCAATTTGTACAATTGCCTTGTTTTCAAAAAAAAAAAGTCAGCTGAAAGACAAATTAAATGCGTTCTACATGTGGTTGCATAATATTTGGAAAACTCGAATTTTAAGATACAGAACAAAATGTCAAATAGGATGCATGTCAAACAAGGATTTTGTAAAAACCTACAAAACATTACAACAAATCAGGAAATTCCTCACTTTGAGCACACTCATTTTGTGCCTAAAAAACTGACCAGTACCTGTATCTCTTTGTTCTGTTTGGGGGTAAGCACAGGCACTTTTACTTTCCCTTCCTTCAGAGCAGTGTACGAGTTGTGTTCTGCATTCTGTAGAAAGGGAAAGTAAAGATTAGCATGACACAACCAATAATGCATAAATGAGCCAAGCTCTCTGAAAGGGTAATTAACTCTTTACCAAACGACAAGATTGTAGACTGGTCCAAATTGAAAGCATTTGCAGACGACAAAATAAATGTGACTGAAAAATTTAAATTTGGTTTGGAAAGGATAGAAAACATTGTGGGAAAAGGAGAAAATGCTGGTTACCACAATGTTTTCAAAAGGCTTCTTTCTCAGAGTCGTTAAAAGTCGGGATTGTTTGGTAAAGAGTTAATAAATGTTCAAAAAGTATCAACCCAGGTCAACCTGTGCAGTCTGACCTGGCTCAAAACTTTTTGCTTTTGGTCAGTTTTCTGCATGTCAAAGGACCATTCTACTGGTTGGACAAAATGGATTTTATGGATCAATAATTCTATGATTATTTGCTTGGTATAATGCATCATGGAGATGTATTATACCCCCTTTGGCAGAGCATGGCTCAAATGAATGTCATATTAGGTTTTTACTATCGCACAGACGAACGGAAGCACGACGGACACAGGGCCATGACATAAGCTCATCGGCTAGTGAAACTTACAATGAAAAAAGGCCACGGATAGATAGACAAATATGCTAATATTATTCATGATTTGAATTAAGCCTATACAAATACCTTTATTTGTATTTGCAGTGCAAAGAATATACGCAGGTCAGTTACCGCCGTCTTATTTCAACGAACTATGTTATGGGCGCAGGGCGACACCAAGGGAATACCTATATAGAACTCCGACAAAGGAAAGGGAGAAGGAACTCTGGGAACCAAAGAACGTGTCACGTGATAAAGCTCGTCACGTGGTCAGGGACATACAGGATGCAAGGTATACGAAACATGCACCGCTGTTAAATTTAAACCCCTTCAATGCCATAGGTGAAATCAGGGCTTAAAATTGTGGACGACATATATCAAGATCACACTGCACTGAACATACAGTCTGATCTTGAATCTATACCGTCCGCTTGCTTAGTCAAGCCCCTGTGATAAAATCATTCTGAGTTTCGGTGGATTACTTTTTAAGCAGTCCAAAGAGGTCTTGCATACATACTTGGCGCAGAAGAGTTAATTAACAGTTACTAACATTTTCAAGCGGGAACGTTTGAAGGGAAAAATGTCTTACACTATATGGCCTGCAATACGCGAAGAAGGGCACTCAGACCTTTGCGTAAAGTGTCGTTTCGGATCCTACATATCCGACGCATTTTATTGCTCAGGTGACATTCCACAAGCCTTTGTAAAATTATGGCCTGAAATCTAACAATACGGTAAGGCTACGTAGACGATTAAGAGGACACCATCAAACATTTATCTTTCTTGCTTTTCTCTATTTTATTTATTGATGGTTCGCCATCGCTATCTGGGTTCGAAATAAGAAATGGATTGGTCATTTAAGCATATAATACCTTTGAAAGAGCCTCAAATTACCAACAGATGTCTTTCTCCGTGCGAGTTTTCTTATCTTACGCAGGTGTGAGATAAGCATTGTGACGTCAGATGTGATGTCATTTTATACTTCTTTCGGAGAAGTAAATCGATTTTTTTTTTGTCATGGTAATTACCAAGTGTGCATAAATGGGTTTTGCATCTTCTGAATAAATGATTCACGAGATTCCGCCATGTGATAAAAAACATCTGATATTCGTGGGCTTTTGAAATAGAATTTTATTAAACTCGTCTGCAAAATCGTTATTAAGCTCGCCAGAGGCTCGCTCAGTAGCATTTTTCTAGACTTGTTTGACCCTCAAACTGCAATGCGCGACTCACTGACTATTTGCGAACAGTGTCGATCAAGATCAGATAACTTAGCAGAATTGTATTGTATGGTGTTTAACGCCGTTTTCAACATTATTTCAGCTATATCATAGTGCACCTATCCATGCTTTCCTGGAGTTCTTCCAAGTAAATGGCTGTTTTCCCACATAAAGATCGTCGAATCAATGATCAGCGGTGAGAGAGGAATGAATCCTGTCGCAATGACTATTATCAATCCCCAAAGAGAAATTGACAGAGCCGGGGATTCAACCAGCGATCCCCTACTCTTGAGTCCTGTATGCTACCGGCTGCGCTACCGGAGCTCGGCTATCTAGCAGGAAAAGGCTTAATAAAGGTTTACCACAAATCCCAACTTACGCCAAATCCTATATGGCCTGCAACACGCGGAAAGGGGCATTCGGACATTTGCGTAAAGTGTCGTCTCGGATCAGCCTGCGCAGTCCGCGCAGGCTAATCCAAAAGCGACAATTTCCTTTTTTATGTAATTTTCTGTTTTGCGCAAGTCTACTGTAGCACAAAATCTAATGAAGTCGTAAAGTGCAGTCTCAGATTAGCCTGCGCGGACTGCGCAGGCTGATCCGAGACAACACTTTACGCAAATGTCCGAATGTCCCTTTTTGCGTGTATTGTGGTTTATAATTCTCTGTAACAGATTTCGTCGACAGTCGCAGTTAGAGAAGCAGTCTGTAAAGAAGGGCAAGGATAGGTTCAAAAGAAGTGAGGCGGCGTTAATGAGAGAGGCTGACATCATGTCACGTGGTCTAAAGGCTTATCTGTTAAAACTGGGCAAGGAACGTCAGAAGTACGAAAATATGGAAAAGAAAAGGTACAGCGTCTACGGAAACTAGGCACCTTCTGAATATATATATTTTTTGCCTTCATTTTTTCCCTTATAATTAAACATGATTATTTCTTGTAATTAAACATTTCACTGTATTTCTTTCCCCCACCCTTTCGTTTTCGTCTCGATGCTCCTTGGTTTTACGCTTTTATATTCGAATGGCTGCTTCCCGTTCAAATACATGTACTGAACGATTATATGCTTATCAGTGGACTGCGCAGGCTGACATGGGTTGATACTTTTTACAGTTGCATTAAATCCCCTTTTCACAGAGAATCCCTCATTTTTTTCTTACCAGTTACAAACATAAGCTCTGCAGAATCACGGTTAAGATTACCAAAACGTCGCTGAAGGCTCTATCCAGAGGAGATGAACCCGTTGCTATTGATCAGATCCTGTAATGTAAACAAAGTTTCACCAGTGACAGAACGCAGCGATAATTCTTATTGCTCATGCAGTCAAACTTTCTGTCGTATTGTTTTCTTCCTATAGTCCATTCAAACTGTTACCTAGAATAAATCGATGTCATTGGCTTATTGTAATTTTGAGAAATAGAAATAATGAGTATTGTATAACATTTGGACTTAAGTTATGCTCTATGAAAAGGGGGTTTAAAGCATTTGCAAAAGTTATCGACCCATGTCAGCCCGCATTGTCCGCGGTGCAGTCCTCGTAGGCTGAGCAGGGTCGAAATTTTTTGCAGCTTTTAAATATTCTGCATGAACTAGGACCATTCTATCTTTAGGCTCAGTCGGTTTTGGTCTGTTTTAGATGGGTCTGTTTTCTAAGACAGCTTGTCTAGTATAATGAATTACGAAGAAGTATTTTCATAGAGCGTGCCTCATTTAAATTTGCGGTCAACTGTTCAGTCAGTAGTAAAGGGAAATAACCGTGTTAGCGTTATTAGGACTTCACAATGCTTGACTTTTCTAACAGTATTTTCTACCTTTTTGGGTATCATTTGAGACCTATTTAATTTGCCGTCAGTGAATGCCTTCAGGCTGATCTCGGGTTGCATTGTTTGCGAAGAATTTGAAAGGCCGCGTCGAGAAGGAAAGGGACAAATCCTACATACAATGTTTTCTTCTCACACAAGCACTGAAGAGCAGATAAGCCTGTTGTTTTCAACATAATTTCTGAAATATTACGGTTCCCTTTTCAAGACTAAATTCAACTGCCATTTTAACGAGCTATTTATAAATATATGAGCCATGCTCTGGCAAAAGGGGGCTTAATCCATCTCTGTGATGCATCATACCAAGCAAGTCATCACCTACTGATGGACCCATTATAGTCACATTTTTAACAACCGACTTAATCATGAGGTAGTCTTGGATATACAGAAAATTGACCAATAGAGTAAAATTTCGGCCCAGGTCAGGCTGCACGGACTGTGTAAGCTGACCTAGGTCGATACTTTTCATGGGTGCATTAAGCCCCCTTTTCACAGAGCAGGGCTCATATACATATAGATAGACAAGTGTATTAAACAAAAATAGTGCAGTGCAGGTCCAAGATCAGGCTACATGTTTCGATGCAGTTTGATCTTAATCAATAATGTCCGCAAAAGACAGTTTGATCTTTGTCTTAATTGTCTGCAGAAACAATGAAACATGTGGTATCCTAACTCTTTACCATACAGTCCCGACTTTTATCGACCCTGAGAAAGAAGCCTTCTGAAAACATTGCGGGAAAAGGAGAAAATGCTGGTAACCAGCATTTTCTCCTTTTCCCACTATGTTTTCTACCCTTTCCAAAACATTTCTATTTTTGAGTCACATTTCTTTTGTCGCCTGCAAATGCTTTCAAGTTGGACTAGTCTAAAATTTTGTCGTTTGGTAAAGTGTTGAATATTGCTGAAAACGCCTCTAAACAACAAACTTGCAGGTATTCTTCTGTAACAACCTCTATCTCAGTCAACCAATGTTCTAAACTTCTAGCCATGGCAATGTTAAATAACAAAATTAACCAATAACTTTTGGGGAACTATCTATTTTCATTACTCGGTACATCTTGCGGACGATCTACTTATTTATTTCATTTCAGTTATTTACTCCTCCTCCTTCTTCAAACAGACCCATTTTGAAGAAAAATTAGCAAAAGATTTAAAATGCTCGCCACTTTTTTTTAACATTACATATGAGTCATGCTCTGTGAAAAGGGGGCTTAATGAATCTGCGAAAAGTTTCGACCCAGGCCAGCCTGTGCAGTCCGCGCAGGCTGACCTGGGCCGCAACTTTTCGCTATCGGTCAATTTTCTGTATGTCCAAGGACCAGTCTACCTCATTATTACTCGGTTGTTAGAATAAGTGGCTGTTAAGGATCCATAATTATGTGATGACTTGCTTGGTACCATGGATCACAGAAATGCATTAAGCTCCCTTTTGTCGGAGCATGGATCATATATTTTCCATGTTTTTACCTTTGAATATAATTTGAAATAGTTTTCGGAGGGTCTAACAGCCTGTTAGACAGTCAATTGGTTTACTTGGCGATAAACCACAAGGGTCAACCAAGCTAATAAACAAACCCCGCAATCGATTGATACACGGTATCTCATTTCCCAAGTTGAACATAGTTGGATCATAACCAATCGTCTGATATTAGATCGATACGTCTGCTTTGCAATTCTTGTCTGTGACAGGAAAACTCGCCTATGGATAATATTCTGTAGAAATACATTGGTAATCTGTGGCAAACCTTTTGATCGTGGGGATTTCTTGTGATTAAATGTTACGTAAAAATGGCGGAGAGTGTAAATGGGACAGAAACTGAAACGAAAGATTCAATTTTGATTGAAACTACGAGCACAGATAACGGTGGTAAAAATACCATCACAGTTTTAAAAGCAAATGAGTCTGTCGGTGTTAAGGTGGAGGTAAATGGTGACACGAGAGAAAGTGAATTAAGTCAAACAAATAACGTTGAAAAGTATGATTATAACCGAAAAGAAATAAGTAAAAACAAAACTGATGAGACTTCAGTCAGTGAAGATTTAGCTGATAGCACTGAAGACAAACTCGCCCATGACCTTCAGTCTAAAACACAAATATATGACACCAAAGACAATGCAGCAAAATCAGCAGAAAATCATGTCTTAGAAAAAGAAACTTTGTCACACGTAGATGATGTAAATGCAGAGAGTAACAGCAGTAAAGGTTTAGAAGTGTCTGAACACGTTGTTAGTACATCAGCTTCAAATGATATGAATCTTAACACTGAGGTAAAAGGTGCAGAGGCAATGCCTGAAGTTTCAGACTCCAAGTCGGACAAAGATAAACAGGATGATGAGGAGGAATTCAGAGCAATGACGGAAGAAGAAATTCAAGCAATTATAGATAAGTATTCCTTCATGGATCGACGGGTTCGAACGAAATGTCTGCAGTTTTTCTGGAGCCTGGATGTGGACAGATGGGGATATTTTAACTATCCACAGCTTCGTTATTGGTACAGGGCTCAAGGTACAGCACTAACTGATTGGGAAATATGTGTAAGTTATGATTTATAATTGAGCTACGCTCCGGCAAAAGGGCGCTTAACCCTTTCCCAAACGACAAAAATTTCGGTCTAGTCCAAATTCAAACCTATTGCAGACGACAATTTCTTTGTGGCTAAGTTGATGAATTTTTCTCTTAAAGGGCAGAAAACATTGTGGGAAAGGGAGAAAATGCTGGTTACCAGCATTTTCTCCTTTCCCACCATGTTTTCAAAGGGCTTCTTTCTCAGGTTAAAAACGGGATTGTGTGGTAAAGGGTTAGTAATGCATCTCCGTGATGCATGATACCAAGCAAGTCATCACATAATTATGGATTCTCGTAAAATCTTTTTTGTTTAACAATAGACTGTGTCATGAGGTAGAATGGTCCTTTGACTTGCAGAAAATTTACCGATAGCAAAACTTTTCGGCTCAGGTCAGTCTGCGCGGACTGCGCAGGCTGACCTGAGTCGATACTTTTTTGCAGATGTATTAAGCCCCCTTTTCAAATGGCCCAAATCGATTAACATTCCAGTCATTCGTTTTAGGTGATAATCTAGTTAGCTAAAGAACCAGCCTCCGCCTCTTCGCAGAAGTCAATATTTTGTCAATATTAAAGCTTTTTCCTGCAGTTTTCATGAAGATGTCGTTCTTTTGATGACATGGAATCATTTATCAATAAAGTATAGACAAGTCTTTATTTGAAATCAACTTTCCACGACAACTCCTCACGTTAAAGAAAATGTGCACTTGGTGACAAGGAAACTTTTTATACATATAAAAAAAAAATTCACATCAAAATGTTCAAAAGTGAATTGGCCACACATTTTTCTGTTACTTTTGGCCGAAATTTGAAAGTTATCAGAACATTGTCTTATAGGTTAAAACGGGGGCTGAAGACTAAAAATTGCAGATATGTGATGTTTTGTAACAGTTTTTTTTTTTTCCTGGGAATATTTGTCAAGTTACGTGGCAATTAATCAGTATCCGTTGTGGCCTCCTCTTGCACACGTGTCAATGATAAGTTTTCTTGACCACGTGGACCTGATATAACGACTTGTGATATCGTCGGGAATAGAGTTCAGCTTATGAATTGAAGCTGCAGACAAGTCGTTGACACTCTAGAAATCCTGACTTTGCCTTGCTTTCCGACCATCAAAATCCCAAAAGCTGTTAACTAGGATTCTTATTCGAAGAGCAAGCCGCCCAAAGTACGATTTTAATGTCTAGTAACTTCTCATGACGTCATTCCCAACGACGCCATAAGACGTTACGTAAAGTCTATACGGTCTAGAATACTTGCGTTGATCCGTTGACGAAGAGGCCACAACAGATGCTGTTAAATTGTCACTTGACAAGAAAAAAAGGAAAGCAGTTACAAAGGATAACCAATCTGTGAGGCTTAATTTTAAGCCTTACGTTATTCACATGTAGGAAAATGTTTTGATAGATCGTCAAATTTCAATTAAAGGTTTAACATCGCGTAGCCAATAGATTTTTGCACATTTTAATCCCAAATTTGCCTATACTTTTGCTTCTATAAGTATAAAAATGTTCCCTCTTCTCAAGTGCACAATCTTATTTTTCGTGTGAGTATACTATATACCGTAAACTCCACCTCTTGACGGTGGAAAAAATAAATCAGTACCAAAGAGAATATGTCAAGATTAGAAAAGGGTCCATTTTCACAATCATTTTTAAGAGTATTCCTAGTCTTTGTCATAAGATTTTTTTCTACATTTAAAAGTAAAACAATTTCTGATTGGTTAAACCAAATACTTTCTTAATTTAGAACAAGACTCAGAATGAAACTAAGAATGGTTCGTGAATACGTACCCAGAGCCCGTATACACCAAACGGTCTTAAAAGCAATCTTTGACTCATTCTAGATTTAAAAATAAAGCTGAACCGTTCCGTTCAGCCATTCAGAAATTGTGTTACTTTTGAATTTATAAATTTTCTTTTAGAATTAGATCAAGAAAGGCATTGAGAATGGTTTGTGAATATGGGTCCAGACTGCACATCCAGGGTCGAAATTTGCTAGTAATAAGGGAAGAAACCTTTAACTTATACAATAAATTTTCACTGGTGAACATTGTTTACTTAGACTACATCAAAAAGATACCCTCAACTTTTTTATGATGTAGCAAACAAAGTTGCGGGTCTATAAAAGTCTATGTCAAACAATTATCTTATGACCGTAAAAATAAAACTTTTTACTCCTCTTGTAAGTCGATAGATTTTAAAATAGCAAGTTACAAGAATCTGTTCGTTTTCGCCAATGTTTTCGTCTCGTTAACTCTGTTGTTGCCATCAGGGATCGTATCTCTGTTGCCATATAAAATTCGATTTTGTTTTGAGTCATAAAAGTTTCCATAGCAAAATGAAATCGAATTTGGTCATAGATTAGATCTAGCATAAAATAGCGTCTCGTGTACATCTGAAATGAGATTGGAAGTTTTGTGTAGTTTTCTTCACCGGATTCAAAGCAAAAACAAAGTCAATAGTTTATTGTAATAAAGATTGTTAACCCTTTACCACACAATCCCTGAGAAAGAAGCCTTTTAAAAACATTGTGGAAAAAGGAGAAAATGCTGGTAACCAGCATTTTCTCCTTTTTCCACAATTTTTTTCCCACTCTTTCACAACCAGATCTCATAATTCAAGCCATATTTAAATTGTCGTCTGCAAATGCTTTCCGTTTGGACTACTCCAAATTCTTGTCGTTTGGTAAAGACTTAAAGACTGTCGCAAAATCCAGGATAATTTGTAACTGACTTCGTCCAAGTCTAACACTTATAAAGGCAAAAATGTGCATTTATTGAGCCGTTTATCTAGTCAATCGTGCAGCATTCCCAGCAGACGAATCGGGGGTTTGAATTATTGAGTGTTCCAGTAAATCCTTATCCTTCTAAATAACTTAAATGAAACTTTCAAGCCGATAGAATAACCCGATTATTGCTATTTCATATTTAAACTTTTTGGAGAAAAATATCTCTATCGGACAGTGTAGATCCAAGATCAGACTGCACGCTCTGTACAGTCTGATCTTGATCTACATTGTCCGCTTAAGGTCAATGAGTCGCGCTTGGCAGCGTAAGGGCTCACTGGAGTTCTGCCAAGCAATAAACGATAACAGATCGAGAGTCCGTCCGGTCTGCCAGGAAATACAACTGTCCAATATTTCATAACTGTTTTGGCGTATTGTATTAACTTTTTACCTGATGTACAGATATTACACTTACCGATTTTGAAAGCATTGGCAAACGACAAAGTGTATGTAGCTCAAAGGATAGAACTTGTCACTGAAAAGGTTGAAAACATTGTGGGTAAAGGAGAAGGTGTTGGTTATCAGCTACTATGTTCCCACTATGTTTTCAAAAGGCGCCTTTTCATGGTCGTTCAAAATCAGGATTGTTTGATAAAGAGATATGTTCGGCATTTTCTGTTTCACTGTCGTTACCAGCTGCAAATCAATGAAAACCCGCGAATCTTTACACGACTGGGTATGTATTCAACAACTCTTCTCAAGAATGGTCTTAGTCTTATTCTTCAAGATTTTCTAAATGGTTTAGCCAATCAGAAGTTGTGTTACTTTCAAATTTTGAAAACTATGAAGAATAAGACCAGGAACGTTCTAAAGAATGGTTGGTGCATACGGACCGAGGCTTGGAAACTGAACTTTTCTATTGGGGATCTTTTGGATCTTGTGCTTCAGCCCGTCCATTCGGAAACGAATTATACCAGCTCGTGACATCCGGGACGGTATTCGGCAACCATCCTAGAGAGTATTCTAAGTCTCATTGTCAAGAACATGCTGACTTTCCAAGTTATGCGACTTCTGATTTGCTGAACTAAATGGTTTAGAGATTGCGTTACTATCTAAAACTAGAATTAGACTAAGAACGACATTTAGAATTGTTAGTCCTAGTCTTATTCTAGATGTCGAGAGTAACGCACTTTCTGACTGGCTTAATCATTTTGGTTTAGGTAATCAGAAATGGCGTTACTTTGAAATTCAGATGCTCGAGACTAAGACTAAGATTTATTTATCTTTTTTTTCAATGGGAAAGTAACTATTCCTTTCTCTTAACTAAAAATGAACAACCGATAGTTCGTTTGCCATCAAAGTTTTCCAAAATTTAAAATGGCAGAGGCGTAAATAATTTAGTTGGGACAGTAATGTGTTCTGAACTTCACTTTTTTTTAACATTGAAACTTTCGCCCTTCCCTAGATGAGAAAACTAAATCGACAGAATTGAAATCATCCGTAGACGACAACTCAAATGTATTTCAAAAGTGGTTTTCATTTTTGTTTGGCTAGAAAACAGGGAAGAGACGCTGGTTACCAGCAATGTCTTATTCTTCAAGGTCTTTAACCCTTTACCTCACAATCACGAGTTTTAACGATCCTTAGGAAGAAGCCTTTAGAAAACATTGAGGGAAAAGGAGAAAATGCTTGTAACCAGCATTTTCTCCTTTTCCCACAATGTTTTCTACCATTTAAAAGGCACAGTTCATTATTTGAGCCACATTTGATTTGTCGTCTGAAAATGGTTTCAATTTGGACTTGTCCAAAATTTTGTTGTGTGGTAAAGAGTTGTTACAAAGTATTGTTTGATAAAGGGCTGAATTACCCCAGCGGATACAATCACTGTTCAGTCTTTTTCCTACTCACATATGGCCTGCGAAACGCGAAAAAGAGCATTTGGACATTTGCGTAAAGTGTCGTCTCGGATCAGCCTGTGCAGTCTATGCAGGCCAATCCGGAACTACACTTTCCGTTTTTATGTAATTTTATGTTTTGGGCAAGTCAACTGTAGCCTAAAATCTAATGTAGTCGTAAAGTGCCGTCTCGGATCAGCCTGCGCGGACTGCGCAGGCTGATCCGAGACGACACTTTACGTCCCTTTTCGCGTGGCAAGCCATTATTATAGGATAGATTTAGAGCTATATTCTAAGGGTTTCTTTCTTCCTACCACACCCCGCCCATTTTCAAAAGCTTGCAAAACATGGGGAAGTCTATAATGATACAGTTGTAGATAGTGAACTGGCCTTGTCTAAAACTCATAAAATCTGTTATGTCCTTCGATTCTAGACGGTACTGCAGAAAAGTCATAAAACTGGCTGGGATATTGACTACATCCTATCGATCAGGTTTGCTCTATGAAGAATTAATTTTTAAATTCCTCCAATCCTTTGGTAAATATATAGGAGAAAAGACATCTTGCTGCCAGAATGCTACATACGGGTATGGCATGTGACTGTCGAATCTGTCAGTGACCTTGGACATGTCATTTTATCTCAGATTAAGCACTGATAAATAATCAATCTGTCACTGCAATATAACTCATAAAGTGCGAATTAAATGGTATGGACTTCTGTCGGGAAAGCAGAACAAAAAATAGCAATTTCTGGAATGCCCATGTCAAAGACAAAAATATAAGAAATCGTAGAGAAGATCAGACTGAAGGTCTCTGCAGTCTCAAATTTATCAACACCACAACGGTTCGAAAAGTGCAGCATAATCTTGACCTACATTGTGCAACAAGTTGTGCTCAGCGCTTTACGGTTTAACTCTTCCAGCGTCAAGTATATAAACTCAGCCGCTTTCAACAGCTGAAAAAATAATCCGCTGAAACTCATAAAGGTTTTATCTTACAGTCTGACTAGCTCAGCGGACGGCATAGATCTAAGATCAGACCGCACATTCTGTGCAGTCTGATCTTGATCTAAGCAGTCTGCAAAAGCCTCGTTTTTCGCCTATGGCACTCTATAAGCTAAAGGCCCAGTAGTGGCCAAAAGTAAACATTGTGCGGCATCGAAAAGGGGGGCCGTTGTTATGCTTTTAAATACAATAATCAGCATAATCAATTTACTGTTTATTTTCAGACAATATTTTGCGACCTAGACAAGGACATGGATAGACTGGTCTCGCTGGATGAATTCCTGTTAGAAATGTCTAAAAAGCGTCCTCACTACCTAAGGTAAGGACTTGTTTGTAGTTTTCTGCTGTCTACGGTCAAATCTCTATGCAGAGACTACTCCAAGAAAAGTTAGAAAAATGGTCGCTTAAAACAGGTGGTTGCCTCGTGCATTAAATGAGCCATGCTCCGTGAAGAGGGGGCTCAATGCATCTGCGAAAACTATCGATCCAGATCAGCCTGCGCAGTCCGCGTAGGCTGACCTGGGCCGAAACTTTTTGTTATTGGTCTATTTTCTGTATGTCCAAGGACCAGTCTACCTCCTGATTACATTGGTTATTAAAAAAGGTGGCTATTATGGATCCATAATTATGTGATGGCTTGATCTGTATAATTCATTACGGATATACATTAAACTCCCTTTTGCCAGAGCGTGGCTCATGTATGATTATGTTACTTTAACTTCTTACCAACACCTACAATGTCAGCTAAACAGTTTCGGTAAATTTCAACATATGCTACGATGTTTTCGAATGCGTTTCTATTCCATGCCTATCTGAATCATCATCTGAACCTTTGTCAAAGCGCCTAACAAACCATGGTCCAGAATGTCTATGTGCAGTCTGATCTTGATCTACGCTGTCCGCAACATCGAAATCAATTTTAGGTCAGTTCCAGCGCTTTGATGGTTGAGCGGCTTGGTTCACGCATAATTTATCGCTACATGATCGATTGCAGCTTCATCGATATTATCAACAACCAAAGCTCAATTTCTAACGAGGTATTGCCGATATTTTTACTTTCTGATAATTTGGTATGGGCCTACTGTGTACAAAATATAGGGGATATTTCATTTCATGGGAAAATAATGTTAAGATCTTTACTGAAATACATATTCTCTTTCTGTAGTATTTGTAACTGAATTGAAATGTATCCATCAACGCACTTCAATTAAGAAGAAGAAGAAGAAAGAAAATAATAATAATAATAATAATAAAAATAAGAAATAAATAAATAAATAAATACTCTTAGTCTTATTCTCAAGCATCTGAACTTCAAAGTAACGCCATTTCTGATTGGTTTAACCAAATGGTTATGCAAATCAGAAATTGCGTTACTCTCTACATCTAGAATAAAACATAAGCCTAGGACTAACACTTCAAAATTTCATTTTTAGTCTAATTCTAGATTTAGAGAGCAATGCAACCTCTGATTAGCTCAACCATTTGGTTAAGCCAATCAGAAGTTGTGTTACTTCATAACGAGCGAAGCTCGTTTTGCGGTAACATCGTTCTAGATTTTTAAAAATGAAATTCCGACTTCGTTATGGGTTTTAGTCTAAATCTAAAAAGGGATGACTAAAAATTGAGTGTCTTCCGGTTAGTCGCATAGCTTCACACGTATGACAATCTTTCGCACAAGTACCCGATTGGTCAAAAATGACAATAATTATCTACCGATGGAATGATTACTTAAAAATCATTATCAGTTTAATGAGTACAGATTATCTAATTTCTTCCTTACTTTCAGCGTATTAAGCGTCTATTTCTGTAATATGAAAAGCCTAGAAACGAGCGAAAGACTTTTTTCCTCAGACATATGAAAACATAATCGGTACAATAACTGATCGGTGCAGATATATTCGTTTGACCTTGCCAAACAAATTTTTGATGGCAGTAGATACATTGTATCTGCAGACAACAAATTCGAAAGTGATACAAATATAACAAAAGTCCTCAACAGAGTAGCATTTTCCCTGGCATTTTATCCTTTTCCAGCAGTGTTCTCAGAATCCTTCTCCTTCAGAGCCGTTTGAACTCGGGAATGTGTAATAAAGGGTTAACTTGCGAAGAAATTTAGCCCCAAATTATTAGGAGTCGCTAATCCCAGCTGGACTAGTTTTTTTTTTCCCCCAAGAATCAATGATAATCATTGCGACCTGTCATCGGGTAAATGTAAGGTGTGAAAGCAGCCACTGGGCTGGAAAGAAGTTAGTGTAATCCTGATTAAAGGCACACTAGGAAAGCAAGGATAGGTGCACTGGCTGCCACGATAAATAACTGAAGTAATCTTGAAAGTGGCCGAATAAACATACAAATACCCGTATTTTTTATGGCTCCTAAAATTAATGTGTCTGAAAATAAAGTCAGACAGGCATACAGTTCCTTGTGGGTTATAAGGGTTAAAACCAGGTCAATAGCAGGCCAAAAGCCATCACAATCAGCTCCTTGGAAAAAAAGTAAAAACTAAAAGGATGCTTACATGCTCACCAGGTACTACCAAAAAGTACCTTTGTCTTCTCACCTCTGACCAGCTGATTGATTGAATTTGCGTTTATCGTGCACCAACCCCGCCCCAAAGGCTGTTTGTATTGGTTTGGGGGACGGTGCAGATACAAGACGAACCCTTCCTAAGTTATACCCGGTTCTTTAACGTGCTTAGTGTATAGCACCATCACACGGTGCCTCAGTTTAACGTCTCATCCAAAAGAATATCAGTAATTTTAGATGAACAGCTGTGGGAATCAAACCACACCCTCAACTGACCAAAAATATCACCTTCACGATTGCTACACTCTACCAACTGAGCTTTGCGGGCTGGTCATCCTGACCAGCTCAGAGAGTGGGGGCCTATATGCGTAGGCTACAGTAGGCCTACTCCTTCAAGCGAGGTCCAGGATGTACATTCAACATCAGCCCCCTTTGCACCTCTGATAATGCAAGAATATGTGTATATGTGTATACATTTTTTTTTTTCTAGCTCTGCTTACCAGTCGTACGAGTGTATATAATAATTTTGCTTGTCTACCTCTGAATTACTTTAATACGATAAACTCGGAGTAGATCTAGATCAACATTATCTTGACAACTTGGATTATTTCTTAGATTTAGTAAGCTGCATATATTGATACCAATACTTTTTAAAAACCTTCTTACCCATCTATATATCTTTATACCCATCTATCTATCCCTTCTTCTTCACTCGGTAGCTCAGTCAGTAGCGTACAGGACTTGAGAACAGGGGTACGGCAAATTTTTTCATGTGGATTGATGATATTCACTGCGACAGGATTCATTCCTCTCTCAATGCTAACCATTTTTTCGAAGCCAGTGGCTTGGAAAGAAAATTGTGAGTACTTGTAAAAGAAACTCCAAGAAAGCATAGATAGGTACACTGACCACCCCAATACAACTGAAATGATGTTTAAGACGGCCTTAAACACCATACAATTAATCTTCTCTCATATTAAAATCATACATCCACCCATCCATCCATTAACCCAATAAACGGCCTTACCAACCCATAACAATGCCTCAATCACTCTTCCTATCTCTGTAGTCCCAAATCTCCTAAAATATATTTATCCAATCCCCTATATCTATGTTGTACCCAAATATGTAGATCTATCCGTAGTCTTGTCATCTTTCTCAAAATCAACAGTATTTACAACACCCTTTTTATTCATTAAATAACAATTTGAGAAGTGATTTTTTATTAGTCTTGTGAACAAAGTGTTGAAAAACACAAGACGTAGGTAAAGGTGTTGAAGAAACCAAAGCGAACACGAATAAGGGCGAACTGCAAAATGACGAACGGGATCAAGGCCGACATCAGAAAATGACGTCATTTGAAGCAAGAATGCCGCACTGCTTAGTTCATACGTCATTGAAACTAACACTATTGATATTCTTTTCCCAGAATTTTTGTAATGATTTGTGAACAAAAGGAAAACGTTGTAGATAGATTACTTTTAAAGAAATTTTAACAAAAAATAATTAAATTTAATCTTATGGATTTTGTCTGACTGTGTTGAATTCTTCTTTTAATAAACCAACCTTCTGGTTGTCAAGGAAGTCGAAGTACAAACTCAGTGCGCGTGACGTAGAACACACGTCATTTTTTCTCTTTTTTTGGGGGGGAAAGCAAATATAGATCTACTCGAAAGACGCTTTTATTCAACCATTCCCAAAATCCATGTGATTTATGTTTAATCTTGTTATTAGAAAAATTCATAACATATGCTGACTGCGTTCTCGAAATTTATCAGTAAATGAATGTGCTTTGCTCTTGTAAAGAAATTCTGGTACGGTCCAGTCTGTCACCGGAAGCTGAGCTCCAGTGGACGAAAAATCAACAAAAATTCAAAATGGCCGAAATGAAATATGATGATTTTGAGTTTTATTCGTACGTGTAACCTATATGCATGCCTTTTGATTCAGTCAGTTATATGGATGTATAATTATGTGATGACTTGCTTGGAATCCTGCATCACGGAGATGCATTAAACCCTCTTTTACCGCAACGTGGCTCAAACATATTTATTTGTTACGAAAGCTTGTTGATAGATCTAAAAGTTTGGCGGGTTTTTTTTGCCATAAGTTGGATATCTATCCGATAACTCGGCAAGTTTCATTCCTACGATTGATGATAGACCTAGATTTAGTCATTGTGACAGAAGTCATTCCTTTATTTACACTGATCACTGTTTAAATGATGAACGTGTAGGAAAGCATATGGGATGAAAAAGGAAAGCTACATATAATCTGATTTTAGCGATCAACGCACTCTGATTTTAAAGAAACTCCAGGTAAAACATGGGTAGACCTGTGCACTAACGAAGAAATGAAAAAAAAAAAAGATTCTGTTTTTGTTTGTTTGTTTGTTTGTTTTTACCTTTTGTGTGTAGATCTATATTCATTGCGGTGGCAAGTGCACCTACCATGCGTTCCTGAACTTCCTTTTACCAGTACTCTGCTCAACATTCTTCTCAACCTACTGACCGTTTCCTCGTAAAAATCAAAGTTTCTCTTATATAGATCTATCTGCGCTCTACATGCAGTGAGGAAATGTTCCTGTAAAATGGTCTTTAAAAGTATGTGAACCAATAATCATTCCAAGTTATTTTTTTCTGGACATAAATTAACAAAATTGTCAAGGTACTGTCTTTATTTTGTTAAAGAAATCAGGGACAGTTCGCCCTATTTCCCATGTATAAATCTACGAAAGTAAAATGCTTTCTACTTTTGACAAGGCTCAAAATTAGTTTTGGCAAAGCCGGAATTCGAACTCGAAGCCATTTGATTTCAAGATCTAGAATCTAGGTCGTCATTCGAATTAATAGATATATTTGTTCCACAAATCATTCACGTCGCTCGTATTGAGGCTTTGCCTTATTCATATTAAAGATACATCTAGAAAAAGACTAGGATAGATCTAACAGTTAGGAATTTCATTCTTAGTCTTATTCTAGATTTAGAAAGTAATGCAACCTTAGATTGACTAAACCATTAGCGTTACTTGGAAAGTTAGCGTGTTCTTGAGAATTAGATTAAGAATGCTAATAAGAATGGTTGGCAAAAACTGTCCGGGGTTTCATGAGCTAGTGCACTTCGTTTCAGGTCGGACGAGCTCAAGCACATGTTTAAGTTGGCGGACAAAAACCAGGACGGGTTTATCTGTGCCGACGACTTCAGAGCGTCGATGGAGAGTGAGGGCTTAGTTTGTACACCACTGGCGATACACAATTTTCTGTGTTACGACAGTACCGGAAAGTACCAAAAACTGACTTTCGAGGACTATTCCCGCTATTTACAGGACCATATGAAAGAACGTATGCCACATTAGCAATTTCGGTAACGACAAAGTGTATGTAAAAAGTGTACGCCTCGAGCTACCATGGCAGACAGTATATGAGGACAGTAAACAAAAAAAAGTTCGATTAAAGGCGGTTCTGGAATATTTGATCATAAATAAGAATAAAATGGCATGGGTGGGTAATAATAATTAAATTTATTGTCCATCGGTTTTTTTTTTTTTTTTTTTCATTAAGGTATCATCAAGGCAAATAACAATACCAGCATGTATCCAGTGAGTTAGCCATAAATATTTCCTGAAAATTTAATGGCTGCGAAAACTTATTCAAGTGTAAACAATGACTAACTGAAAACACGCACAGGAAACTGTCAAAACTTACTTGTTATGAATTGGTGATGTGTCCTTTACTCCTTCAGCTGCTATGAGCGACTCAAGGACCTTTTGCGGACGGTGTAGATCAAGATCAGACTGCACAGAACGTGCAGTCTGATCTTGGATTTACGCTGTCCGATAAGAAGATATTTTTCACTCAAAAACAACTTTAAAATAGAAACATTTGAGTCTTTACTATCGGTCTGAAAGTCATATTAAACTCATTTAGCAGCTTAAGGGTTAAGGAAGGATAACATGTAGACGGCGTAGAATTGAATTGTACAGGCTTTAAATGTAAACGGCAGTTATTAGGGATGTCAAAATCTATAAGACCTCTTCTATAAGAGTTCCTCCTGATACAAAAGACCCATTATGGCCCTAAAATCGCTCATCTGAGCCTTTGTACCTATGTGAACCTAACATGAAGTATAGGCAATGTTTTTTCTCTATGACTCGATGACCTAGTTTCTTACCAGGCTGACCCATTTTTAGAAATGTCTATGACATGAGGAAAACATTATGACCCATTTTGATAAGCATTAGAGTAAAAATTTGGTCTCGAGAGATTTATCCCAGTTAAATTTTGACTCCAAAGATTTATCTTAGAGGCCTACTTTTAGACCCGATGCACAAAAATTTGGAAATCGTCTGAGATATGATCAAAACAACAAACATTTTGACCAACATTCGTGGGTTGGACTGAAAATATGGTCACTAGGGTGTACACGACATTTTTCACAGATTTGACTCAGTGATCGTTTTTTTAAGACAATGTAACTTATTTTGGAACTCGTCTGAGATATTATCAGGACAATCATTCTGACCAGTTTTCAAGAGCATTGGATTGAAAATGTGGCCTCAGGAGTGAACACAAGATTTTCCAAAGATCATACCCAGTGACCTTTTTTTTTTTTTACCCGAAGTGACCCGTCAAGACGTGAACAATTACCTTGTGCGCACTTCAGAGGCTACAGTTTCAGTCCAATACTTACGAAACTTGGTCTGAATACTTGTCTTGATATCTCGGACGGAATCGAAATTGAGTCACGTTTGGTCAAAATGTAGGTCACTGGAACAAATCTTAGAAAAACTTTGTGTGCACTCTAGAGGCCATATTTTCAGTCTGATACGAAGGAAGGTTTGTCAGAATGATTGTCTTGATGAAATCTCGGACACGGGTCAGGTAAATGGTAGGTCATTGGGACAAATTTTAGAAAAATCTTGTGTACACCCTGGAGGCAAAATTTCTTGGCTAATACTCCTGAAAGTCAGTCAGAATGTTTGTACTGGTATTATCTTCAAGAAGTTCGAAAAAGTCGGTCACTGGTACTAGTTTTAGAAAATCAATGTCTGCACCCTAGATGTCACATTTTCAGTCCAGTGCTCATGGATATTTCTCAGAATGTTTGTCGTGATTGCATTTTGAACAAGTATGAAAGTGGCTCATAGGTCGAAAAGTGGGTTACTAGGATAAATCTTAGAAAAACCTTGTGTGTACTCGAGAGGCCACATTCTCATGGACATTTGTCAGAATGTTTGTCTTGATGGTATCTTGGACAACTTTGAAAGTGGGTCACATCAGGTTGAAAGTAGGTAACTGGGACAAATATAAGAAAAACCTCGAGTGCAGTCAAGATGCCATATCTCCAGTCCAGTAATCATGAAACTTTGCGTGAATGACAGTCTTGATGACGTCTTGGATAAGTTCAAAATTCGTTCAAAGTAGGTCAGTGGGACAATGAAGAAAAAAAAAAAAGAGTGACTTTACTCAGGTGAGCGCTTTAAGGCTAAAGGCCCTCTCTTGTCGATTACATTAATATCGGGCGACTATGATGGCCAGTTCATGCACGGCAATTTGTTTTCTTTTTTCCATATAATAAATGTGATCTGTGGAATGGTTTTGCTTCAAGAAAACATTTAAGCCTTAGACTGCTAAGCGCGACTTACTGAGCTTTTGCGACAGTGTAGATCAGAACACAGAACGTGCAGTTTGATCTTGGATCTACACTGTCCGATAAGGAGATACTTCTCTCCTAGAACTACCTATGAAATAGCAAAATTTGGATTTTTACTATCGGCTTGAAGGTTTCATGTTAGTTAATCATCAGTATCAGGGCTAAAAAATTGTTTGCAGGACAAGTAGAAGTGGCGTCCTGTTTACTCCTGCGTGTAGGACTAAAATGTTCAGTCTATGTGGTTTCTTTCTGTGTAAATTGCATGTACCGGTATATCATGCCTCTATCGCAAGTGCTTTGCTCATATGTATCTCTTGCCTTTATTCGTTTTCTGGAAAATTTATAAAGCCTTTATGAATCGATTAGATAATTCTTAAACTAGTTGTCTTATCATTTATTGCATCCCTATACATGTGCAGCCAATTTGCTAGAGAGATTTCAATGTTGCATGCTCGTTATTTAAAAACTACACTAAAGTTATACTGGTTACGCCATCAAACTTCAGTCGATCAAATAAGGTCTACACGTTAGGAGCAACCTTATTTTCTCAAACCTTACCCTTAAACGGCTAGAAAAATAGAATGAAATAATCCAGCCAATGGTGCTCGGACTGTGTAGATCTAAGAGCAGGGCCGGTGTACAAGGAAATCTTAGTAACAATAGATTTAGAAGAGAACACAACTTCTAATAGCTAACCCATTTGGTTTAGCCAATGGTTAGCCAATCAGAAGTTGCGTTTCATTCAAATTTAGGAAGTTCTTGAGAATAAGACTGAAAATGCTCTTAAGAACTGTTGGTGAATACGGACCCCAACTGCATGTTCTGTGCAGTCTGATCTTAGATCTATGTACATCGTCCAAAGAGGCGCACAGGGTCGCCAGTGGCTGCCGATAATCGAGGAACTTCCGTCGCTGAGAGAGAGAGAGAGTACAATGACAGCAACAGCACTTAAAATTCCTAATGAAAGGACAGAGATAGGAGTTTACAATATAACAGAGTACGAACTTAAAAACTGCTACACTCACTTCTGAAGTTAGACCTAGCTCTTTACCTAACAACAAAATTAAATTCAAAGCATTGGCAGATAACAAACTAAATTTGGCTTGAATAATGAAGTCTCTCTCAGGATGTGGAAAAAAAAATAAACATTGTTGGAAAGAAGAAAGTTCTGGCGACCAGCAATTTTCATTCTTTCCGCATTTTTTTCAAGTTTTCTTCTTAAAAGCTCGGGTTTGTTTGATAAAAGGTTAACCAAACCCTCGATCCTCTCACCCATCCATCCGAGTGTCACCTTTCAATACCGCCATTGCTCAGGAAATGTTAGATAAATTAGTATTAAAACTGAATTTAAACAGGGTGTACAGGCCCATGTTTTACCCTAATTTTTGTTTTTATTGTCAATATGATCTGCTGTTTATACACGTCACTATAATAAAATATTTACTTATAAATAAACATATCAGGGCACTTATGCCATTGTGAAACCTATTGCTATAGAGAAGACAGGGCTCAAACCTATGACTGCCGTATAAGTACCGCAGATAATTGCATAAGCATTGTAGATCTAATAGTTTTCAAACATAACAATTAACAAGGTCGTGGCAGCCCCTCTTCCATCCATTCAACCCCTTGACATTCCAGTAGCTTTTATTTTTTAACGTAATCTCCATTTGTTTTCTTTCCATATTCTTTCTTAACTCTTTCACTACTGAATAAATAGATTGCATTTTTCTCAAAGGCTAAAAATACATTTTCTTTGCAAGATCAAGAGACAGTTGTCATAATCTAGAATAAAGCAGTGGACAATGTAGATCAGAGATCAGACTGCACGTTCTGTGCAGTCTGATCTTGATCCACACTGTCCACAAGAGTTTCTGGTGTCGTCTACAGTATGCAAACAATTAAAACATGATTGAACTACTACATGTACTGCCGGCTCTCATACTTTATTGTTTTTCAATTGCCTTTTTTTTTTTGTTTTCATCTGCTTATTTACAATATCAATTGTATTGGCTATAAATAGGTTTTTGTATTTAATGCCAAATAAATCTTAGGCTATTAAAAAGAGAGAGAGACAGAGAGACAGACAGAGAAAACAAAAACAAAAAACAAACAACTGGAATAATAAATATTTTATTCCCATTTCATGTTTTTTTTTCCTGAAATCGTTCACTAATAGCAGACAAAAAGACGACACACATATCAATAATTACATTGGCTATGAACAAAAAAAAAAGGTAATAATTTGTTGTGAACATTAAACTCCACCCAGGAAATGAAATAACCTCACTTTGTGACAAATAGGAAGTTATAAAACACAACAGTCTATAGTAACACTAATGAGCCATGCTCTGGCAAAGTGAGGCTTAATGTAGCTGCGTGATGCATGATACAAAGTACGTCATCACAGAATTACAGACCTCTTAAAATCCATTTTGTCTAACAATTGACTCAATCGCTTGGTAGAATGGTCCTTTGACATGCAGAATTTTAAAGGTATCAAAAAGTTGTAGCAAATGTCAGCCTGCACTGACTGCACAGGCTGACATGGATCAATACTTTTTACAGATGCATTAAGTCCCCTTGTCACAGAGCATGACTCAGTTATATGAGCTGATCTATTTGTTCCCACATTACCTCCACCAAACGGCTTTTTGTAGCCTTACAGCAGATCAGTTTTAGAAAACATTGTGGCAAAAGTAGAAATGACCTATTCGTCTATTCTTTAATTTCGCCTGACCTTTTTACCAGATGGTAAAATGTTAGATTTGTCTGTACTGAAACATTCATAGATAAAAATTTAAATGTGGAATCAAAAATGGAATCTCTCTTTGAAAGTAAAAGTGAGAAAACATTGTAAGAAAAGGAGAAAATGCTGGTTACCAGGGTTTTCTCCTTTTCTTACAATGTTCCCAAACGCTTTTTTTTTTCAGGGTCATAAAATCCCTGGATTGTTTGGCAAAAGGTTAAATCATGTGGATTATCAATTTTTTGCAAGGATATATTTAAGCCTTTCCCACACAATCCCAACTTTTAACAACCCTTAGTAAGGAATCGTATGAAACCATTGTGGGATAGTAGATAATGCTGGTAACTTGTATTTTCTAATTTTCCCACAATGTTTTCTTACCTGTCAAAAAAAATTTCCTATTTTTGAGTCACGTTTTTATTGTCATCTAAAAAAACTTTCAACTAGGCCAAGTCTTAAATGTTCTCGTTTGGTAAAAAGATGGAGTCTGCTGCAACACTGTTCCAGAAATTAACGAGTTAAACATTTATCACACTATCCCAAGTTTTACAACTCTGAGAATGTACACTTTAGAAAACATTGTGGGGAAAAGGAGAAAATACTGGTAACCAGCATTTTCTCCTTTTCCCACAATGTTTTGTAACCTTTCATAAACAAATCCCATTATTTTTGTAACATTTGTTACGTTCTCTACAAATGCTTTAAAATTGGACCAGTCTGAAATTTTGTCATGTGGTAAAGAGGTAAAGGACGTTATCATATCTGCAAAATGTATAGAACCTTCTAAACTTTAACACCACTACACTGTATCAGTATTTCTCAGTCGAAACATTACTCATCACTTAGCCCGAGGTTGACTATTTCCAAGGGCTTTTTCTTGATCCTTATCCTGCTAAATAACTAACATGAAACTTTCAAGTCGGTAGTAAAAACATAAGTGTTGTTATTTCAAAATTATTTTTGTGAAAAATATATCCTAATCGGACAGTGTAGATCCAAGATCAGACTGCACTTTCTGTGCAGTCTGATCTTGATCTACACTATTCCTAAAAGGTCAGTGAGTCGCGCTTTGCAGCCTAAGGGTTAACATCTGCATTCCAGACAGATGGTACAAATGCGATAAGGTCCTTTTTCTCATAGAACAGCTCATATCAATTATGCAAGACTTTATACAAATACAACACTATGACCGCATTCTGTTTACATATTGATAAAAACTGATCACATAGTAATTAGAACCCATACCATAAAGGATATGCACAAAATACATTGTACTGACTTTATTAGATAACCAATTAGGTTCAACACATAAATTTTGCCTTAGGTTAATTTCTGGATATGTTTTTACTGATATGAAAAGAGAATGCATTCAGATGGTCATATAGCTAAAAGTATACATGAAAATAATCCACTTTAAGCTAACTTTTGGACACCACAATGACGAACTCACACACAGGTTAATGAAGAAAACTCATGACACTGGAAATTAAAGAGAAATTACTCTCAAAGGATGGATAACTATGAGCTTTCAGTCACAGTTGTTCAAATCTTGATAGAAATCATGCAATAAAGAGAATTATAACATAAAGAATGTTTGTAAAAGTCATAAGATCAGACGGCACATTCTGCACAGAATGATCCTGACCTACACAATTATAGCTACTTAATCTTGATCTATAATGTCCTCAAAAGTACCTTATATTGCCCTTAGCAAGCTAAAAATAAGTCTACTGGGACAGAAATGCTAGAAAACATTGGAATTACAAAATTCAAAAAATGTTAAAATTAGTATCTGACATCAATTCAAAAGTTGCACCAGCATTAACTCCAGTAAGAGTACATTAATCAGTCGAAATTTCATACATCCATAGCAACACATACAGTACACAAAAAGTAAAAAAAAATATTCCTAGATGCACAACAAAAAGGCAAACTTGGCCAAAATGTAGGGAAACAGCACAAACAATTATGGTAATCTTTTCTTCCTTAAGCGCTACCCTGTACAAGTTAGAATGCCACAGACAAACACAATTGCTTTTGCAACCCAAATGGTTCCAGATAAAACTACATGGAATGTATTGTCTGTTCTATATTCACGTTCTCCAATATTTTATTCCAGTACTTAAACCCAAACAGCCATACCATCGCAGAGAAATTCTTTGATAGCAGACATCATTTATTATTGCAAATTCAAGCCTGGTTTGGACAGAATATTTAATTAAACATGTAATTGTGTAGATACAAGATCAGACAATACATGTATCTTATGTGCAGTATGCTCTTGATATACACTGTTCGCAAAAGTACCTCTGGTTTTCTTTAACATTTTCGTGATTATAAGTACCTTTAACTCTTTTTTCCTAACAAAATTTACTCTATTCTCTCAATTAACCGATGACAATAACCAATTTATTCCTATTTGTTGTGCATCTATATCTAACAATGCCCAATTTGATACATATATTTATATTTCATTTCATAATATTATGAGCAATAGACGAAAACAGGGCCTTTTTTGGACCGTATAGATCCAAGATTAGACTGCCAAGAACTTGCCATCTGATCTTGGATCTATATGGTCCGCTGGCTTTGTAAAGCCTTCAATGCTTTACCAAATAACAATAAAGAATAGTCCAAATTAAAAGCATTTACAGATGACAAATTAAGTATGACTAAAAATATGGGTATCATCTTTGACAGGCTAGAAAACATTGAAGGAAAACATGAAAATGCTGGTAACGAGCATTTTCTCCTTTTCCTAAGATGTTTTCAAAAGCTTTGTTCTTCAGAGTTGTTAAAACTCATGATTCTGTGGTAAAAGGTTAGGATAAAAATCCTTTTGAGAGGCCGAGTTGATATCCTTTGCACTGACAGAGTTAACTTTTACTTAAATGACCCAAAGGAAAACATTTTGGAAACAGTATTGGAAAAACATAAAATGCTGGAAACCATCTACCTTATTGAAGAATTCCATCATTTGAGCCTTCTGTAATTTGTTGTATGCAAATGCTTTCGACCTGTGTCGAAACTTCTTGTTTTTGGTAACCTTTCTGCAAGTTATGTGATGACTTGCTTTGTATAATGCATCACAGAGATACACTAAATGGCTTGCAACATGCGAAAAGGGGCATTCGGACAGGCTAATCCGTAACGACACTTTCCGTTTTTATATGATTTTTCTGTTTTGCGCAAGTGTACTGTAGCACAAAATCTAATGTAGGCTGATCCGAGACGACACTTTACGCAAATGTCCGAATGCCCCTTTTCGCGTGTTGCAAGCCAAATATGGCTCAAGTCTATCAAAATACATACACATTATAACATGAGACTATCATATTACATATACATTCCATTTTTCTTCCATGCTTCAGTTTTGGGAGGTACTATAACATTCCGCAATATATTTATTAAAATTTGATCCATTGGATTTGTTCATTTACTACAAAAATAACATCATGGGCTTATTGACTGAATGGTATTTTATGCCACTTTCAACATTGTTTGAGTCTTATCATAGCAATAGCTCAAATACACATGTATGTCTTGGGTTTCATCAATACTACGCTACAGCTCAGAAGTGTCTAACTCACTGACACTCCAACAAATACCCAGTGCTTCAACTGAGGACTGAACTGAAGGCCTCCAGGTTAAAGGGTCCTACACTTTACCACTGAGCAATGCAGGACCCCTTAAAAACAAGGGATAGTACATCATTTCCAAAATATCCTCTTGTAATGGAACCCTAAGACTTAGAACTGAACTGGATTTGTGCCTATTATTAACCCTTAGGCTGCTAAGCGCGACTCACTGACCTTTTGCAGACAGTGTAGATCAAAATCAGACTGCACAGAACGTGCAGTCTGATCTTGGATCTATATTGTCCGATAAAGAGATATTATTCCCCAAAATATTACTTTGAAACGGCAATATTTAGGTTTTTGTTATTGAATTAAAAATTTCATTTTAGTTATTTAGCAGGATAAATGTTAACCCATAGGCTGCTGAGCAGGACTTGTTGACCTTTAGCAGACAAAACTCAGGATTGTGAGGTAAGAGGTTAAGAAGCTTCTTGTCAAACATTAACAGTATCCTAGTTTTGTAGACACTTACACTTTACAAAATAACAATACTAACTACTGAAAACCTACCAAACTGTACATGTACATAAAAAATCAATTGACCCACTACAGCACAAATATGACTTACACATTCAAACCATTGCTGGAAGAGAAGCTATTGCTTGTTACAAGCCACTGTTCCTTTTTCAGCAATGTTTTCCAGATCAAAAATGAGACAGAAAGAAAGAATCTTTTCCTTCAATTGGTCAAACCTTTCTACTTTGCTTCACTTGCACTAAATTACGTTTACAAACAGCCTGTGTGGTAATGAGTGAATAGAGACAAAATGCATTAGCAGTAGACAAGAATATCATACATATAAAAAAAAAAATTGTAGTAGATGAACAATTCACTTCCTATCAGAACTATTTGTCACTGTGAGGCTATGAAAACTCCTGGTGAATAAGATTATGACTTTGTCATCAACTTCAGGTACTGAAGTGCATGATGCGCAGCCCCTGCATGGGCCTCATCCACTGTTGGTCCTGTGCCATGGCATACAGCAACTGGCATGGTTGATAGCTGTACCAGACACTGATGCATGCCTGAAACAGACAATACAATAAAACATCAGTGCTTTGTCCACTTTCCAGAGGTACAGAGAAATGGAATATTCCAAGGCTTATAGAAAAAGATCATCTTAGTTCTTCATCAAAACATAGGTTATAAGTGGTAATTCGAATTGTCACCATGTACATATTCAATCCATTTTATGAAGATTGAATCAAAGAATCTGTATGAGCATAGAATAACTTTAGTTTTACTCTTTCCCAATGATATTCTATTAACTGCCATTTCATGCTGCCAGACTCAAAACTTGCTAAAGCCATTAAAAACTTTGTAACTTAAGAACATACATGAATGAGACATACTCTGTGAAAAGGAGGCTTAATGCATCTGCAAAAAGTATCAAGCCAGGTCAGCCTGTGCAGGCTGACATATGTCGAAACTTTTTGCTATTGGTCATTTTTTTGCATGTCAAAGGACAAGTCCACTTCATGCTTCAGTCAATAGTCTTACGAACAAAGTCCGTAACAAAGAAACAAATGCAAAGCAGAAATACAAGGACTGGGCAGGATTCGAACCTAGAACGCCCGGACGAAAGGCCAACACCATAACCACTGAGCTAAAGAGAATTCTCCCAAACGCAGTTGTTAGGTATTGTATTTAAATCGGGATGAAGCCATGCATGAAGGAGTGGTCTCCCGTAACAATAGTTAGACAAATGGATTTTATGGATCCATAGTAATGTGATGACTTGCATCATGCATCAAGGAGATGCATTAAGCCCCCTATTGCCAGAGCATGGCCCATCAGGTATACAGCTATAACCAATTGGTACTCTTGCAAGAAAGAGAATTCTTACGTGGATCTGTGATGTCTGAATTTTGTGAGACACTCCTTTTTTAACTAAGCAGTCCCAAGTACAGACTTAAATTCAGGCAATTACCCAGGGTCGGACAAGTGACTTTTTTCAATCTAGTTGTCCGCGGATTGAAAAATCCGCGGCAACTAGATTGAAACAAGAGCTTCGCAGAGCGACGCATATACGCCTGAAGGGGCTTGTCAGTGAAATGGGTTAAAATCTAGAATGCCTACAGAGATCCAAATTTTAAGAGTCACATGCACAACTACACACCATAGAGATTCATTGTGGTAAGTTTCAAGTTATTCCGATGGAAGCTGTAGGAGGAGTTGTGCACACAAGAAACTACTAACAGACGAATGGACGGACGGACAGACAGACGGACGGATGACCGGAGCCGTAACATAATACGACCCTTCGGGCATATAAAAACTGTAATGCATTCAACTGCAAAGTAAAATTTTAACTGCCACATATCTGTATGCCATTCATAAAACCATGTTCGTTTTGTATAACATGGTTTTCAACACCATTTCATTAAAATAATGCCAATGCACCTATTCATGCATTCCTAAAGACAAGGTATACAGTATACAAAAACGCTTCTCAACATACAGAAAGTGGAAACAGTCTTCAGCACTGGTAGACTTTGATTAATCTTTGAAAGGAGATTTGACCGAGTCAGAATTTGAACCCATAACCCAAAAATTACAGGGTTCGAAATTCCCACATATTTACTTGCAAAATGCGAGTCAGAATTTGAAAGTGCGAATTGAAATTTCAAGCACTCGATAAAAGATGCGAGTACAAATTATTGAAGAACAATCACCAAAATGTACTAAATTTCATATGTACAAGGTAAGGTAATTCTTTTCGTTCTGGATAAACATCAATCATGTCACACTGAGAATACCCTTCGACGGCTGTTAATAATTTTACATGTCGCAATTGAAGCCTCAGAGTTGTCGTTCGTTATCCGAGTTCCGTGAGCCAAGTGTGTTCGTCTGCACTCACGGCCAATGCCATGATTTTGCGTTTATTATACGGAAAAACCGGTAGGCAAATTTAATCTCTGATTATAAAACAGAAATATTTGTCAATCTGTCATGAAAAGATAATTATCATGCTCAAATAACAACATGAAGCGATTTGGACGTGGTGGACTTGCTAAACCAGTTATCGGACATGCAGATATTCGGATGGGATACGTCCATAATTCATTTACAAAATCATCCACCATTGTAAATTTTATAGAAATTTAATTTGGCCTGAGAACAGATATTCAACTGATATTGAATTGATAGTTAAATGATGGTTTTAATATTAATTGACGTTCTTTTTTGTTTCGTTGTTGTCTCTAGTCGACAGATTATGTAATAGAATAGAGTTTGTATTGGCCATTCGTTCTTTAACATTGCTGGGCATGCTGGGCTTCAAAAAAATGCAATCCTAATTTTGCGAGTGGAAAAAAAAGCCACTTGCTAAAATTTGCCAGTGGCTAAACAAGCAAGAAATGCTATAAAAATAAAGATCAAAGGGGGATTAACTCAAAATTTGTGCTAGGAAGAGTTATGGTTCTTGTGCACTGCACTCCGTAATTTTTTCAACAATCATGCATACCAAATTTGAAGATGTTCAGACTAGAGATGACAAAGTTATATTCCAGACAAGCAGAAAATGCTGTAAAAATGACGATCAAAGGGAAATAACTCAAAGACAGCACGAGGTAGAGTTATGGTTCTTTCGCACTGCACACTGTATTATTGCAACAAACACAAATGCCAAGTTTCAAGTCAATCGGACTGGAGATGACAAAGTTATGCTCCGGACAAAGAACTGGACGCCGCTCGCCCACCCGCCCGTTCGCCATGGGTGATCCCATAATACGTCCTGTCTTCAACGGGCGTATAAAAGTTCTATCATAAAAGAAAGGACGAAGGTTATAGGGGGTGAATGTGAAAGGGCAGATCATATGATTTTGTAACAATTACAGTACACACCTTTTCTAAAAACTATAGAAAGAAAGGCTAAATATTCAATCTAAAATCCAAGAACTCATATGATCAAAACAGGAACATTTTCAGAAAATAACCCTTTTGGTATGATATTGTTTAAAAGTAGTAAATGAATGAATCAAGCTGGAACATTAACAAGGTTCTGTCGCTTGGGAAGTATAGTTTGATTGTCGATCTTGAAGGGAATGCATTTTTTTTTAGACATTTTCGATAATTCGAACACCGCGCAAATTCGAACATTTGCTTATCCCCTTGGGACTTTGAATTATCGAGGTTTTACTGTATTTATCATTTTAGCACCGATTCAAAGATCTGTTACAACAATGTTGCATATACGAATATTTTAGCCTTTAATCTGATGGTACAGCTTCGGTGCTAATGGGCCGTGGTTTAGGCAATATCTCCTCTGCTGGAAACCATCTCAAACCGAAACAATTTGTGATTCAGCAATCAATTGATGCATAAAATCAGAGAAATTTGATCGTTTTCTTTTTATTAAATCTTGAAGCAACAGAATGTGAGAAGTCTTAGACCTCGGAAGCATCCGGCAGCTCCAAATATAAATATAAAACGTACCGGGACAAGGAATATGATAAACAAGACAGACATGCTCTTTTTGACAAGATGGTCTTTTTGACAAGGCGTGGTTGAATGCAATTTAAAACTGTTTTGTTTTGGACAAGTAAGCCACACTGGCGGACAAGTGGACTTTTTTAATTTACTTGTCCATGCACAAGTAGAAATTTCTAGGATTTCCACACCACTGAGACAAATAAAAATTTTGCTTAAATGATGACTTCTGTCTTTGACATGGTAGAAAACGTTGTGGGAAAAGGAGAAAATGCTGGTTAGCAGCATTTTCTCCTACTCCCACAATGTTTTTAAAAGCCTTCTAGCACAGGGTCGTTAAAACACAGGATTGTTTGGTAGAGGGTTTAAAGACAACTCTACTTACCATAAGCACTGAGTTCTGGGATGTCTGTATACAGGACCTCAAACCTCTGTGCCTCGGCTATCTCCTGTAACATCTGGCAGTAGTTTGTAGCTGGGGCATTCAGAGGTTTACCCTGTAGGTTCTTCAGTTGCTTAGAACTCTTCTTCATCACTGTCTGGTAGAATTTCTGTAAATACACCCTCAAATATCAACCCTTTACCACACAATGACGACTTTTAACGCCCCTGAAAGAGAAGTATTTTGAAAACATTGTGGGAAAAGGAGAAAATGCTGGTTACCAACATTTTCTCCTTTTCCCACAATGTTTTCTACCCTATCAAAGAAAAATCATTTCATATTGGCCACAATGAAACTGTCATCTGCAAATGCTTTCAATTCGGACAGGTCTAAAATTTTGTTGTGTAGTAAAAGGTTAGCCCTTTACCACATAATCCTAACTTTTACTGATCTTGGGAAAGAAGGCTTTTAAAAACAATGTGAGAAAAGGAGGAAATGCTGGTAACCCGCATTATCTCCTTTTGCCATGATGTATATAAAAGCTTATAGAGCTTCCTTCCTCGGGGATGTTAAAATATGGTACTGCTTGGGAAAGAGGCAAATGAAAACTTCAAAGGAAAAAATAATGGCCCTTAGTAAATATCATAAGCTTTCAACTTTTCCCATTTGATTCCATGATCCTGAAGAAAAAGGTTAAGTGAACTTCAAGGTAAGATTAAAGCTTTATGAAGTCAAGATCAGACTGTGAAGTTTTGTGAAGTCAAGTTGTGAAGTTTAGCAGAATAATTTGAATGAGTCTGTAGAATTAATCCTTTACTACACAATCCCCAGCTTTAACGGCCCTAAAGAGAACAGGAAACCAGCATTTTCTCCTTTTCCCACAAAGTTTTCTACCCTTCCATAAACAAATGTCAATTTCCGAGTCACATATAGTTGGTCACCTGCTAATGCTTTCAATTTGGACAAGGCTGAAATTTGTTGTTTGGTTAAGAATTAACTTTTTATCAAACAAAAAAGTTTTGGACTGGTCTAAATTGAAAACTTCCGCAGACGACAAAATTAATGTGAGTTAAAAATTGAAAGTTCTAGTGGAAAGGGTACAAAACATTGTGGGAAAAGGAGAAAATGCTGGTTACCAGCATTTTCACCTTTTTCCACAATGTTTTCAAAAGGTTTCTGTCTCTGGGCCGTAAAAACAAGGTTTTGTTTGGTAAAGGGTTAAAGGCACTGTTTTTAACATTTTCCCACAGTAGTACATCAATTGTTCATGTTCCTTTCACTATGTTGCCATTCAAAATATTCTTTTACAATCTTGGCTTCAAAAAGTCTGCTTAACCCTTAACCAAACGATCCCTGGTTTTTATGACCCAGAGGAAGAAGCCTTCTGAAAACATTGTGGGAAAAGGAGAAAATGCTGGTAACCAGCATTTTCTCCTTTTCCCACAATGTTTTCTACTCTTCTAAAGTCAAGTTTCAATTTTTGAGTCATGTTTATGTTGTCGTCTGCAAATGCTTTCAGTTTGGACAAGTCTAAAACTTTGTCGTTTGGTAAAGAGTTAAATTTTACAACTACACATGGGCTGTGTGATGCAATATCAACATAATGCTGCCACCCCAATGCTCTAATGCAGAGCATCTAAAGGTGTAATTGCCCGAGTAAATTGATGAGAACTTGCTTGTACCAGCTTCTACACCAGATGTGAACAAGATATGACACAAGTGAAAACATGATAGCATTAGAAGAAATTTCTTGGGCAATTTGTACAATTGCCTTGTTTTCAAAAAAAAAGTCAGCTGAAAGACAATAAATTAAAAGCGTTCTACATGTGGTTGCATAATATTTGGGAAACTCGAATTTTAAGATACAGAACAAAATGTCAAATAGGATGCATGTCAAACAAGGATTTTGTAAAAACCTACAAAACATTACAACAAATCACGAAATTCCTCACTTCGAGCACACTCATTTTGTGCCTAAAAAACTGACCAGTACCTGTATCTCTTTGTTCTGTTTGGGGGTAAGCACAGGCACTTTTACTTTCCCTTCCTTCAGAGCAGTGTACGAGTTGTGTTCTGCATTCTGTAGAAAGGGAAAGTAAAGATTAGCATGACACAACCAATAATGCATAAATGAGCCAAGCTCTCTGAAAGGGTAATTAACTCTTTACCAAACGACAAGATTGTAGACTGGTCCAAATTGAAAGCATTTGCAGACGACAAAATAAATGTGACTGAAAAATTTAAATTTGGTTTGGGAAGGATAGAAAACATTGTGGGAAAAGGAGAAAATGCTGGTTACCAGCATTTTCTCCTTTTCCCACAATGTTTTCAAAAGGCTTCTTTCTCAGAGTCGTTAAAAGTCGGGATTGTTTGGTAAAGAGTTAATAAATGTTCAAAAAGTATCAACCCAGGTCAACCTGTGCAGTCTGACCTGGCTCAAAACTTTTTGCTTTTGGTCAGTTTTCTGCATGTCAAAGGACCATTCTACTGGTTGGACAAAATGGATTTTATGGATCAATAATTCTATGATTATTTGCTTGGTATAATGCATCATGGAGATGTATTATACCCCCTTTGGCAGAGCATGGCTCAAATGAATGTCATATTAGGGCACATCAAAAGCTACGGCCATTAAAGGCCCAGTAAAGGCCAAAAGCAGGTGTCATAATACATTTAAGTTTAAATCATACCATTTTAAAGTATGAAAATTATTGTGGAGATGACAGTCTGTTATTGAGTGGTCGGGCCATATGTTAGTCGCTGGCGGAAAAAAAGAATTTTGAAATCAGGCAAGAAGTAAACAAAAGACACGGCTACCTGGCAGGTTTTAACCTAGTTCTGAAATTAATTTCTCTGTCAGCAGCTAACATTTGGACTGACTGTACAATGACAGATTGTCATTTTCACAATAATTTCCATACTTTTAAATGGTATGTTATAAATTCAAATGCATTTAAAGACCTGCTTTGTTTACTTTTGGGCTTAATTGTCACTTTAAGCCTGCATAACATGTACAGTGATGGTAAAACAACAAACACTGCACTGAAAGTAGCCAGAGGTTAATGATCAGGGAGCCATCTAGCTGATTAGTGTTTGTTTAGTGTTTAATTCTGTTTAGTAACATTACAGTTATGTACTGGTATCAAGTATGCTAACCCCTGTATTCCTTAAGTTTCTTTAACTTTTTACCAAACACGAAAATTTCACACTCGTCCATATCAGAAATAATTGCAAACAAAATTTCAAATATGGCTTAGATGATGAAGTTTGTCTATCAGAGGGTACAAAAACCTTGTCTGCTTTGTTAAGACATTCAGTACAATAATAACCTTGGTATTTCAGTTACAATGGTCTTATTTTGAAAATGCAAGTGCTCCTTTGGTTTATTGGGTGCCCTAACAGATAAACTAATTTCAGGGTCCCTCTCATATTTGAATTTTCAAGAGTCTAGTAGAAATTGTTAGAAATATGTCTGACAAAAGCTTCATACGAAAGAAAGTCCTTATGATTGGTATAGTAACTCTATATTTTCTACGAGTGATTCTTTTTCTCAACGATAAGTTTTAATCTATAAAATAATTAAAGCAAAGCTCTGTACATAGTATGTAAGACTTACACACAACAAGAGTACCACATGTAGGTGCTAACGCTTGGCTGCAGGTGCTTTTAAAAATAGATTGAAATTCAGAAAAAAATCCTGTCAAAAAAGGGGCATAACTGTGTCAAGAATATTTTAATGGTTACCTGCCCCTGTTGTATAGGTTCCCTATTGATATTTAAGAAGTAGTTTGAGTTTAAAGTCTTCAGTATGACAGGAATATTATAAAATGTCAATTTTCTGCATGACAATGCAGAACTATAACAATACCTCGACGATTGCCTAAAAGAAGCTGAGCGAAAAACTTACAAAATGAAAGCAAAGCTCTCTATGTAGCAGGTAAGACTTTCACACAAAAGCTTTAGATGAAAGCAAAGCTGTACAAAGAGGAAGAAAGACTTTCACACAAAAGCTTCAAGTGAAAGCATAGCTGTACAAAGAGCAGGTAAGACTTTCACACAAAACCTTATAAATGGAAGCAAAGCTCTAAACGCTAGGTAAGACATTCACTCAAAAACTTAAAATGAAAGCCAAGTTGTGCAAGTAGAAGGTAAGCCTTTCACACAAAAACTTGTCTATGAAGGCAAGGTTCTACTTGTAGCATAAGACCGTCAAACAAAAACTTGAAAGTAAAGCTCTGTATGGAGTAAATTAAGACCTCATCTTAACCTTTTGCCCCACAATCCCAAGTTTTAATGATCCTGAAGAGGAGAAGGCTTAAGAAAACATTTCAGCTACATTCAGTCTGTCAAGTGCAAATGCTTTAAATTTCGTACAGTACAAAATTTGGTTGTTAGATAAAAGGTTAAAAAAAATAAAGTTGACTTTCCCAACTAGGAAAACACATCATATCGATGTATTTTCATGGGTGTTTTTGTCCAAATAATTCACGTAATAGCAGATAGTATACAGGTAAACAGAGATGAGACTGCCCTAAACATGCTGTCTGATCTTGATCTACACTGACAGCAAAAGGCAGTCTGAGCTTGACCAACACTGTCTACATAGCTCCCGAGTTTAATGCTTAGATACACTTTGAGCCTGAAGCATACACTAGAAACATCAGATAACTTGATTGATTAACTGATTGATAGATAAAATGATTGACTGGTATTTTATGCCCATTTTGACACTATTTCAGTCATATCACAGTGACCGCTCAAATGTTCCTTTTATGTCAAAGGTTTCACCAATATTTGGATGCAGCTTTAAAGTGTCTTGGCCAAAGACACTCCCATGACAAACCCAGTACTTCCAGTGAGAGTTGACCTCCAGCTTACCTGTCCTACAATATCCCACTGAGCCACACACAGACTCCAAATCTGATAGAAAGAAGCACATGATATGCACTGATTATTTCTAGACTACAAAGGGTCACAAAGACATTTGAGCCATGCTCTGGCAAAAGAGAGTTAACCCTTTACCAAACAACAAAATTTTACTCTTGTTCAATTTGAAAGCATCTGCAGACAACAAATCAAATGCAGCTCAAATGCTGAAACTTGTTTTGGGAGGAGGAGAAAACACTGAAGGAATAGGAGAAAATGCTGGTTACCAGCATTTTCTCCTTTTCCCACAATGTTTTCAATAGGCTTTTTCTTCAGGGTCGTTAAAAGTTGGGATTGTGTGGTAAAGGGTTAATGCGTCTCTGTGATGCATTATACCAAAAAGGTCATCACACAATTATGGATCTGTAAAATCCATTTTGTACAACAAGAAGACTTAACTAGAGCTGTCACTGAATGTGACTTAATACCCCCGCCAGCGCTTTGACAGAAACAGGCAATTTAACAAAAATATTTTTTAAGTTCAAGGGGAGATTACCCTTGAATCATAGGGAGTAGATGATTGAAAACTGCATCTTGTACAACTTCAGTATATGATCAATGTATCAACAAACTTTCAATACAATAGCAGCAAAACTGTAGGCCGAGTTCGCGACACAAAATTACTAATATTTTGTACACAGAGGGACACACGGACGGACGGACGGGCTGATTCCAGTACACCCCTGAAAACATTCGTTTTGCGGGGGTATAAATATGGGGTAAGATGGACTTTTGACATGCAGACCAATAGCATAAAGTTTCAACCCAGGTCAGCCTCCACTGACTGCGCAGGCTGACCTGGGTCGATACTTTTTGCAGATGCATCAAGCCCCCTTTTCACAGAGCATGGCACATTTTCACTTACCAATGGAATTTCATCATCTTCCTCTTCCTCTATGACTGTGTTACCACCTTCATCTACCAGAGTCTTAATGTGGTTTAACATGTTCTGAGCAGCTATACGTTTAGCTGCTTTCTTGGACCTTGCTGAGCCTAAATATACATGTAAATAGTGATAGCCTTTGTCATATCAAAGTGCTAATTAATAGGGTAATTAATAGGGTCTTATCTGTTGTCTGAATATGTTTAGTTGGCACTTTATGGGTTAAAGTGGCAGAAACCTGAATTCATATCAAGTTTTAAAAAAGCTTGCCAAGAACTGATATTTCATAAGTGGCTTCACATAACACCTTTCAATAGAGATATAGAGGATACTTGTTTTTTTCGGTGAAAGATGGAAATTTATTTCATCCAGTGAGCATAATCAGTAATATTTTGTGAGTGGCACAGCCACTTGAATTACTGATTATGATGTTCAGTCGATGAAATCAATGTGTGCCACTGGTGAAAATATTACTGTTGATGCTCAATTGATGAAATAAATTTCCACCTTTCATCGAAACCCCCCCCCCCCAACAAATATTCTATTTATTTCATGCTTCTAACCCTTTTTTTGGGGAGGGGACTAAGATAAAAATCCAGTAGTTTCTTTTCCTTACATAAGCATTTTCTCCTTTTCCCATAAAGGTTCCTAGCCTTTCTAGGACATATCCCAACATTTCAGCGACATGCAGTTTGTCATCTGCACATACTTTTGAATTGTACAAAAACAAAAATTCTGTTGTGTTGTTCAGAGTAATGATTAATAAGCGAAAAGATAGAATTTCTCCTTTTCCCACTTTTCTGAAAAAATGCTGTTAAATATTTGTGTTTTTAGCTGTCTTTGCAGTCAAAGCAGATCAAAATCAGATGGCACAAAATGTGAAGTCTGATCTTTAACCCCTTATCAAACGACAAAATTTTGGACTGGTCCAAATTGAAAGCGTTCGCAGGCGACAAAATAAATGTAACTGAAAAATTGAAATTTGTTTTTGGAAGGGCAGAAAACATTGTGGGAAAAGAAGAAAATGCTGGTTACCAGCATTTTCTCCTTTTCCAACAATGTTTTCAAAAGGCTTCTTATACAGGGGTGTTAAAAGTCGTGATTGTGTGGTAAAGAGTTAAGTTACACTGTCAGCTTTACTGAGACATTCTAAACAAAGACAACCTTAATATTGCAAACTTAAATTGAGCCATGCTCTAGGAAAAGAATGTTTAATGCATCTCTGTGACGCAATATACCAAGCAAGTCATCACATAATTATGGGTCCATAAAATCTATTTTGTCCAATAACCAACTCAACCCTGAGGTAGAATCATCCTTTGACATGCACAAAATTTATGACAAGAGGACCATGATGGTCCTATATCGCTCACCTGAGTACTAAGCGGTAAAGGTCTAAAGATAAATACCAAATATCGAGGTTCAAGGCCAAATGATAATGAAACAAAAGCAGCAAATTGTCGCAAGACATGCCTATCTCACCGCCAATTGTCAAGGAGGTATAATAATTGCAAAGGGCAGGTAATGCAACAAACATGTTTACCAACTCTCCAGTCAATTTGACTTGAGACTTATAAGTTCCATTCTGGACAAGCAAGAAATACTGTAAAAATGAAGATCGAAGTGGAATTACTCAAAATCCGCACTAGGTAGAGTTATTGTTCTTGCGCACTGTACTCGGTAATATTGCAACAAACATGCATACAAAGTTTGAAGTTGTTCTGACTTGAGATGACAAAGTTATATTCCGGACAAGCACTAAATGCTGTAAAAATGACATTCAAAGGGAAATAACTCAAAGACAGCACAAGGTAGAGTTACAATTCTTGTGCACAGCACTTCCAAATATTGCAACGAATAAGCATACCAAATTTCAAGTGATTCCTACTTAAGATGACAAAGTTTTGCTCCGGACAAGCAAGAAATGCTATAAAAATGAAGGTCAAAGGGGGAATAACTCAAAATTCGTGCTAGGAAGAGTTATGGTTCTTGTGCACTGCACTCCGTAATTTTTCAACAAACATGCATATTTGAAGATGTTCAGGCTGGAGATGACAATAGTTATATTCCAGACGGGCAGAAAATGCTGTAAAAATGACGATCAAAGGGAAATAACTCATAGACAGTACGAGGTACAGTAATGGTTCTTTCACACTGCACTCCGTATTATTGCAACAAAAACAAATGCCAAACTTCAAGTCAATCGGACTGGAGATGACAAAGTTATGCTCCGGACAAAGAACTATTCTAAAGAACTTGCTAATTCAAGGGCAAATAACTCCAGTCATTCTGATCCGATTAGACCCATAATCGAACTCATCCGAGATCTTATAGTCATATATATTTTGACCAAGTCTGGCGCTGATTGGTTGATATTTGTAGATGCTAGAGTGTAAACAAAGTCAAATATAGCAATTTTTCTAATTCAAGCGCAAATAACTCCAGTTGTTCTGGTCTGATTAGACCCATAATCGAACTCATCCGAGATCTTATGGTCATATATATTTTGACCAAGTTTGGTGCTGATTGGTTAATATTTGTAGATGCTAGAGTGTAAACAAAGAAATGTGAACGAACGGACGGACAGACACGGACGGACAACAGAAGCGGACGGACAGTGAGTGATCACAATAGCTCATCCTGAGCACTTCTTTCTCAGGTGAGCTAAAAAGTAAACGGTACCAATCATGGTCAACCTGCACAGGCTTACCTGGGTCGATACATTTTGCAGATGCATTAAACCCCCTTTTCACAAAGCATGACTCAAATGTTTGATGGGTTTAAATTGGCCCTCCATGGGTCAACTCTTACACAGAAAGATAATAGTTATATTTATTGTCAGTCAATAGACACACCCACACATAGTAACTCCAACAGCATTTTGAACAGGACATTACTCAAAATATTAGGCAATTATATCATTGATCAGACTGCATTTTGTGTGCAGTCATACATTTATCTTGATCTACACAATCAGCTAAAGCACAAACTGTAGCCTTTTTAGCATGGTTGGGTATTGATAGTATAGAGTGAAAAGATTTAACACTTAAACACACAGTCCAGAGTTTTAACAACCCTGAAGAGGAAGGCTTTTGAAAATATTGTGTGAAAATGAGAAAATGCTGCCCCCATCAAAGACATAATTTATCATTTGAGCCACATTTATTTTGTCCTCTGCAAATGCTGTCAATTTGGTTGAGTCCAAAGTTTTGTTGTTTGGTAAAGTTGGTTGGTTGGTTGTATTGGGGTTTAATGCCACTTTAACAGCTAAGGTCATATCATGGCGGTCGGTGATGCACATGTGTTTCCTGGCTTTCTCACACCAGTACTAACACAACTTTCTTTCCAAAGCCACCGACTACTTTTCTCACATGCTTCAGCAGAGGTGAGAGGCGAAAATACGCCAGAAAGAAAGTTCGCCTCAACCAGGTATCGAACTCACAACCACCAGGTCATGAGTCCGACACGCTCACCACTTAGTCATCCAGGCGGGCTGTTTGGTAAAGAGTTAACCATTCCCAAACAACAAAATTTCAGACTCGTTCAAATTGAGAGCACTTGCAGACGACAATTTACCTATTACCTCAATTTTGGCATTTACCTCTGAAAGGTTAGAAAACATGGGAAAAAGAGAAAAAAAGGACATGCTGGTTACCAGCACTATGTTTTCAAACAACCTCTTCCCCCGGGACGTTAAAACACATGATTGTGTGGTACAGGGTTAAAGAACAGTTACCCTTTTCCTGGATTTTCCCCAGTTTCACAGTGCAAACAAACTCCCTGGCGTGTGGTGGACCCTGTTCGCTTGTGAAGTCATAGATCGGGGGTTTCATCAGTTTCTTCTGGGTCAGTTCCTGTAACTCACCCACTGGATTGCCAATACCGTCACCTTCAGGAGCTGTGGGGGTCTGACTGTATGGTAAAATATAAAACTAGGTGAACTCTTTACAAAACAAAACAATAGCATCAGGGCTTTCCCTCAGCATTAAAAAAATGGGGGTCATTGTGACCCCTTGTCTCTTGAGGGTCATTTCTTTAATTTTGGGGGTCAAAATAAATGGCTCCCTTCGTCTTCAAGCGCGGATTACAATACATTTCACCTTTAAACTCCAACCAAGTTAAGTCTTTATGCCAGTTCTGATGGACAGCTTGACTTCAATTTTTGACAGACAATACATACCCTTTTGAATCGCTGCTTTATGTGGTGTGATCGGCAGCTGTGCAAGCAGACGATAATACAGTATACAACAATTTACACCTACATGACATTTTTCCCTGGACAGAACAGACTGGTAATGTGTACTTATATCTACCGGATATCGAGAAAAATAAGCTATAAAATATAGAGAATCGAACTAAGACTGACTGGGCCCATATTTACAACAACTGTCCACTGTACTTTACTGTAATAATGTGTAAATCAGTCTTATTCTATAAATAAATTACCAGAAAATCACTTTTATCTAAAATAAACCCTGTAGTTAAAAAAAAGAACAGTGTTTCGTCCGATATCGAAACAAGATCACACTTGGATAAATGACAATTTATTCAATTTCCTAGATAATTTATATTATGAGAGTTGCGTCATTAATGGCGCACAGTTATTTATTTTGGGGGGTCATTTGAGTTAAAATAGCGTCATTGATGCAGGATTTGTGCGTCGTGGAAAACCCTGGCATGCGGGTGCCAACACTTGGCTATGAATGCCTGATTTTCATTTTAATTATAAGCTGAAAAGGGGCATAACTCTGTCAAAAATATTTTGATGGTAACCTGCTCCTGATGCATAGGTTCCCCTTTTGACAACTAGTCCAATTTTGAAGTAAACATCTTCAGGAATTACAGATATACTATAAAATGTCAAAGCTTTTGAAAGTATTTAGTTGAAAAGGGGGCATAATTGTGTCAAAAATATTTTGCTGGTTACCTGCTAATGTTGAATGGGTTCCCCTTTTGATAGTTATCAGCTTGTAGTAAATATCTTCAGTAATAACAGAGATATTACAAAATGTCAAAGTTTTAGCACAACAATGATGTTGCAGACAACAACACAGAGGATGCAAGGGCTATGATGATACACTGACGTTTTCCTTGAAAACAGCTGAGCTACAATGTCAACAACCCTGAAGAAGGCCTGTGAAAGCATTGAGGAAAAAAAAAAATGTTATCTTTTAGCATTTTCCCCTCTCCAGAGTTTGCAGAAGTTGTCATCCATGGAGGTTTCAAAGTCAGTGTTTTAACCCTTTACAGAACGAAAAGATTTTGAACTATACCAAAATGAAAGCTTTTGCTGACAACAAATTAAGCCTTACTTAAATGGTGATTTTTGTATTTGAAAGAGTAGAAAACACTGTAGAAAAAGAAGAAAATGCTGGTTACCAGCATTTTCTTGTTTTCTCACAACGTTTTCAAAAGGCTTCCCTTTCAGAGTTGAATTCTGGATTGTGTGGTAAAGGGTTAAAATGCCTTCTTCAGGGTCATTTGAACACTGAATTGTTTGGTACAGGGTAAATGGAGGGTTATTTGAAGGAGTATTTACTTGTTTGAGGCATCACCAGCTGGAGTCTGGCCATTAGGTACACCAAGGATCTGGTTCAGCGCAGCCTGTGCGGCAGCATGTTTAGCCTTCTTCTTGCTAGATCCTGCAATAACATATAACATGAGTGCTGATATCAAAATTATAAGTTGCTCTTGTGGGGTGTAGACCGAAATTGGGGCTACAGGAGTCTGATCTTAGGTCAACAGCTCTAGATGTATTGTTCTTTCAAGGTTTTGTCTGACAGAATGTTGTCACTGAAATATATTTCAGCCATGCTCTGCAAAAAGTGCATTATACCAAGCAAGTCATCTCATGATTATGGATCCATAAAATCCTGAAATAATGTAGAGAGTGGCATAATATAGATCTACCATTCATTCAAACAATTCAATCAATCCATAAAATTCATTCTGTCTAACAACCCACTCAACTGAGGTAGAATGCTTCCTTGATGAGCAGAAAATTCACCAAAAGCAAAACGTTTTGACACAGGTCAGCTTCTGCCTCGGCTGACCTCTGTCGTTAATATTTGCAGATGCATTTGGCCTCCTTTTCACAGAGCATGGCCTTTTTTATGATATTGTTTTTTTAATCCTTTACCAAACGGCAAAATTTAAGACCTATCCAAATTGAAAGCATTTGCATACGACAATTTCATAGTGGCTCAAATGACACAACTTTTCTTTGATAGGGTAGAAAACTTTGTGGGAAAAGGAGAAAATGCTGGTTACCAGCATTTTCCCCTTTTCCCACAATGTTTTCAAAAGGCCTCTTATTCAGGGGCGTTAAAAGGCGTCATTGTGTGGTAAAGGGTTAACTGACTGAATATATCAATTCCATTTTTTTCGACACTTTTGTTGTCTTTTTCAGCAGGGAAATGAAATTACAAAGCTACAGAATCTCTGCCAGATATGGATTTTCTAATTTCACTTGTATACGGACAAGTAAAACCAGGACAAAAACATGATAGATACAAATAATTAGCCACCAGGTTCATGCTGGATTTTGCATTCAGCACCATTTACAAAAATGAAAAAAAGTCACTATGAAATTGTCATCTGCAAAAGCTTTCAATCTGGATAGGTCTAAAATTTTGCAGTGTGGTAAAGGGTTAATAACAAATATGCCCATGTTAAGTATACATGTGCACACTCTTTATCAAATAAAAACTTACTCAGACCTTATTTACATCTTCGGATAGTTATTCTCACATAGATTGTCTTTTATACTTTACCATTATTGAACAAATATGATGAATTCTTATTGTTTTGTCTCCCATTCTTTTACTGTTATTCTTGCGACAACAGCATAAAAACTTTTGCATCTGAACGTATATTAATGCCTGTTCCTATGCCAAAATTGTATTTTACCTCATCCCTTTGCATAAATTTGACAATCTGACACAAATTACATGTGTTTTACTTAAATTTTTGGCAATAAAATCTAGCCGCAATAGAATTTTTTTTTTCCCACTAAGCCCTCTCTCAAGCACCCTTGTTTTCACAAGGGCCTGTACAACCGGGACACATGCAGGCAAAGAAAATCAGACAAGGACACATAGGAAAGGGAAATCAAACTGAACAGCTTTGTGTGCACACTTCAAAATTCCGTGCCGTTTTCGTTCAGGCGATTCTGAATGCCTTGTTGTTAATTTTATGATTGAAAAGAAATCCAAAACAAACTGTGACTTCAGACTGATTGATTGATTGTATGGTGTTTAACGCCGTTTTCAACATTATTTCAGTTATATCGCGGCGGCCAGTGCACCTATCCATGCTTTCCTGGAGTCTCTTTTACCAGTACTCTGCACAATTTTCTTTCCAAGCCACTGGCTGCTTTCCCACATAGCCATCGTCAAAACAATGGTCAGCGGTGGGAGAGGAATGAATTGTCGCAATGACTATCATCAATCCTCGGAAAGAAATTGGCCGAGCCCGGGATCAAACCCACTACCCCCTATTCTTAAGTCCTCCACGCTACCGACTGAGATACCGGGGCTCGGCTGTGACTTCAGGGTTTCAAACATACCAGTGTTGCTTGCAAACAATTAAGCATGTCTTAATCGATGGACTCAGGACCAATGATCAGATTATCTGATAAGTGTCATAAACTTTACACCCTTTGCACTCGATATGATACCTGTATACCTGTCAAGGGCGTATATCAAAAGCCTGAAATGCACAATGTGATCAAGGTTTTAAAATGCCTCAAACAGTGTAGTCAAACGCGCATCATACATGTACCTATGGGCTTGCCTATAAAATGTACATGTTAGATACCTATGGGCTTACCTATCAGATATAAGTGTCTTACTCCGTAAGACAGGAACAAGACATGGTTCCTGTCTTGCCATGTTTTACTGGAAAAAAAATTAAGACACTGTCTATGATTTGCACTTTATAGAACAGACCAGAATAGCATATTATTGTGTGTATCAGACAATGACATGTGACGAAAAAATTTAGAACTGGAGTGTGCCAGACTTCTGACTTATACCCCGAACTTCTGCATGTTTTAGGGAACAATTTCAAAAGTATTGCAGGAATCCTGCAATGGCATGACCTTGGCACAACACTATGACTTCCTTTAGCCCCTACCCCACTGAATGTCAGTGAAAAATCTTCAGCTCCACTACAAAAACAAATTAAGTATCCAGAAACGGTCTATGATTTGCGCTATATAGAACAGAACGGCGTATTAGTGTGTGTATCATACAATGATATGTGACGGGAAATTTAATAACTGTAGCGCGCCAGATTTGAAACTTACAGCCCACATGCCTGTATTTTTTAGGGGAGATTTTCACACAAATTGCCAGAATCCAGCGATGGCACACCCTAGGCACAACACAACACTGCTGCTTCTTTTAGTCCTATCCCCACGATCAGTGAGAAATCTCCAGCTCCACTACAATAACCAGTTAAACCTTTACCACTTAATAACGAATTTTAACAACCCTAAACATAAAAAGCTTTTGAAAACAGTATGGGAAAAGGAGAAAATACTGGTAACCAGCATTTTCTCCTATTCCCATGATGTTTTCTACCCTGTCAAAAACAGCAATCATCATCTGAGCCACATTTAATTTGTCATCTGCAAAATGATTTCAATTTGGTCCAGTCTAAAATTTTGTTGTTTGGTAAAGAGTTAAGTATCCGATGGGTGTCTCTGTGAGAACAGAGTGTGTTGTTGCTGCAAGGTCTGACTATACCTTTGAATCCTTTACATACCTTTTCCAGTTGATGTAACCTCACCAACTGTAGCCCTCATAATGAATGTCGGTTCATGTACGGCCCCTTCATTTGCAACAAGGTCATATTGTGGGGTGATTCCACGTTTTGTACACAGTTCTTGTAGGTAACTGATTGGGGTCTTTCCTGGTGGAATAGGAGCAGCCATCTAGAAAGATAAATGTGAACATGTGAAAGAAAATGTAAAAAAAAACCAAACTCCACACAAGCAAATAATATTGACAAAACATTTATCTTTACAGAAATATACCAGGGAGTCGTTCCCTTGCATTGCATGTGTAACTAGCCTTGCTAGGTTTGAAAGGATAAAATACAAGCAAAAAGACAGTTGTACTAAGTGCATGTGGCAAATAGCTGAAACACAAGACAATCTCAAAACACACATAAACATTTGCTAGCAAGGTTATTAACTTATTATAGAGCTTATATCGTTTCACAAGATGTCCCCAAAAAATGCCCCCTCCAGTACACACTCTGTGCCTAACTTTACTTCAATATTTTTGTTTTTGTAATTATGCACAACAAATCTTTTAAGCATCATTTTAATCAACATTTTATAAATAAGTGAGAAATAAGCCCCAGCTCATGAAAGAAATTGAATATGAAGATTTTCCTTGTTTTCATGTCATACCCTATTAATCTGCTTGCGGCACATCAGAGCATAAAAAAAAATCCTATGGTTAAAATGAAGTCATTTTAAGCTCACTTTTATCAATTACATACATTATGACAACATAAATTCATTTGAATTAAGAATTCATTTGACAGCCTGTGATCAAAAGTTTACCTGTTTCATAGTTTAGTATTTCATGTACTGAAGAGGACATTGCAGTTTTTGACCTTCACTTTCACTTTTTTTTCATATAAACATTAAGCATAATGCAACCAATGCTTTAACTCTTTACCACACGAGAAAATTTTAGACTGGTCCAAATTGATAGCATTTGCAGACGACAAAATAAAGGTGACTGAAAAATTAAAATTTGGTTGGGGAAGAGTAGAAAACACTGTGGGAAAAGGAGAAAATGCTGGTTACCAGCATTTTCTCCTTTTCCCACAATGTTTTCCAAAGGCTTCTTTCTCAGGGGCGTCAAAAGTAGGGATTGTGTGGTAATGGGTTAAATGATTCCCATAATCAAGATTCATTGGCTAAAAGTCTTGATTTCAATAAGTGTGAGAGAATATGAAGAAAAAAAGCTTGTAATGGAGGGGGCTTTTTTTGGAACAATAGCAGGGACAGCCATTCACCATGCTACTTAAGTTTATAGGAAATATTCAAGCCTGTGAACTGTATTTATTTGGATTCCTGAAATTTTGGGCTCCCTGATTCAATTGAAACCTTCTGTTTAAATCCACTTCATACTATTTTTGAACCCTGTGTACTGAAGAGGACATTTCTGGAACAATTTAAAGACGACTGCTACAGTTTCACCATTTTTTGAAAACATTCAGAATTTCGTGAAACTTCGTTTGGTGATAGTTTATTATCTGATCTACAAAAATAGGAGATAAAAAGAGGGGGTCACCAGCTTTGGGAAAATTCTATGAATATTTCTTTCAGTACACCCTGCATTGCTGCAGTTCAGGATGAAATTTCACCTATGAAAACTAAGTCTATGTATATTTTTTTAAATGACAACAATTATAAGCAGATTTTATGTCATTGTATTGGTGAAACATCAAACTTAATGAAAAAAGTAATTTAGAGTATACTGACTATCAATCTTTAAAAAAAAAAAAACCCTTAACTTATGGCTAACACACCTTTATTTTGGAAAAAAACCAAAGAGTATCTTTTGAAGTGATTTTTTAAAATGTTCTAACATTCAGATTTTTCTTATTTTTTCTATAAATAATATTCAGGTACTAAACTAAATGAATCAGGCTTAAAACAAATAGGTCACCAGTCTTTATTTTTTCAGAAAATACATTATAGGTTTGTGGGTGGGACACTAATTAATGAGTGAATGTAAAGTTTGTCAAAGACAAAGACATTACATGAAGTAAATTATCTCAATTTTTTTCAATAATACAACAATATTTATAAAAATCAAGTTCGTTGGTCATAATAAACCAATTCATAGCATATAAATGTAATACTGATGTTAGCATTTAACCCATTTCAAAACGACTAATTTTAGACTCTTCTAAATTTACGTGTTTGCAGACGCTAAACCAAAACCTGGTACATGTATTTATGTATCACAGTTCTTTGATGAGTCAGAAATCATAGTGGGAAAAGGAGAAATCAGTCATTAGGGGTAATTTCTCCTTTTGAGATCAATGTTTTTCATCAATGTTGTCTGCTGCAGGACTCATCAAGGTAAGGGATCAAGAGTTACGTACAGGCCCTCGTTTTCTGGAAGTCTTTACCAAGTGACATAATTTTGGACTAGACCAAACTGAAAGCATCTGCATCTGAAAATATGTTTTAGCTCGATGATACGTCTGCCAGATAGAGCGCTAGTAGTAGCATCTGTGTCCATATTTCAGTTGTTACTAACATTAGGTGACGAAGGTAGGTGATTCACTTTGACTTTCAGTCCAATCTTTTGAAGGCATAATTTTGGATTCTTGCCTCGCATATAATTATTTGGCTTTATTCAAATACTTTTTACTTCATTTTGCTAACATGAAACAACCCTTTTTAGTTCTTGGTTTATCCATTCTGCAGACATTGACAGGTGTGGCAAGATCAGTTGTGTTAGGTGCTCACCGTTTTTCGAGTAAAAGGTGAGCGTGATAATTACACGAAGCGTGAAAATAGAAACTGTCGCGAACGTCGTTAAGCATTTTACAACTAGAGGCGCTTGAGCGCCTGCATCGCTCCACAGGCCTGATATTTCTATAATGGCGAAAGGAAGTTTTTAACAATTATCATTCAATCCTGCATTTTAGCTCACTGAAGAAACAATTTGGTAGACAACCACCATAGGAACTTACCTGCAAAACAACAATGAAATCCAATGAATAGTTTTAGAGAAGAAATTTTTCAAAGATTTTACTTTATACCATAAAAGGAAAATGAGTCTCCCATAAAAGCCATGTTTTTTGACAGATCATTTTTTTTTTTAAGGAATTCTGTAAACCTGTATCTAAGGAACATTCCTGCAAAATAAAAATGCTATCCAAATAGCGGTTTGGGAGGAGAAGATTTTTAAAGATATCTACTGTGAAGTTTTCTCTCCACAATTACTTTTTAACTGGGGTTTTTCAATACTGTATAGGTCTACCGCAGAAAATGACGATTTAACAATCTTTCCATATATGTTAAAACAAACAGAGAATCGTTTTCAAAGATTAATCGTCATGGAAAAAAGACATGAAAACCCATGACAAAACTAATGTCAAAAAGACCTCAATCGACGCGATTTTAACCAAAATGACCCCGAAAATAAATAACAGTGCATCATCAGTGACGCAACTTTCCAAAATCTAAAACCTCTAGGAAATCGAATAAAGCGTCAGAAATCCAAGTCTCTTCTTGCTTCAATATCAGACGAACACCGTTCTTTTTTTAACTACAGGGTTTCTAAATTTTAGATAAAAGTGGTTTTCCGGTAATTTATCTATAGAACAAGACTGGTTTACGCATTATTGCCGTAAAGTACATCGGACATGTGTCGTAATAGATATATGTACACATTACCAGTCTGTTCTGTTCTCAGAAAATAATGAGACGACGAAGTAAACTGTAGCATCCTTTTTTATCTTCTACTTCCTACAACTGCCGATCAACCCATGTTATGCAGTGATTTGGACAAGATTTTTCATCTGTCAAAAATTGAAATCAAGCATTCAGTCGGAAATGACTTACAGACTTTTACTTTCTTGGAGTTTAAAGGTGAAATTCATTGTAATCCATGCTTGACAGCAAAGGGACCCACTTATTTTGACCCCCTAAATTTTAGAAATGACTCTCAACTAATGACGCAAGGGGTCACAATGACCCCCAATTTTTATAGCTGAGGGAAAACCCTGAAAGGCCCTTCAATCCGTCTTATTTAACCTTGATAATGACTTCAATCAGCTGACTTGTATACACACCATATTGAAAACAAAACAGGAACTAATTCCTCTTTTCATTCACCAGAAAAAGAGATATCTTTAGAAGAGAATTTAAAAAACCTACTTAAAATAGGAGGAAGGGGGAGTCTTACAGCTACAGTCTTACAGATCATTTGTATTTCAAAGTATCAATCTAACTAATTATGCAAATCTAAAAATAAGACCTTTTTTTGTCCCAGAAAAAAACATGTATTTTCAAATTGTTAAATAACTAACAGACTGATTAATTTCAAATTTTCACTACCAATAGATCGTACAAGGTGGTAATAAATATTTAACAGAATTTCAGATGGAATTTTACACGAGTGGAGATATTAAGACAAATAAACCCATTTTATTTTTTACTAATTTAATGTGAAAATGCCCATTAACACTTTACCACACAATCCCGACTTCTAACGACCCTAAGAAAATGAACTTTTGAAAACATTGTGGAAGAAGAAGCAAATAATGTTAACCAGCATTTTCCCACAATGTTTTCTACCCTTCCCAGAACAAATTTCAATATCGAAATTTTGAAGTCACATTTATTTTGCACAGGCTTTCAATTTGGTTTAGCTTGGTAAAGACTAAAGGGTTAAAGATGTACACCAATACTCCTTTTCAGCCAGGTTTTAACCCATTTCATCCCTGTTTTATGAAACTATAGTGACTGTCATTCTTGTATCTTCACGCCAAATGCTGACCCTGATGACTGCAAGGTTGCACAGAATACAACAAATATAAAATGCATTTCATGTTTTGGAGGCCTTGAAAGCCATCGCTGCCAGTCCAGGGAAAACCTGAATTTATCTATTATGACTGAATTTCACAGTTTTCATCATATTTCACCTCAAACAGACCAAATTTCACCTCAAAATGACAAATTCTAACGTTTTAGTGATAAATTTTGATCTGAAATTATACTATATTTCTGAATTGCATAAATTCATACTTATTTTCTCAAAAAAAAAAAAAATAATAATAATTTCTAAGAGTAATTTGTCAGAGTTTCTTTGATTCGAACCGTATTTCCCTTCAGATGAATCTGTAAGAGTTGCAATACCATGAAATTTACCAACCAAATTTCACTTGCGAGGTGTAAGTGGAATTTTCACCCTTATTTCACACATTTCTTATGACATGTTACTTCTTTTAAGAAGAGAAAAATCATGTCACAGTTGTCATGATGCCCTATCAGGTACTGTGTTACATAAATGATAATTCATGTATCAATTTTGTTCCGCATGTACAAATTTTTTACCACTTACATATACAAAAAGTAAAAAGTATGTACATACAGAAATGAAAGCAATCATGTACTGCATTCATACAAATTAATTAGTACCATTATGTTTACAATGCATGCTTAACTAAAAATACCAAGAAATTTCTGAACAATGGAGGTAGTCTCCCTTGTAAGTGGGTACCAGGCTTTGTTCTCAACATAAGAGTGGGTTATCAAATATTTTCACTGAAAGTATTTTATGGCTCCCTTGTCTGTCTGAATAATTTGGCCCAGTTTTTTTTTCTAAGATGATAAAATCTGCAGATTTCCTGCAGAGGAAATCTTGTAATAAAGTTTCTTTTAGAATTAGTATGGTGCGCAGTTATTGGTAAAAAGAACCTGTTTGACATAATGAGAGCTAGAAAAAAATGAACTGCACATTGAACATGTCAATTTCCATTTTACATTTGTATGTATAGCGTCTGCAGCAAAAAGAATGTCATCACAATAAAAGCTATTAAAATATTCTGCAGCCTCAAGATCTGAGACAAATTTGAAGTTTTGTCGTGTGGTAAAGAGTTAAACACATACACTGGATGGCGGCCTTTATCTGATAACGGCTGTAGACAGACGTCACGGTTTTTTTTTTGTTGATATCTACTTCGGGAAACTCCCTCTTTTTGACCAATGAAAACGCTGATATTTGGATTGTTTACGTTAACATTCTGAACATTTATTTGCCAGGGGCAGTGTTAAATCTAGAGCATGCCATTGCACCATAGGCCTCCAAAAGTCCCAGATGGTGCAATTCTAAACTTTTGTGCTCATAATGCCGAGCTTTCATGTGATAATTTATCAATACCATGACAGATATTATGCCTGTCATAGTCTGTTATCGATCTATCTTCATGTCAGACAATTTCAGCAGTAAAACTGGTAAAGAGTAGTGTTCCCACTGAAATATTTATTTGGGGGTTTTGCACCCCCTACAATTGAAAAATGGGGGTATAAGAAAAAAAATGGGGGTACAAATTAAAAAAAACTAGTACAACTCTAAATTTTCTTAAATGCCTCTTTCTCCACGAGAGCTTGGACAGCTATTTGTTTGGAACAGTTTTTTTGCTATCGGTTTCTGAATAACCTTGCTTTCATCTGCAGCACTATTATCCTCAGTTTCTGTCGTTTCATTTGGCCTGACTTTCTTACGGGAACCCGAATTCTGAAATCCGAAAGCTTCCAAAGTATAACGTTTCTGGGCCATTCCCAATGTTAGTTTACAGACGAAAGATGTTGACAAAACTCTTTTTCATAGACTGCGTTAACGAAAGGACAGCTGAATTATGGATATGTTTTGGAAACAAAGGAGTCCCAGTCTGCAATTATTGTTCACAACAATAAAGACCGAGTATGCCGACCATGTAAATGTTCTAAAAATAGAAATCTGGAAATCCTGAACATTTCTGATTATTTAAATTTTCTGAAAATTGCTTTTACATTTTTCTATGCAAGCAACTTCTATTTTTTTTTCCCGATCTTTGTGCGTGATTTCATGTACAGTTTTGTCATTTTGTACGCTTTTTATTTCATTTATACATGTTTTACGTATGATTTTGTGTGATCGGAAACTCTGACAGAGGTTACAAATCTTCGCACTTCCGCTGATCATTCAACATTGCAATGAAGCTATTTTCTGAGTATTTTGGAAGCCTGGGGCGAAAAAGGCAAAAGCTGTTGAAAACAATACTTTGGAAACCACAATCTGGCCAGTACATACCCCTAGTTTAAGCGGCGACAATAAAACCCCACAGAAACGCGAGTTTCAACCAAATGGCTCCCGGACAATCGGTACAAAAGTTGGTTAGTTAATGATGAGAAAATTAAACTCTATTTTGAGTGATCGACAGGAAAGGTATATTCCTCTGTGAAGGATATAAGAATTTTCAATAGTTTACCATTAACAGACACATTTTGTCATTTCTTTTAGGATTAAATCAGTGGTGGAAACAAGGTTGTGGGAACAACTGATAATTTCTGCAGTGTTGCAGGTTTATTTGTGTAGTATTCATAGATACATGAATGAGCATAATACTTGTTCAATAAAAAGGCAAAACTTGTTAAATAAAAAGGTTAACATTTCAGTAGTAAAGTACAATTTTTTTTTTAAGTGCCCCCCCCCGTTTTCTAAAATGGCCCCCAATTTCAATGTCTGTGGGGGCAATGGGACGTCTTACAAGCACAGCTAGATTGAACACTGCAAGGGAAAAATCCACGATAAAAATTTCAATCCATCCCAGTCATTTTGAAAACCGACACCCAGGCCTTGATTTGAAATGGGTCCATTATGCTGTGAGAAACACAATTCATTTTTGGGGATTTTCACACACAATGGTACTAATTTCAGATTGGGAATGGGTCCGTTTTACAGACCCGTTCAAAGGAGGAGAAAAAAACGCTACATTTATTGTATATAATTTTGTGTAGCCAAAAATTTGCAATTTGTCAGTATTCTGAATGCCATGTTTATTTTTGGAAAATTCTTTCTTTACCAATCAAACTACAAAGGAAGCCTTTACTACAAAATAAAATCGAAAGAAAATCAAACATACAGGTTCTAAACTCCCTTCAGAGTTCGGACTTAGACTTACGAGTCAAGTCGAAGATGTGTAAGGATAATAAATAACTTCAAAACCTGTCCTTTTACACTAGATAAGGCCTAAAAAAAATCTGTGTTTCAGGTTTCCCTACCCTACCTAGATAATGCTGCCGACCCCAAACAAATCTGTCGGCTGTGATTTCGGTACATGGTCCATGTAAATAAAAAAATAATAATCCCTATCTACCCTACCTACAGCATCTCGGACCGAAACCCTACATAGAGATATTTTTTGTAAGGCCTAAGCATAGATGCAAAAGGTTGATTGCACTCGTTTTTCAGTAAGACAAAAACATGTCTCATTGCCTAATGCCAAGATGTAGAATAAAATGGTTCAATTTTATTTTTTGCATCAACCTACCTGTAAATGTCGCTGTGTGCGTACAGTAGACGATATAAAGGTATAGGCAGGGGTGTGGAAATCATACGCCCAACTTGTGCGACTTGGGAAAATTTGCTGTCGGACAAGTGACTTTTTTCAATTTAGTTGTCCGCGGACAAGTAGTATTCATGGAAAATTTTTAAACAAGTATCTGTTGTGAACATTATGCAGTAAAATACAAATGTTAATCCTTTGTACAAAATGGTATTTCAAATGATAAACAGCGGCTAGAGATGACCCATGAATTCTGCAAACCCAAATTATATATTTTGTGTACCTCCCCAATCACTACGTACAACAGGGTTGGTATAATATGCGGCTGTTTTTGCATGTTGACTTTTTTGCTTTGGAAAATGTCTGCATACTTTCAAGATCACCTTTGTGGATGAAAATATTTCTATTTCAGGGACATGCCTGTCAGACTAGAGCTATGAGAGAAAAATTCCATTTGTATTTTTTTAATGAGATTTTTTAAAAAAATTATGAGATAGAACTTGTCTTCAATGCCCAAGAGATAAAAAAAATACCATAAATGAACACTAAGTCAGGGTTCTCACTAGGTCCTGGATCCCAAGAGTTTTTGATTCTTGGGCTCAAATTTTCAAGAGTCAAAACAGAATTTCCAAGAGTCAAAGAGAAATGACCAAGGGTTAAAAATTACTTGGTTATGAGGAGGTTATAAGGCATTAATTAAATAAAATTTTCGAATTATGTTCTTTATTTATGGACAAATCAAATAGGAAAATACCTCATCTACTGTAGATCTATGGACTTGTTAGAATGAAGAGGATAGATGAATATTAACTTGAAGCTCTAGAATGCAGATCATCATTATGAATAAAAGGACACAAACAATCTTTTTACTTTTTACCAAACAACACAATTTTAGACTCATTCATATTTAAAGCATTTACAGTTTACAAGTCCAATGTGGCTAGAATGACTGGATTTATCTTTCATAAAACATTGTTGAAAAGGGAGAAAATAAAGGTCACATCCATTTAGGTCTTTTTCATTGTAGTCTTCTTTTATGTATGAATGTCCAATACCTTCTTCTTTAACACTTGATCCAGTGCTAAGTGTAAGACAAGAAGGCTTTACCTCCACCATCTACTGTGTTAACTTGTAGGTAAAATAATTTTCATTTTATAATAATAACAACCACAGTTGTTTCCTCATTACTGAGCAGTGCTTCTAGCTTCCGCTTACTGTTTTATACAGATATTTATGTAAATTCAATGTTTAAATCCATAATTTAAGATGAAAAGACAGTTTGAAGTGCCTCTGATAGGATGAAGTCAATTTGACATTTGTTGTTTCATGGGTTTCCACTTTTTTTTCAAAGGTCTTTTTTTCACGTCAATTAATTTTTGGCGAAGCATTTCAGCATTATTTAATACACATTTGTCAATTAGGGAAGCAAGTAGCTTCAAATCTAACCTTTTAAACCAGATAAATGGATTAACACCATTATCAAGTTTTCATAAACAACACTCTGAGACAGCTTTGTAAGCTGTTATAAACAGAGCACCATGTGTCTTAACATAGGCTTTAGCTCATATTTCTTGTGTCAGATTGAAGGTTAGGCAGATATTTTGAGTATCAAAACCTGGTCATTTCAAATTTCCAAAACAGATAACGTTTTATTGCCCTCTTTGGGCTTCAACTTCTTTTTTGGTGGCATTTTCCAATCAAAAACTCCGTCTGCAAACTTGCAACATGAAAAATGCTTTCCGGAATAAAAACAAGCAGTTGTTGGAAAGGATTATTAAAAGCATGTTATGCCAAATTCAAGCGTGTAGAGCGGTTGTTCGAAAGGATTATTAAATGCGTGTTATGCAGTCTAGATTCAAGAATCTACATAATACTGATTTATAATCATGCGTACACCAGTCTGAATGATTAATGTCCCTTGTTGACCGTTGAAAACGAAAGTGAAAATATCTTTTCCGATCATCGATTTTTGATTTTGGATGCAATTTTTTCTAGCGTTTGGAGATTTTTAATGAGATTTCCCTGATTTTTCTGCGATATCACGGAATTGCAGCGTTGGCATATCCCTGCTATTTTTATCATTTTAGCACTGATTCAAAGATCTTTTACGACAATGTCACACGTGAATATTTTAACCTTATATCTGAAGGCGTAGCTTCGGTGCGAATGGGCTGTTATTTAGGCATTATCTCCTCTGCTGGAAACCATCTCAAACCGAAACAATTTGCAATTCAGCGATCAATTGATGCTTAAAATCAGCGAAAATCAAGTTTTTTAAGTAAATCTTCAAAGCAAATGGAATGTAAGAATTCTGAGACCTTGGAAGCACCTTGTAGCTCCAAAAGTAAATATAAAATATACTGCGAGGGAAATATCACAAACAAGACGGTGTCTTTTTAACCAGGCATGGTTGAATGCAACCGCAATTTAAAACCTGTTTTGGTTTGGACAAGTAAACCGCACTGGCGGACAAGTGGACTTGTCCATGTGCAAGTGGAAATTTATAAGATTTCCACACCCCTGGGTATAGGCCTACACCTGGGTAGTTTAAAGAGATGAGCAAAGGGAAGTTAGAATTAAAAAAGGAGAGTTGGAGGGTCAATGAGGAAAATCCTAAAATGGTCTTTTTTGTCCCTGTTTTTTCCTATGCGAAGTCTCGCGTGTAACTAATATTTGCTAGGTGAATTTTAATTTCATGAAATAATTTGCACAGGAATTTTCGCGAGTGGAAACACTGCAAAATTTTTTTTTTTTTGAAAAATTACCATGAAAGTATGCTTTTCATAAATATAGTTTCAGACCAAAATTTATAACTAATGTGGGAGAATTTGTCGTTTTGAGGTGAAATACAGTGTGTTTGAGGTGATACTCAGGAGTGAAATTTGGTCTTTCCATGAACCCCAATCGTTTCAGGTTTTAAATGAGGACAAATCTCTTGAATATTTCTATCCCTTACACCACGTATGTATCGGTACTTTAACTATGTTTACACAGATCTATAAGCCATTCTACACACTTGTAAGTTTTCTACTTCTACTTAATACTGCTTGACAATAATTACTGATTATGCAAAGGTTAGACTGTTAAAAAGAAAAGTATGGTTATATAGTTTGAAACGTGTTAAAAAGTTTAGAAGTTTAAAAATACACTCTGATTATTAAAGTTTCTGAAATGGGTCAAGCCTTTCAGTGAAGACTGCTAGATGGGGGCTTGACTGAATGCTGTATGGGAGACTATTCCACAGGCGAATGGTTCTCGGGGAAAAAAGAATTTGCGTGGTACTGAGTCCTTGAATGGGGTATTTGGCAATTTAGGTTTCTTGTATAGGCAATATGATGGTGATCCACGCAGACAAGGTTATGCAGAATTTTATAATCGAGGATTACAGGGCTGATGTAACATCTCTGTTCTAGGGTTTGCATTTTAGGCCCTCAATCATTTTTGAGACACTACTGGTATAGGAGTAGTCATTAAAAACATATCTGGCTGCTGACCTTTGCACTTGTTCAACTTTATTTGTAAGGAATTTTTGCCATGGATGCCAGATAGTAGAACAATATTCTACTTGCGGTCTTACATATGTTTTATAGGCTACCTCTTTAATATTTTTATTGAAGGTTTTTATATTCCTCCTGATAAATCTCAATGAATTATTTGCTTTAGTAGTTGTATTATTTATGTGTTTCTTCCAGGAGAGATCATGGCTTATGGTTAAGCCTAGATATTTTGCAGCATCCAGGGCTTTATCCAGGCATTTTGGGAAAAGGCCCCTGGCCAAATTGGGAAAAAATGCATCGACAAAATGTCAAAATTGGGAAAATAATATATACAACATATACAGTTTGGAACACACTTTAACCTTACAATAAACTTTATAAGGCATTTAATGTACTACTGAATCAATACTGCTCTTTTTTTTCAGATTTCTTTCTTTTTGGATGGATGTGCTTTCTATTGTCTTTTATACTAGTTACAGTGGTCTAAGTTGTAAGACGACCCCGCCCCCTCGGGGGAATTATTTGCTGTTTTATTTTCTATTTGGTGTGTATGCAAGTCAGCTGATAGAAGTCATTATCAGGGCTAAATAAGGCAGATTGAAGAGCCTCTGATACGTTGAGGTCTTTTTGACAATTGTTTTATCATGTGTTTTCATGTGTTTTTTCTATGGCGATTAATCTCTGAAAACGATTTTGTGTGTGTTTTGACATATATAGAAAGATTGATAAATCGTCATATTCTGTGGTAGACCTAATCAGTATTGAAAAAAACCTGTTAAAAATTAGTTGTGGAGAGGAACTTCACACTAGATTTTTGCGTAATATGACTTCGGATAAGTCGCTAGTCCCACAGCTATACTGATACCGGCTTTTTAATTAACGTCTTGAATCTATGACCCATGACTGATGGCTTTATGCGTCCGAGAATGAATTTGCTTGTTTTTGATAGAGAGTATCCATTTTGGCCGACGACAAGCTCTGTTCACAAATTATACAGCCGATTCCTGTGCTACGACAAAGACGAAACACAACCGCTCGAAATTAGAGAGGGGAAAAAAACCTTATGGTCTAGATTAGGCCGGGTATTTTTCATAACTTGTTCCTATTCAAGACTATCAATTTAAGAGCTGGGTTCCCTATTTTTGCCTTACGAAACTTTGTTGCAAAACGTGAGGCAGTTGCCTAGAAGTTAACAGCTGTCTGTATTTTCTATTTTTTACATGTAAACTTAGAACGGTTTACAGTCAGATGATCGAGTCAGTGCATGAATCGAGTGAAAATATGTGGACGCAGTCAATAGTTCATTCACCCCCCAAATAGTTTCGTACCTAAAATACGACGATTGCCGATTTCCTGCTTGAACTGTGGTCAATGCCCGCAGTCGATAAATTTTAGGAAGTTATTTCGTTAAAAAATTAGTTAAAATGCAAAAATTTGTGTGTCAGGGAAAACCCTGGCTGATACATCAGACTATTTTTCTTTTTCTATAGTGTGTAATTGGGAATTGTATTTTATAGAATTGGGAAAAAAATACACTTTTTTCAATTGGGAATGGGGCCGAAATTCGGCCCTGCAGGAAAGGAAGAAAATCCCCTTGGATCTGTTCATTGTAGTGGAATCCCATGTAAAGTGTATTGGAATATATTGGGCTTCCTTTTCCTTGTTATTCTTAATGTTTCACAATTCTTCTGGGTTGAATTCCGTGTTTTCATTTTTTTCCCCTCTTTAGCAGTAATGATGTATCTTTAAGGAAGTGAATTGAGTTGTCCTCAAAAGCAAAGCGCTTGGTCCACTAAAATGGGGCAACTTGTCTTTGGAGCGAGTCTTACATATGAGGAGAGTTGTCTCTGGTACAAGTTGTCTTGCGGCCAGTTGTGTAGGAATAGACCCCTCCAGGACAGACACGCATATCAACTCAAATAACTACACGTCGATAAATTATGCACCACATACTTTCAAAATTGTGCCCCTCTATTAAAATTCTCTTTCAGAAGGCTAACAAAATGTTGAAGAAGTTGATAATGGACGGAGTCCATTAATGGAGGCCAACTTTGCCGGTATGCCATGTGCTTTTGTTGTAAATTGATTTTTACCAGTAATTAAACCATTCTTATACAATTTTGGTAGAGATAATGCATTAGTAGCAATGAAAGATGTCAGCAAGACGAATTTTCTGAATGTTTCTTTCACTTACATTAGCAAATTTCCGTTGTAAAACTGGGAAAAATCCAAAAGGTGTTTATTTTTTCTAGGTTCTAGTACGCATGCGCAACTGACATTAACCTTTTAGCGTAGAAATCCGGCATGGTTCTAAACAGGTCAGAGTCCGGTGTCACCCATTACATTTATCTTAACCTTTTGCCAATCAATGTTCTACTAAGACTGAGAAAGATTTTTGATAATAGAGACCAGTGTTATTTCTTTGTTGATTTCTTTGTCTTAATTATTTCAGTGCATCTTCGAGGCCCAAAATTTCAAGGACCATTATATACCGGGGTAGGCCTGCACTAAACTGAGATCAGATAAACTGGAAGCCTGTTATCGATCTTCCCTTTAACACTGGATATCGAGACAGATAGAATTTGCGTTTATTTATCGTTGCCACTGATTGCTCATATGGGCGACGTCCCCTGAAGGTTATTAGTATTGTAACAAGGGATTGTGTAGTACAGAATGAACCTCACTCTAAGTTAGACCTTATTTAACGTGCGCGGTGTATAGCACCGTTACACGGGACCTCGGTTTAACGTCTCATCCGAAAGACTAATATTTATTTTAGATGGCCAGCCGTGAGAATCGAACCCACACTTTCAAGTAAACCGAAACATCACGTTCACGAGTCCTACGCTGTACCGGTAGGTCACACTCTATCGATGATAGGCTGTCAGGTTACGAGTTTACTAATACACGGAACGGAACGGGACGGAACGGAACAAAAACGGAACACACGGAACAATACGGAACAGCACATTACGGATCGCGGAACAAAAACGGAACGGAATGGAACAGGCGGAACGTTGCGGAACATAACTTTACGGAACATAAACGGAACATATGTAATTCTACAACGGAACATTAAGGAACGCCGAGGAACAAACACTACGGAACGGAAAACCTCATGACGGAACGTCACGTCAAAACGAGGGACAGTAACGTTGCCTAGCATTGGCGTGTTCAATATATAAGTCGTTAAAGTTATCAATGTTGGAATAAAGTTCCATTATATAATGTTAACGATGTAAAAGAGATTTTAAAGATCAAGAATGGCACGGGCAGTGCTCGAGCCACAAAATGGAAAAATTCATCAGGGAATTGCCGCTTGGACAACAGAAATATTGGTTTTGTTTAAGTCAAAAGAAGTTGTATCCAGCATTCCATTCCGTCCTTCTGGTGGCGATTTGTGTCTGTTTAGTACCAACGATCCAATTAAGAATGACGATTGGAAGTCAGACGGCCATTCGTAAGTATTCTGATTTTAACTTTAGTTGCCGCGTGTATTGTGCTAAATATTGCCGTCTTTTCTGTTTTTAGAATTACTGTTCCGTATGTATTGTTCCGTTCATCTGAATAAACTCCATTATCTTTTACAGATGGACCAACCAGGGAAACAAAAAGCCTTTGCCGAAAACGAATCCAAAATATTTGAAATCGTATTATTATATCAAGGCAAAAACAACCGTGCAAATAAAGGATTTCGCAAAGAAGTGTATTTTCCAATTAGCACAGGTAACATCATCATTCATTACATATGCGATGAAACATTGTCGGTGATGATGCCTGTTATGTTCTTATTTTAATATGACACGTACACCAATTTATGGTAACATTACGTATGGTCCCTGTTATTTTAATTAATACTATGTCCGGTTCTGGATAATCTGAGTTAGTTAATAAAACAGCGAACACCATCTATGTGTCTTTATACTTTATTCCTAAAATATCATCTTAGTATATAACATCTGGCGACGAGGATTAAAACAAATATACCGGACTCGTGCAATACATTTTAGTCAGGGATCCTATATATACAGGGATAGGCAACGCGGTATAACTTCCGGTTATTCACCGACTTCCTTCGAAAAGACCGCAAAGGAAAAAACGGCGGCCATCACACATTTCGGCATACGACGGTCACTTTCTAATCAACGTTTTGCGTGGTTCTGGCATATGTCCTTCTAAACAGGTAAGTTTCCGAATCTTTACATGTTTAGAATATATGTAACATCAATTATTATATGGTAGATTTTGTTTTATATGCGCATCTTGGCGTTTAAAATTCATGGCCTAAAAATGTTTGCCTCGAAGCGGATGTTCGGCTAAAAGAGGAGTTGGTGATGTGCAATAGAAATCAATTTTAAGTACATAAGGTAGCGTCCAAATAGCAACATGTTGGTAAAAATCACGAGATAGAGTACATCTCCTTCTATTAAAGCCAATTTCGTACTGATTTTGGATTCCTAAGTTAGGTAATTGTGGGCTCAAAACTGGGCTATTTTCGGAATTACATCACAAAATGGCGGACCAACGCGGTAAATTTGGCGGTACCCTACTGATAGTTGTAACTTTCTAAATTCATTTTTAGAAATACATGCGTTCAGATATTGGCATATTTATAAACAGTAAGTATTTCGTTTTGATTTAAAGTCAAATCCTTCTGATTTTATAATCCTAGGTTAGATAAATATTGGGCTCAGAACTAGGCTATTTTAGGTCTTTTTTGCAAGATGGCGGCCCAATATGTCGAGACCCTGTGATAGTTGTCGCATTCTGATTTCATTTTTAGATGTAATTGTGTTCAGATATTACCATATTTATAAGCTGTAAGTATATCGTTTTGCATTAAAATCAAATCTAAGCTGTTAATCGAATCCTAAGTAAAGAAAAGTGCAGCCTAAAAAGGGGTTATTTCAGTAAAGGTGGAAGCGTAGTACCATACACTAGTCAAAAATGATTGGATCTGTGGTAGTTGGCGATATCCTGAACAAATTCTCATTATAGTCTAACCATGTGAAAATAAAACCACATTTAACAACGTAACTGAAGAATTAAAATGTTACTTTTTGTAAAAAAGAGAAAATTGAAATTCAATTGGTTCTCTATTTTTTTCCAGATATATATTGTGACAGTAAAAACACCTTCAAAACATGGTTTCAAGAGCTGTCAACATGCTGTAGTGATGCATCCTGTGAACAGAAGAACGACATTGAAGATGATTTTGTAATTTTGCATAAAGTGTACCAGTATAAAACTGAAGCGGGGCTTGAAAACTTGGACTAATACAGGCCAAATCAGCTGTGAACTGTACAAACCTGCAAGAAAAATGTGTATATACGATCCCTGATTTTAGTGGATGGATTACGAAGCTATAATGTAATGGCGCTAAGTAATTTACCGAATTTCCCGACGTTTGATGTGGACACGGACAAGTCCAGTTGTGGAACTCGATGGGAAAAATGGGTGTCGAGATTGGAAAACCTGTTTGTTGGTTTAAACATAACAGACGAAACTCAAAAGAGGGCTCTTCTATTTCACTATGCTGGTGAAAAGGTGTTCGACATCTATGAAGCCGAAAAGGGTGACGACGATGGAACAACATATGATGGAACAAAGAATGTCTTGGACACATATTTCGCGCCGCAAAAGAATATACAAATGGAGATATATACATTCCGGTGCCATAAACAGCAGGAATATCAATCTTTAGACGAATTTGTGATGGAATTAAGAACGTTAGCTAAGAACTGTGAATTTGAAAATGTTGACAAAGAAATTTTGCAACAAGTAATCCAAAACTGTAGGTCTAATCAGTTACGAAGACGAGCGTTAAGAGAACCAGAAAAATGGTTACAGGACATTTTAACACTGGGTAGAATGTTAGAACTATCGGAGAGACAAGCTTCAACACTTGAGACAGAAAGGAATGTAAACTCTGTTTCTCGAGGTAAGGGAAAATTTCGTAAACCTTTCCTAAAAAAACAGCCGACACAGAATTCCAAAAAAAGGGCAACAGACTACGCCTAAAGCTAGGTCACGTGATAATGCCGCAAACCTTTGCAGGAATTGTGGGTATGAATTCCCGCACACAACAGCGCCCTGCCCCGCTAAAGGAAAGACCTGCAATTTATGCAAAAAGTTGAATCATTTCGCTCGCTGCTGTAGGAGTTGTTGGAAAAAGGTAAATGAAGTGACAGACTCGGAACTACAGTCAGGTTAAGAAGATGAATATAATTACAATATTACGGTCAAAAGTGTTGGTAACTCAAAGTCACCTAAAACGGAAATAAAACTGAACAATTCACGAATTAAAGCAACCATAGACACAGGATCAAGTGTTAACATAATTGACGAAAAAGCTTTTGTTGCTTTAGGGAAGCCAAGACTCCAAACTAAACGCTTACCCAAGCTGATTCCGTACGGAGGTGGTCAAAGTCTAAAAGTTCTTGGTAGTTGTGAACTGACGATAGAGAAAAATGACAAAATCATGTTTGAAAAATTCTTTCTGGTAAAGGAAAATTATGGTACTTTGTTAGGATACGAGACAGCCAGTACTCTCGAAGTCGTGAAAATCGTTCAACCCGTTCACACGTCTAACTCTATCGAAACAAAATACCCTGGGATACATAATGGAATAGGAAAGTTAAGGAGACAAACTGTTAAACTACATATCAATAAGAAAATTAAACCGGTTGCTCAGAAAAATCGTAGGACTCCTTTCCATTTGAGAGATAAAGTTGAAAAAGAAATCAAAAAGCTCTTAAATGATGACATAATTGAAGAAGTGAAAAACGAATTAACACCATGGGTTTCAGCAATTGTGACCCCGCCTAAGAAAAATAGTGACGATGTTCGGATATGCATTGACATGCGCGAAGCCAACAAGGCTATCGAAAGAGAAAGACATCCTATGCCGACGATCGACGAACTCATTCATGACTTGAATGGAGCTACGGTCTTCAGCAAACTTGATTTGGCATCTGGATATAATCAATTGGTTTTAGACGAAGAATTGGGACCAATTACTACATTCATTACACATCTTTGATTATTCAGATACAAACGATTGAATTTTGGGACAAATTCAGCGTCTGAGGTCTTCCAGAAAACTGTAAGTTCGGTTATACAAGGAATAGATGGTGCGAAAAACATTTCAGACGACATACTTGTATATAGAAAATCTAAAAAGGAACATGACATTGCTCTTGATAAGGTCTTCAAGGAATTGCATGACAGTGGTCTGACACTGAACAAAAAGAAATGCGAGTTCAATAAAACTAATGTTACATTCTTTGGAGTTGTATTTGGAGGTTCTGGTATATCTCCTGATCCGGTTAAAGTGGAAGCAATCAAACAAATGGAACGACCAATTAATGTGTCTGAATTACGTAGTTTCCTGGGCATGACGGCATATTGCTCAAGGTTCATAAAGGGTTACGCTTCAGTAATGGAACCGTTAAGAAAATGAACGCGCAAAGATGTGAAATGGTCTTGGAATGACAGTCAACAAAACGCATTCGAAAAACTGAAAAATGAACTCTCAAGTGAAACGGTAATCACTTATTATGATCCAAATCGAAATATTGAACTGATCACGAATGCATCACCGGTAGGCTTGTCCGGAATTTTAACACAAGATGGCAAAGTTGTAATTTACGCTAGCCGTGCATTGACTCAAACTGAAACGAGATATAGTCAAACTGAACGAGAAGCTCTTGCAATCGTTTGGGCATGTGAACACTATAGCATGTATCTAAAAGGTGCTCCATGTTTTACAGTTGTCACTGATCATAAGCCATTGACGACTATCTGGTCAAAGAAACAACCGCCTTTACGTATTGAACGATGGGGATTACGCTTACAACCGTTCAAAATGAAAATAGAATATAGGCCTGGAAAAGACAACCCTTCAGATTATATCTCACGTCATCCGCTGAAAATTGATCGGGATGCACGAAATCTGGCCGAGCAATATGTAGCATTTGTTTTTGAGGAATCGGTTCCAAATGCTATGACAATAGACGAAATGAAAAGTGTGTCAATCACTGACCAAACCATACAAAAAGCCATTGAATACACGAAAACTGGCGAAATGGTATGAACTGAAAACGTTAGAGGTCAATGAGGATATCGACTTAGAAGATCTGCTGTCTTTACGGAATATAAAAGACGAACTTACTGTTCATTGTGACACGGTTCTTCTGAGAAATGACAAAATTGTTATGCCGAAATCACTTAGGCCTAAAGCTATCAAATTAGGCCATGAGGGACATCAAGGACTATCGCGAACAAAGAGTTTTATACGCTCAAAAGTCTGGTTTCCAAATCTAAACGCAGAAATCGAAAAGGCGATTCAAGGATGTATGGCGTGCCAGGCGAATACCAAGGAAGTGAAACCAAGAGAACCACTTAGAATGTCAGAAATGCCTTCTGGTCCATGGCAAAACCTAAGTGCCGACTTTTGTGGTCCATTGGATACAGGGGAATACCTTATGGTGATCAAAGATGAATATTCGCGATATCCGGTAGTGGAAATAGTGATATCAGTGTCAGCAAATTCGATCGTTCCGGTAATAGATAAGGTTCTATCTGTGTTTGGTGTACCGGTAGTGATTAAAACGGATAACGGAAGTCCATTCAATAGTCATCAGTTCAACAAGTATTCGAAGCATATGGGTTTCATACATAGGAAAATTACACCATTGTGGCCGAGAGCAAATGCTCAGGCAGAATCATTTAATAAGCCGCTAATGAAAAGTGTTCGATCTGCAAAATTACAAGGAAAAGATTGAAAAGAAGAAATGTTTAAGTTTCTCAGGCAATACAGAGCAACACCTCATACTGTTACTGGTTATTCACCTTTTCGTTTGTTGTTTCAGCGTGAGGCAAAAACTCGTTTGCCTGATGCATTTGTAACTAACGAAAATAGGTCTGTTGATGAAAATGCAAAGCAGAATGATGAAAAGAGTAAATCATACAGCAAATCATACCAAGACAACAAAAATCGGGCAATAGAAAAACAAATTGCAATTGGAGATAAGGTTTTACTCTGTACTGGTGAAAAGTCAAAAATGGATATTAGCTATAAACCTGTTCCTTACAAGGTTGTTGAGAAAAAGGGTCCAATGCTTACTGTTGAAAATAATGGACACAGGGTGACTCGTAATTCGTCACAAATGAAAAAGGTTTCTGATAATTTGTCAGGTTCAAAACAGTTAACACATGAAGAAAATGACTTAATGGAGGATGAAGGATTTGAGCAAAAAGTTTCTAACTCTGGGACTGGTAGGAATGCGATTGAAAAGCAGAATAGACCAAGGCAAGATCGGCGTCCGCCGAAATATCTGGACGATTATGTGTGGAAATCTAAATATTAAATAAAAGACAGACTATCATTTGTATATGTGCAAGTGTAGAAAAAAAAGAAAACATTTTATTTTGTTTGGTTTCAAAAGCTTTCTCACAATATTTAGGTACACAACTCTCATTTTAACTCATTTTATCAGTTAACTTCAGTGTATTTACGCGAGTGTTCGGAAAAAAAATCAAACAATAACTAGAAACTTTCATATCACGAAATTCAGAGTAAATAGATAGAAAGTATGAATTTTATGCTGTATTGGACAATTTTTAATCATGTATACTCATATCATATAGTTTAAATTAAAATGTTTGATTTGTTTTGAAATACTTAATTTTGAAGTTTTGTGAAGTTGAAAACGGTCCACGTAGACGAAACTGTTGTATTGTTTGATAAACGAAACTCTCTGTTTTTACACACGATTGGAATGTTTTGTTTATCAAATTAATTGTCATTCATGGTATCATATTTGCGTTGTCTCAGCAAAATTTGGGTCGCGTTCGAACATTACAGTTCATTTCTGAAAGTCTACTCTACCTACTTAGTCGATACTTTTGTCAGTAAAATGTTGTTAGATGTTTTCATTTAGTCTATTATTTTGATCAAGGACATGTTTATCATCATTTTTTATGATTTACGGAACATGCTAAAAATTTGATTGAAATTTTATCTAACTTGGGGATGGATGTTATGTTCTTATTTTAATATGACACGTACATCTATTTATGGTAACATTACGTATGGTCCCTGTTATTTTAATTAATACTATGTCCGGTTCTGGATAATCTGAGTTAGTTAATAAAACAGCGAACACCATCTATGTGTCTTTATACTTTATTCCTAAAATATCAACTTAGGATATAACAATGCCACATGGAAACTCAAATGAAAATGAACCATTCTTTAGAACGAAACCTGCAGTAAGGAAAGAAATTCAGAAGAAGATAGAAGTAGAACTAAATGCCCTTGAGAGCCTAAAAATCGCTCTACTGGCAGTGATTTTGCTTTTTTACTAGCATTTATTATGAATTCATGATGCAAAAAGACAAAAAACACAAAAAAAAGAGGGGGGTGTTCTTACAAAACTGTTAAAGAAGGCCCTTCCGGGTGGTAGAAATACTCCTTTATGTGGACACATGCACAAAATAGTTCTCAAAAAAAAAAGTTGCAGTCAGTTTCCAAAGATATCATCAAATCAACACTAGAAATACATTTCGGACCTGTCCTTTCACTATGTCTGCACCCCCAACCCCCGGCAAAAAAAAAAGGAATTGCAAGTCTTCGCTGCCTATTTCATTTTTTGTCAGATTGGACTTCTTTTGACTACTACGGCCCGGAAGGAGTTTGTAGTGGTGTTATACCAAAAAATGCAGCAAATATAGGATTTCTCGACACTCGTAACGAAAGCTTCACATATCCTGGAAAGTGGGAAAATAATTACACGTTTATCCATTAATCACACAACATAATTATGAACTCATTCGTATTCAAAGCGTTTGCAAATGACAAATCAAACGCGGCCCCAATTGTGGAAGTTGTATTTAATTAGATAGAAAACATCGTAGAAAAAGGAGAAAATGCTGGTTACCGCATTTTACCCTTTTCCCACAACATTTTCTACAGTCTTCTCTCTCAAGGTTTTAAAAGTCGGGATTGTTTGGGAAAGGGTTGATGTCATTCTAACAGAATCTGTCTATTTAGAGAAACCTACCGTTCTAACAGAATCTGTCTATTTAGAGAAGCCTACCGTATCTGCTGTTTTCAGTAATACATGAAAGTATATGAAACCGAAGAACATATCAACTATAAATATTGCTCGGGTAGTTTTTTTTTTTCCGATCTTTCCTCGAGTCTGAAATAAGTCGTGGTTGAAGAAAAACTATTTCTTCTTTTTCATAAGCAAACATGATATGAAACAGCAATCGCCGAATGAGTGTGTGTGTGTGTGTGTGTGTGTGTGTGTGTATAAAGAGAATAACATTACATGGGAGTATATATCAATAACATTTATTGCCAACCGGTTTCGCTTTGAAAGCTCATCAGGGCAACAATAAATCACGTAGCAACGTCGCGTTGCTACACACATAACGCAATAATTGATGACGTTATGGCTTAATGTTCAATTTAGGCATAAAGCTATTGATGAATGATTGTTCTTTAAGTAACCTAGCTGAAACATTGTCGTTATGCATTTCAAAGAAAGGAAAGATCGAGAATTTTGGAGAGGTTTGTGAACATTTGTCTAAATGCGCACTTAAAGGCATTTGTCTTGTTAATGGGTCTCTGACTTGTTGATAATGTACTGTTTTTCTGTTCCTTAATTTGTCACCGGTCTGTCCGATGTAAAATTCCCTACACCCATTACAAACATAAATAACATTTTTAACAGTAGAGTCCATATTTTCTTTTACAAAAAAAAGTTTTATCATTTGATATAATGTTGTTACCTTCAATAAGGTAATCACACAGTCCACACCGTGTGTCTTCACTTAACTCCGACCGCGTAATTAGGCGTTTAAGATTAGGGAGCTGTCTTTTACATTTTATGATATTAGTGTCTGTGATTATACTATTAATTTTTTCATCCCCGCTTAGAATAGTCAAGTTAGATCTTAGTAATCCGAACAGTTCACTGTTTTTAGGATTGTGGGTGGATACGAACGGTAAAACAAGTTTTTCAGTCTTTTCTTTAACTTTTAAAAGACTGTTTCTTAGAATTTGTAATGCTTTTATAAATCCTGTTTTTATCACCTGCATTCGATAGTTTCTGTCAATCAATGAAGAAGGTAATTCTTTTAGGCGGGAATTACGAACACTTATATCAGAAACAATGGTGCATATTCTACGAGCCAAGGAAAATGGGATGTTAATTTTAGTACGTTTTGGATGGCATGACTTGAAATTTAAATACTGCTTAGAGTCTTTAGACTTGAAATATATGTCGGTGGATATAGAAGTATTTATTTTGATGACCATAACATAAAGAAAGGGTAACTGATAATCACTGGTTTGTATCTTAAACATAATATGCTTATGGAGATAATTTAGGGTCGTACAAAAATAAGCCAGATCTTCCGATGATCTGTTTTATCAAGAATATATATAGCCCGAGCCTACCGTAAAAGTTATTAGCAACTAGCTATCCAAATCGATACAACATCAACATGCCTTCAAGAATGAAAGCTCTTGACAAACGATTCACTTTAAGTGATACTGAACGACGTTTTAGAAAAACCTGCGACCAGATCGTCTTGCTGAACCAACATCTAGGCGAGAAGGCGAAGCGTTCCCTGCCTTTTTTTTTTTCTTCAAATTGGACTTCTTTTGACTACTACGACCCGGAAAGAGTTCGTAGTGCTGTTATACCAAAAATACAGGAAAATATAGGACTTCTCGACACTCGTATCGAAAGCTTCACATATCCTGGAAAGTGGGAAAATAATTACACGTTTATCCATTAACCACACAACAAAATTATGAACTCGTTCGTATCCAAAGCCTTTGCAAATGACAAATCAAACGCGGCCCCAATTGTGGAACTTGTATTTGATTAGATAGAAAAGATCGTAGAAAAAGGAGAAAATGCTGGTTACCGCATCTTCCCACAACGTTTTCTACAGTCTTCTCTCTCAGGGTTGATAAAAGTCGGGATTGTTTGGGAAAGGGTCGATGTCATTCTAACAGAATCTGTCTATTTAGTGAAACCTACGGTATCTGCTGTTTTCAGTAATACATGAAAGTATGTGTAACCGAAGAACATATCAACTATGAATATTGCTCGGATAGTTTTTTTCCGGTCTTTCCTCGAGTCTGAAATAAATCGTGCTTGAAGAAAAACTATTTCTTCTTTTTCATAAGCAAACATGATATGAAACAGCAATCGCCCAAAATTTGCATGTAGAATTTAATATAAACTCAACTCAACTGAAATGACTTTATTTTGGTATTCAGCAAATAAGATTTTGCCATTAACAATTTACAAAAATGATAACATGAAATATAGCATAAGCTTGTACAAATACAATCTAGAAGAATCAGAAAAAAAAAATGATTAATCGAAGCTATAGTAGGATTAATCCTTAAGATACTAATCACGTCTCACTGACCTTTTCGTGGACACTGTAGATCAAGATCAGACGGCACAGACCGTGCAGTATGATCTTGGATCTATATTGTCTGATTAGAAGGTATTTTTCTTCAAAAGATAAAACTGAAATAGCACCATTTGGGTTTTTACTATGGCTTGAAAGTTGCATTTATCTTAATTAAATCAGCCAGATAAGGGTCAATAATATTAAACGTTATTTAAAAAGCTGTTTCGTAAATCTAGTGCCCTTTTAATGAACTTTGCAGTATTTAATTGGATTTCTCTCTTTTTAGATGACATAATTCTATTAAATTTAGCAATTGTAAACCAGTGGATATTTAAGCATTTTGATCTTAATTCGCAATATTTTGGACAAACACATAAAAAGTGATATTCTGATTCTATTCTATTATTGTTGCATAGTCTGCAAAGTCGATCCTGCCTGTCTATATTTTGGACTCTCCCAGTTTCTATCGCAAGCTTATGCGAGGCAAGTCTAAAGCCTGTTAGCGTTTTTCTTGGTGTTTCATCCCTTATGTTTGTTAAATAATTTTCAAATTCAAAATTCATTTTGAAATTACAATAATATTCTAATTTCAGACAATTGCTGGTCGAATTTTGCCATTCTTGTATAAAATTATCACGAAGTCTTCTTTGAATATTTTTTAATACAAAATTGAAATTATCTATGTTATTTCTTGTCCAAATATATGGATATCCAGCTTTATCTAAAAGTCTCTTAATTTTTGCAGACCAGTTAAAAGCATTTCTACTAGCAATTTGAATATTGCAATTTTCATTAAATATTGTATGAATAAGTGACATTCTATTACTTTTGATTTTTAGATAATATTTAATTGACTTTTCGAGCGCCAAAAGTGACATTTGATATCTTCCAAGTTCTCTGTACACAGCGAGGTTTGGGGTTTGAGGACTTACACCAAGAATTTTCTTTAAAAATTTCATGTGTATTTTGTCAATAGATTTTAAGTTATAAACCCCCCAAGCCTCCGCTGCATACAGCAAAATTTGAGATACCATTCTGTCGAAAAGAAGCAATTTTGTTTTAATATCTGTTGGGTCTTTTTTAAATAAAGACAATAGACTATTCATGGCTTTTAAAGCTTGATCATTTAGTGCATTAACTGCATTTTGCATTCTACCTGTTCTAAAGAATTTAATACCTAAATAACAAAATTCATCAACAATTTCTAGTTTTTCTCCCGCAATAGCCCAATCGAAGATGCAATTACTTTTACGTTTTTCAAAAATACAGACTTTGCTTTTGTTTACATTTATTTTAAGACCCCATTTCTCTGTATATTCATATAAACTATTAAGCTGAAATTGTAAGGAACTTTTATCGGTAGTGAAAACAATCATGTCATCTGCAAACATTAAAAGGTATATAGATAAAATATCCAGATCATCATCTGTAAGGTTGTTGATGTCAAATGCGTCGTTTATATCGTTAACGAATAAAATTAATAAAATTGGCGAGAGGGGTTCTCCTTGCTTTAAGCCGATTGAAACATGGAAGAAATCAGACATTTTTTAACTGTTTGCCACTTTCACACATGACGTAACTTTTGTATATAAAGCTTTAAATAATTCTCACAAATTTGGAACTAAGGCCTGTTGAAATAAGTTTATGTATCAGCATGTCCCGATTACTTGTATCAAAACACTTTTCATAGTCTATAAAAGCGCAATAAAGTTTTTTATTCTTGGATAAACACTTTTGTATAATGCAATGTAAAATATAAATACAGTCAACTGTCCCTTTTTTCTCTCTGAACCCAAACTGTAAATCTGTAAAAAGGTGTTCATTTTCACAATATTTATTAAGTCTATTAGTCAAACAGAGAGAAAAGAGTTTTGCCATTGTATTTACAAGATTAATTCCCCTATAATTGCTAGGATTATCTTTCGCGCCCTTTTTGAATATAGGAACAATAATACCTTTTGTCCATGCGTCTGGGTATATACCGTTATCATAAATTTTGTTGAAAACAATGACGAGATAAGGGGAGATAAAATCTTTACTATCGATGAAAAATTCTGGAACGATATTGTCAATCCCAGGGCTTTTATTCCTATTCAGCTGCGAAATGTTACTTTTTATTTCTTCTATAGTAAAGGGTCTATCCAGAAATTCTACATGGTTAGTAATGGAGGCTAGATCGGGAAGTTCTGCTCCAGTTCTTTTGGTACTTTCGTTACTCGTTACACTGTCAAAATGCTGTAAAAAATCCTCCGCTGATTAAGGAATGTTTGATACTTGATTTTGGTTATACTTACGGAAAGTTTTCCAAAATTTGCTACTGCTTTTTTTGCTTAAAGGGCAAATCCTAAAATATTTTGACCAGACTGTTTTTTTCCTTTAATCAGCTGCAAATGATGTCAGTTAAACATGTGTCCGTCATTTTTCATAAATACCACCCTGTAACATACCATAAACCACAGCCGAATTGTCACGCTGATATACGGCCCTAAAAATGGTACATGGCTTACTTCCCCTGATTCGCTTATCTCCCATGCATGTGTGACGTCATTGTCGAGTCATTCTGTGTATACCGTCAGTAGACATAAAGTAGGAACGCGGATGATTGTATGCAGATATCTGAGTATTAACTGAGAATTGAGCCGAAAAAATGGTAAATTGTGCAGCCTATGGCTGCAACGTCGATTCGGGAACTCATAGAATTAGTATTTTCAAATTTCCGAAGGAATTAAAAAGGAGGAAACTATGGATTCAACGTTTAAACCGGGGCCGGACAGTAGCGACGGATTTTTTGCCATCGGTTCATTCGAAATTGTGTCTGAAATACTTCGATGACAGTCAGTTCTTAATAAGTCCAAAACTCGCAAAAGAAGTTGGTAATAGGAATTTTAGGCTGCAGTTAAAACCTGACGCTGTGCCGACATTATTCGAAACTCCGAGTCGAAAGGAGATAGGCCTTAAACCGAAACTCCGAAAGACAGACATTCCGCAACGGCAATTTCCAAAAAGAAAATCCAACATGAAGTAGGTAATTTCTTTTTTTCTCGAAATTGGAATACATGAATTGTTATTCGTACTATTTTACCCTTTTCTACATTATCGCTTCATTCTGAACAAAGGAGAAATTGCTGCCGTTTTCTCCCTTTTCCAAATGATTTCAACATTTAACAAAATTATAGATTCATCCAAATTCATAACATAAATTTTACAAATAACAAAGTCGACATTGTTCAAATGATGTTAATTTTCAATGGATAATAATCATTCTTTGAACAGCAAACATCATTTTCTTCCCACACTGTTTTTCAAACACTCTTTCTTTGGGTATTGGAAACTAGATCTAGGGTTTGTATGGTAAAGGGTGAAGTCAGTATCTGGCTACCCCTAGTCATGGCCATAAATGTTAATCCATCACCGACCAGTTGAAACAATACAGGAAATGATTACATAACATTTGCATATCTCACCCCTTTACACTGCAATGTTTGTTTGTGACAGTAAACCTATGTTACAGCTTTTATCCCGTACACTACTTCTCTTTGACATTTTACTCTTAAAAATGATTTGACAACTTACATGCATTTTGAACAAATTTTGAATTATATCTATATAAATTTGATTTGTGGATATTTCCTTTTCCTATCCATATTAGTTTATGTCTTTCAGACAGGCTACTGAGAAAAATGTTTTGAACATGTCAGTATGGAAATTTTGAAAATGTACATTTGACACAAGTCATTTTCTCTGATAATCAGACAAACGTGAGAAAATTAAAAATAACACATTTTTTTTAAATTAGGAAACAGAATGTTTTTGACCAGGCTCACACACCAATTCTTTTACCTCAGAATTCTGACCTTCAACCACCCTAATGGAGAAGGCTTTTGAGGACAGGGTGAAAAAAGGAATAAGTCCTGATACCCAGAGTTATCTTCTTTTCCTACAACATTTTCTACCCTCAAATCTATTGTCAAGGCCACATTTGATCTGTGGTCTGCAAATACTTTCGGTGTGGAGTGGACAAGTCTAAAGTTTTGCCATCTGTGTAAGGGTTTAGCCTAAACCTAACCCAAATGATAAAAAATTAGAATATTTCAAATCCACAGCATTTAAATACGACCGATAAAATGTGATTGTTTATTGGAATTTAGTTTAACTTAGTTTAACCCTTTACCAAACAATCCTTTGTGTTAACGACCCTTGTGAAGAAAGAAAAACCTTTTGAAAACATTGTAGGTAAAAGAGAAAATGCTGGTAACCAGTATTTTCTCCTTTTTCTACAATGTTTTCTACCCCATCAAAGACAAGTCCAAACATGTGAGTAAAATTTAATTTGTTGACTCCAAATGCTTTCAATTCGGTTGAGTCAATAAATTTGACGTTTGGTAACAATTTAAACATGTATTTTACATCTCTTGAGAAACAAGTTCATACAACTCGTACTAATCTCTTCGGATACTGTTTCCTGGGAACCAATACAAAACTCGTGCCCAATTTGTGGGATTTATATTTTACCCTTTATCAATCAATCCCTAGTTTTTACGACCCCGATACAGAAGCCTTTTAAAAACATTGTAGGAAAAGGAGATAATGCTGGTAGCCAGCATTTTCTCCTTTAACCACAATGTTTTCTACTCTGCTGGAAACAAATTTCAATTTTCGAAATATTTAACTTTATTTTGTCGTCTGCAAGTGATTTCAATTTGTTCTGTTTAATATTTTGTCGTTTGGTAAAGAGTTAAAAATAGAAAATATTGTGGATAAAGGACCAATTGATAGTTACCAGCTCTTTCCATGTTTTTACAATGAATCTAAAGTCGTCTATACCGCAATTTGACCGGAATGTCAGTATTAACCGCTCAGTCCCTAGTAGACGGTAGACCAATTTGAGACTTACCCAAATTGAAACAATTTGCATAAGACAAACAAGAACTGAACAAATTACAATTCAAAGTTTAAGACTTTCACAGAGAAGCTCTATATGGAACATACAATAGCTATACATGTATGATAAATTTTTGCATTGAATGGATCATGTGGACAAGGTAAACAGCAAAAAAGTATTTCACACAGGTAGATCCCCTCTCCCTCTCTCTGATGATCATGTATTTCTGTATGGTAAGAAATACAACTAAAATAATTTTCAAAATGATTTTGAGAATTAACTCTTAATAATCTCGGATTATATTCTTTTATCAAATATCATGCTGGTTAACAGCATTTCAAAATATTCTTATTCTCATGAAAATCGTGATTTATTGTGTAACCCTTCACCCACGAGAGAATAAACTTGTACCCGTCAATGTTTACAGAATTCTTTACAAGGTACAAATATCAACAAGGACCCATCAACAAATAGTTAGAACTAACATCTCACGATTATTAGTCGTAAAAGTCAAGAAAAGGGTTATTTGACATGAAACTAAAGTGTCGGGGAAATGTCTTCAAAAGTGTCGGGATACTGTCTTGTCGTGGAACTGCCTTGAAACCGTCTTTTTTTTTTTTTTTTTTGTTTAATTCCGCCCGTTAATCTACTGAAAATGCTTCACATGAAACAAAGTTTATGCCATACACTTAATTTTATCATGTATAGAATAATATTTCTGTAAGCGATGTTCGCCCCGTAATAGAAGTATTTCAATAGCGCGCAATACTCAACACGTTGAAAAGTCCGGCACAACTTCGTCATCAGTGGGCGAAAAGTTACTTTTATCCTCATCATCAGAAACTTAATAAGTTTCTTTAAAAATTGGCTCGTACATGTACGTCCTTACCGGCCCAGAATCGTCTATTTCTTCGTCTTCAATATCGCTCAGTTCACTATCGTAAACAACGTCCATATTGAAACAAGCTCTCCTATGACGTCACAAATCAAGGGACGCAACAATAATTAAGGGAGATAAGCGATGCAATAAAAATTAATAAGCAGAAATATGAATTGAAAAAAAGTACTTTTACTAATTTTTTTTCTAATTACAACATTACCAGGTTACTATTTGATAAGTGTAGATTTGAAAATTAACCATATCTGAAACTTGTTGATTTGCCCTTTAAATCTGAAAGCCTCAACCCTTCTCTTATAAAATATTTTCTTTTTTCCTTGCGGTTAACGTACGCGAAGTGATTTCGTGATTTCAAAAAGCTTATTTTATTCTCACTCGATGGATTCTTTTTAAATAAATTCTTACTTTTTATAAACTCAGTTTTAGCCATTTTACAGTTTTCATTATACCACGGGCTTTTTTTCTTTCTATATAAAGGTTGTTTATTGCAGTTTACCTTCTTACCAAAACATTTTTCTGAGATATACATTACATTACTCATTCTGTTAATACATTCATTAATATTGATTTCATTTTTTCTATATCAGATATTATACAATCAAACACATGAGTCTTGTTTAACAATTCATCATGAAATAATTCATTTTTGTCCATCTCCCACTCTATTTTCATGGTATCTTCTCTACCTACGTCTGAGGTTAGTAATGAATCATTACAAGTTCTATATTTAAAAGAATATCTGATCGCACAATGGTCAGAGAATTCATTCAAATCTAGCACTTGAAAGTCATAAATACATTGAAAATTAAGCAAATCAGTAATCAAATAGTCTACAAGACTGGAACCAGCCGTGTTTCTCACTACCTTATAGCAAGTAAAACAACCGTTATCCAGTCTACCATTTACTACCAACAAATCATGCTGCTTGCAGAGTGACAATAACTTATGTCCAAAACTATTTACAACTTTGTCACATGACTGACGTAACGGTATGTCTGATCTATTGTTTAAGTCTGACACATCTAGGTATCGGTTCAAATTCAAATTATCAACAAAATCTGCTTTTGAACCAATTCTAGAGTTAAGATCACCACAGAGAAATATATCACCCAAATCTTTATAGACCCTAAGATCTTCACTAAGTTTCTCAAAAAAGTCGAATTCAAATAGTGAGGTTTCCCTGTTTTTATAAACATTGGATTCTTCCGGAGGGATATAGGTTAAACACATATAAATATCTCTCTCTAGATTGAAGCATTCACATATAAATTTAAACCATAAAATACCTCTACTGTCAGATTTCACTAGTTCAATTTTTCCATATAACCAATCCTTAAAGAAAACAACTAGTCCCCCACTATAGCGCTTAGCCTTCTTATTGCCTTTCGGCCTTGATAAACTAAATGTATGAAAACCAGTCAATTTTAAAGTATTCGACCTTTTGTGCCAAGTTTCTGAAAATAACAAAATATCATATTCGTTTATATTGTTTATGAATTCAGGATCGTCTATTTTACTTGTCAGACCGTTAACGTTCCACTGCAGAAAAGAGATCCGCCGAATACCACTGTCCTAGCCTGAAGCATCATGGGAAGAGATGCCACGTGGTGCGTTATACAATTGACCGTTAATGTAGATTTTATCATATGACATGGTCACGTGTTTACCTTCACCCTTAGCTTTGTTCGTGACCGGATATAAAAGTTTACGCCTGTCTTGGATTGTTTTTGGATATTGGTCATTGATCCCATAGCTAGTGTCTTTTAATACTTCGTATGCTCTACGTTTGATGTGCACTTTGTCTTGGTAGAAGTTGAACTTTACAACAATAGGTCTATTTTTGTCTGCTCTAAAACGACCAACCCTGTGTGCTCTGTTGATTTTTACATTGCCCATATATTCAAGGTTTAATGTAGATTCACAGAAAAACTTGATCTTCTCTTCACATTTTTCAGCTGATCGTTCTTCCCGAGTGGCGCATTCCGGTATATTGTAAAACAGTAAATTGTCTCGCATGGAGCGCGATTGAAGGTCCAATAGTTTTTCATTTAATTCATTTTTCTCAGCTGTAATAGTTTTCATTTGATTAATTAGGTATATATATGTAAAGCTTAATATTTCACCGGCAGGCAAAGAACAGCAAAATTTAGGATAAATTCGTAGTGGTGTTATACCAAAAAATACAGGAAAATATAGGACTTCTTACGAAGATCGTATACTATGATTAGTAAAAAAAATGTTAGAGAAGGCCCTTCCGGGTGGTTGAAATGCTACTTTTGTGGAATCATGCACAAAATAGTTCTCCAAAAAAAAAAAGTTTCAGTCAGTTTCCAAAGATATTATCAAATCAACACTAGAAATATATTTCGGACCTGTCCTTTCACTATTTCTGAACCCCCAAACCCCGGCAAAAAAAATAATAACAAGGCGAAACGCTCGTTGTCTATTTTTTTTTTTCAAATTGGATTTCTTTTGACTACTACGACCCGGAAAGAGTTCGTAGTGCTGTTAGACCAAAAAATACAGGAAAATATAGGACTTCTCGACACTCGTATCGAAAGCTTCACATATCCTGGAAAGTGGGAAAATAATTACACGTTTATCCATTAACCACACAACAAAATTATGAACTCCTTCGTATCCAAAGCCTTTGCAAATGACAAATCAAACGCAGCCCCAATTGTGGAACTTGTATTTGATTAGATAGAAAACATCGTAGAAAAAGGAGAAAATGCTGGTTACCGCATCTTCCCACAACATTTTCTACAGTCTTCTCTCTCAGGGCTGTTAAAAGTCGGGATTGTTTGGGAAAGGGTTGATGTCATTCTAACAGAATCTGTCTATTTAGTGAAACCTACGGTATCTGCTGTTTTCAGTAATACATGAAAGTATGTGTAACTGAAGAACATATCAACTATGGATATTGCTCGTGTAGTTTTTTCCGGTCTTTCCTCGAGTCTGAAATAAATCGTGCTTGAAGAAAAACTATTTCTTCTTTTTCATAAGCAAACATGATATGAAACAGCAATCGCCGAAATTTTGCATGTAGAATTTAATATATATATATATAAAGCTTAATATTTCACCGGCAAGCGAAGAACAGCAAAATTTAGGATAAAAAAAATCATCAATAAATAACTGTTTGACGGTAGTTTTTATTGGTTTGATACAACTGTGAAAGAAAAGGTTGTTAATCCATTTACATGCCCACGTGGCTAATCGATTAGCAAACGAGGATGTTGTTCTAAAGTCGTGTGCGTAATTAGCTAAGTGTCAACTCATTTTGGCACAATGTTTAGGTGTCATAATATGACATTGGCATTTTGAGTGTATTAGTCTTAGACCATGCGAGAATATATATAGCCCGAGCCTACCGTAAAAGTTATTAGCAACTAGCTATCCAAATCGATACAATATCAACATGCCTTCAAGAATGAAAGCTCTTGACAAACGATTCACTTTAAGTGATACTGAACGACGTTTTAGAAAAGCCTGCGACCAGATCGTCTTGCTGAACCAACGTCTAGGCGAGGTGCAGAAACGCTACAAGATGGCAAAACGTGCAAACAACAGATCGTTCCGCTATAACCTTCGACTGAAACTTGCTGTCATTGAAGGAGCACGCAACATGTATTATGATTATGCCTATTGCAAAGCTGACCAGGTTGCCGAACTTCGCCGGGAGCTGATCAACGAATCCGTGGAAATCGTGCAGGCGTCCGACTCAGATTATTCTTCCGACTCTGAATAATTATTCAAGTCGTTTTCTTCAAAACGGCCCTTTTAAGAGCCAAACCAATTCAAAAGAAAGTCCATTTTCAAGAATTGTCAATGACCCCAAACCCTCATTTCCCTCATTTCAAATATAAATCCTCCTCCCCCCCCCTTTATACAATATTGAACCCATTAAATGAAAGTCGGGGCCTCTCTTACGAAGATCGTATACTATGATTAGTAAAAAAAATGTTAAAGAAGACTCTTCGGGGTGGTTGGAATGCTACTTTTGAGGAATCATGCACTATATAGTTCTCAAAAAATACAAAAAGTTGCAGTCAGTTTCCAAAGATATTATCAAATCAACACTAGAAATATATTTCGGACCTGTCCTTTCACTATCTCTGAACCCCCAAACCCAAGCAAAAAAAATAGTAAGAAGGCGAAGCGCTCGCTGTCTATTTTTTTTTTTTTTTTTCAAATTCGATTTCTTTTGACTACTACGACCCGGAAAGAGTTCGTAGTGCTGTTAGACCAAAAAATACAGGAAAATATAGGACTTCTCGACACTCGTATCGAAAGCTTCACATATCCTGGAAAGTGGGAAAATAATTACACGTTTATCCATTAACCACACAACAAAATTATGAACTCCTTCGTATCCAAAGCCTTTGCAAATGACAAATCAAACGCAGCCCCAATTGTGGAACTTGTATTTGATTAGATAGAAAACATCGTAGAAAAAGGAGAAAATGCTGGTTACCGCATCTTCCCACAACGTTTTCTACAGTCTTCTCTCTCAGGGCTGTTAAAAGTCGGGATTGTTTGGGAAAGGGTTGATGTCATTCTAACAGAATCTGTCTATTTAGTGAAACCTACGGTATCTGCTGTTTTCAGTAATACATGAAAGTATGTGTAACTGAAGAACATATCAACTATGAATATTGCTCGTGTAGTTTTTTCCGGTCTTTCCTCGAGTCTGAAATAAATCGTGCTTGAAGAAAAACTATTTCTTCTTTTTCATAAGCAAACATGATATGAAACAGCAATCGCCGAAATTTTGCATGTAGAATTTAATATATATATATAAAGCTTAATATTTCACCGACAAGCAAAGAACAGCAAAATTTAGGATAAAAAAAAATCATCAATAAATAAGTGTTTGACGGTAGTTTTTATTGGTTTGATACAACTGTGAAAGAAAAGGTTGTTAATCCATTTACATGCCCACGTGGCTAATCGATTAGCAAACGAGGATGTTGTTCTAAAGTCGTGTGCGTAATTAGCTAAGTGTCAACTCATTTTGGCACAATGTTTAGGTGTCATAATATGACATTGGCATTTTGAGTGTATTAGTCTTAGACCATGCGAGAATATATATAGCCCGATCCTACCGTAAAAGTTATTAGCAACTAGCTATCCAAATCGATACAACATCAACATGCCTTCAAGAATGAAAGCTCTTGACAAACGATTCACTTTAAGTGATACTGAACGACGTTTTAGAAAAGCCTGCGACCAGATCGTCTTGCTGAACCAACGTCTAGGCGAGGTGCAGAAACGCTACAAGATGGCAAAACGTGCAAACAACAGATCGTTCCGCTATAACCTTCGACTGAAACTTGCTGTCATTGAAGGAGCACGCAACATGTATTATGATTATGCCTATTGCAAAGCTGACCAGGTTGCCGAACTTCGCCGGGAGCTGTTCAACGAATCCGTGGAAATCGTGCAGGCGTCCGACTCAGATTATTCTTCCGACTCTGAATAATTATTCAAGTCGTTTTCTTCAAAACGGCCCTTTTAAGAGCCAAACCAATTCAAAAGAAAGTCCATTTTCAAGAATTGTCAATGACCCCAAACCCTCATTTCCCTCATTTCAAATATAAATCCTCCCCCCCCTGTTTATACAATATTTAACCCATTAACTGCAAGTCGGGGCCTCTCTTACGAAGATCGTATACTATGATTAGTAAAAAAAATGTTAGAGAAGGCCCTTCCAGGTGGTTGAAATGCTACTTTTGTGGAAACATGCACAAAATAGTTCTCAAAAAATACAAAAAGTTGCAGTCAGTTTCCAAAGATATCAAATCAACACTAGAAATATATTTCGGACCTGTTCTTTCACTGTCTCTGAACCTCCAAACCCCGGCAAAAAAAATAATAATACGAAGGCGAAGCGCTCGCTGTCTATTTTTTTTTTTTAATTGGACTTCTTTTGACTACTACGACCCGGAAAGAGTTCGTAGTGCTGTTAGACCAAAAAATATAGGAAAATATAGGACTTCTCGACACTCGTATCGAAAGCTTCACATATCCTGGAAAGTGGGAAAAAAATTACACGTTTATCCATTAACCACACAACAAAATTATGAACTCCTTCGTATCCAAAGCCTTTGCAAATGACAAATCAAACGCGGCCCCAATTGTGGAACTTGTATTTGATTAGATAGAAAACATCGTAGAAAAAGGAGAAAATGCTGGTTACCGCATCTTCCCACAACATTTTCTACAGTCTTCTCTCTCAGGGCTGTTAAAAGTCGGGATTGTTTGGGAAAGGGTTGATGTCATTCTAACAGAATCTGTCTATTTAGTGAAACCTACGGTATCTGCTGTTTTCAGTAATACATGAAAGTATGTGTAACTGAAGAACATATCAACTATGAATTTTGCTCGTGTAGTTTTTTCCGGTCTTTCCTCGAGTCTGAAATAAATCGTGCTTGAAGAAAACCTATTTCTTCTTTTTCATGAGCAAACATGGTATGAAACAGCAATCGCCCAAACTTTGCATGTAGAATTTAATATATATATATATAAAGCTTAATATTTCACCGGCAAGCGAAGAACAGCAAAATTTAGGATAAAAAAAAATCATCAATAAATAATTGTTTGACGGTAGTTTTTATTGGTTTGATACAACTGTGAAAGAAAAGGTTGTTAATTCATTTACATGCCCACGTGGCTAATCGATTAGCAAACGAGGATGTTGTTCTAAAGTCGTGTGCGTAATTAGCTAAGTGTCAACTCATTTTGGCACAATGTTTAGGTGTCATAATATGACATTGGCATTTTGAGTGTATTAGTCTTAGACCATGCGACAACAACAAAATTACCATTTATTCACCCAGTGATATATACATCAAACATGGGGATATGACAAAAATATATAGTAGTTTGGCGAAACATCAATACAGTGTAAGTGATTATTACGCGAGAATATATATAGCCCGAGCCTACCGTAAAAGTTATTAGCAACTAGCTATCCAAATCGATACAACATCAACATGCCTTCAAGAATGAAAGCTCTTGACAAACGATTCACTTTAAGTGATACTGAACGACGTTTTAGAAAAGCCTGCGACCAGATCGTCTTGCTGAACCAACGTCTAGGCGAGGTGCAGAAACGCTACAAGATGGCAAAACGTGCAAACAACAGATCGTTCCGCTATAACCTTCGACTGAAACTTGCTGTCATTGAAGGAGCACGCAACATGTATTATGATTATGCCTATTGCAAAGCTGACCAGGTTGCCGAACTTCGCCGGGAGCTGTTCAACGAATCCGTGGAAATCGTGCAGGCGTCCGACTCAGATTATTCTTCCGACTCTGAATAATTATTCAAGTCGTTTTCTTCAAAACGGCCCTTTTAAGAGCCAAACCAATTCAAAAGAAAGTCCATTTTCAAGAATTGTCAATGACCCCAAACCCTCATTTCCCTCATTTCAAATATAAATCCTCCTCCCCCCTCTTTATACAATATTTAACCCATTAACTGCAAGTCGGGGCCTCTCTTACGAAGATCGTATACTATGATTAGTAAAAAAAACTGTTAACGAAGGCCTTTCCGGATGGTAGAAATGCTACTTTTGTGGAAACATGCCCAAAATAGTTCTCAAAAAATAAAAACAGTTGCAGTCACTTTTCAAAGATATCATCAAATCAACACTAGAAATATATTTCGGACCTGTCCTTTCACTATCTCTGAACCCCCAAACCCCGGCAAAAAAATAATAATAATAATAATAAGAAGGCGAAGCGCTCGCTGCCTATTTTGGACTTCTTTTGACTACTACGACCCGGAAAGAGTTCGTAGTGCTGTTAGACCAAAAAATACAGGAAAATATAGGACTTCTCGACACTCGTATCGAAAGCTTCACATATCCTGGAAAGTGGGAAAATAATTACACGTTTATCCATTAACCACACAACAAAATTATGAACTCCTTCGTATCCAAAGCCTTTGCAAATGACAAAATCAAACGCGGTGGAACTTGTATTTGATTAGATAGAAAACATCGTAGAAAAAGGAGAAAATGCTGGTTACCGCATCTTCCCACAACGTTTTCTACAGTCTTCTCTCTCAGGGCTGTTAAAAGTCGGGATTGTTTGGGAAAGGGTTGATGTCATTCTAACAGAATCTGTCTATTTAGTGAAACCTACGGTATCTGCTGTTTTCAGTAATACATGAAAGTATGTGTAACTGAAGAACATATCAACTATGAATATTGCTCGGGTAGTTTTTTCCGGTCTTTCCTCGAGTCTGAAATAAATCGTGCTTGAAGAAAAACTATTTCTTCTTTTTCATAAGCAAACATGATATGATACAGCAATCGCCCAAAATTTCCATGTAGAATTTAATATATATATATAAAGCTTAATATTTCACAGGCAAGCAAAGAACAGCAAAATTTAGGATAAAAAAAATCATCAATAAATACTTGTTTGACGGTAGTTTTTATTGGTTTGATACAACTGTGAAAGAAAAGGTTGTTAATCCATTTACATGCCCACGTGGCTAATCGATTAGCAAACGAGGATGTTGTTCTAAAGTCGTGTGCGTAATTAGCTAAGTGTCAACTCATTTTGGCACAATGTTTAGGTGTCATAATATGACATTGGCATTTTGAGTGTATTAGTCTTAGACCATGCGAGAATATATATAGCCCGAGCCTACCGTAAAAGTTATTAACAACTAGCTATCCAAATCGATACAACATCAACATGCCTTCAAGAATGAAAGCTCTTGACAAACGATTCACTTTAAGTGATACTGAACGACGTTTTAGAAAAGCCTGCGACCAGATCGTCTTGCTGAACCAACGTCTAGGCGAGGTGCAGAAACGCTACAAGATGGCAAAACGTGCAAACAACAGATCGTTCCGCTATAACCTTCGACAGAAACTTGCTGTCATTGAAGGAGCACGCAACATGTATTATGATTATGCCTATTGCAAAGCTGACCAGGTTGCCGAACTTCGCCGGGAGCTGTTCAACGAATCCGTGGAAATCGTGCAGGCGTCCGACTCAGATTATTCTTCCGACTCTGAATAATTATTCAAGTCGTTTTCTTCAAAACGGCCCTTTTAAGAGCCAAACCAATTCAAAAGAAAGTCCATTTTCAAGAATTGTCAATGACCCCAAACCCTCATTTCCCTCATTTCAAATATAAATCCTCCTCCCCCCTCTTTATACAATATTTAACCCATTAACTGCAAGTCGGGGCCTCTCTTACGAAGATCGTATACTATGATTAGTAAAAAAAACTGTTAACGAAGGCCTTTCCGGATGGTAGAAATGCTACTTTTGTGGAAACATGCCCAAAATAGTTCTCAAAAAATAAAAACAGTTGCAGTCACTTTTCAAAGATATCATCAAATCAACACTAGAAATATATTTCGGACCTGTCCTTTCACTATCTCTGAACCCCCAAACCCCGGCAAAAAAATAATAATAATAATAATAAGAAGGCGAAGCGCTCGCTGCCTATTTTGGACTTCTTTTGACTACTACGACCCGGAAAGAGTTCGTAGTGCTGTTAGACCAAAAAATACAGGAAAATATAGGACTTCTCGACACTCGTATCGAAAGCTTCACATATCCTGGAAAGTGGGAAAATAATTACACGTTTATCCATTAACCACACAACAAAATTATGAACTCCTTCGTATCCAAAGCCTTTGCAAATGACAAAATCAAACGCGGTGGAACTTGTATTTGATTAGATAGAAAACATCGTAGAAAAAGGAGAAAATGCTGGTTACCGCATCTTCCCACAACGTTTTCTACAGTCTTCTCTCTCAGGGCTGTTAAAAGTCGGGATTGTTTGGGAAAGGGTTGATGTCATTCTAACAGAATCTGTCTATTTAGTGAAACCTACGGTATCTGCTGTTTTCAGTAATACATGAAAGTATGTGTAACTGAAGAACATATCAACTATGAATATTGCTCGGGTAGTTTTTTCCGGTCTTTCCTCGAGTCTGAAATAAATCGTGCTTGAAGAAAAACTATTTCTTCTTTTTCATAAGCAAACATGATATGATACAGCAATCGCCCAAAATTTGCATGTAGAATTTAATATATATATATAAAGCTTAATATTTCACAGGCAAGCAAAGAACAGCAAAATTTAGGATAAAAAAAAGCATCAATAAATACTTGTTTGACGGTAGTTTTTATTGGTTTGATACAACTGTGAAAGAAAAGGTTGTTAATCCATTTACATGCCCACGTGGCTAATCGATTAGCAAACGAGGATGTTGTTCTAAAGTCGTGTGCGTAATTAGCTAAGTGTCAACTCATTTTGGCACAATGTTTAGGTGTCATAATATGACATTGGCATTTTGAGTGTATTAGTCTTAGACCATGCGAGAATATATATAGCCCGAGCCTACCGTAAAAGTTATTAACAACTAGCTATCCAAATCGATACAACATCAACATGCCTTCAAGAATGAAAGCTCTTGACAAACGATTCACTTTAAGTGATACTGAACGACGTTTTAGAAAAGCCTGCGACCAGATCGTCTTGCTGAACCAACGTCTAGGCGAGGTGCAGAAACGCTACAAGATGGCAAAACGTGCAAACAACAGATCGTTCCGCTATAACCTTCGACAGAAACTTGCTGTCATTGAAGGAGCACGCAACATGTATTATGATTATGCCTATTGCAAAGCTGACCAGGTTGCCGAACTTCGCCGGGAGCTGTTCAACGAATCCGTGGAAATCGTGCAGGCGTCCGACTCAGATTATTCTTCCGACTCTGAATAATTATTCAAGTCGTTTTCTTCAAAACGGCCCTTTTAAGAGCCAAACCAATTCAAAAGAAAGTCCATTTTCAAGAATTGTCAATGACCCCAAACCCTCATTTCCCTCATTTCAAATATAAATCCTCCTCCCCCCTCTTTATACAATATTTAACCCATTAACTGCAAGTCGGGGCCTCTCTTACGAAGATCGTATACTATGATTAGTAAAAAAAACTGTTAACGAAGGCCTTTCCGGATGGTAGAAATGCTACTTTTGTGGAAACATGCCCAAAATAGTTCTCAAAAAATAAAAACAGTTGCAGTCACTTTTCAAAGATATCATCAAATCAACACTAGAAATATATTTCGGACCTGTCCTTTCACTATCTCTGAACCCCCAAACCCCGGCAAAAAAATAATAATAATAATAATAAGAAGGCGAAGCGCTCGCTGCCTATTTTGGACTTCTTTTGACTACTACGACCCGGAAAGAGTTCGTAGTGCTGTTAGACCAAAAAATACAGGAAAATATAGGACTTCTCGACACTCGTATCGAAAGCTTCACATATCCTGGAAAGTGGGAAAATAATTACACGTTTATCCATTAACCACACAACAAAATTATGAACTCCTTCGTATCCAAAGCCTTTGCAAATGACAAAATCAAACGCGGTGGAACTTGTATTTGATTAGATAGAAAACATCGTAGAAAAAGGAGAAAATGCTGGTTACCGCATCTTCCCACAACGTTTTCTACAGTCTTCTCTCTCAGGGCTGTTAAAAGTCGGGATTGTTTGGGAAAGGGTTGATGTCATTCTAACAGAATCTGTCTATTTAGTGAAACCTACGGTATCTGCTGTTTTCAGTAATACATGAAAGTATGTGTAACTGAAGAACATATCAACTATGAATATTGCTCGGGTAGTTTTTTCCGGTCTTTCCTCGAGTCTGAAATAAATCGTGCTTGAAGAAAAACTATTTCTTCTTTTTCATAAGCAAACATGATATGATACAGCAATCGCCCAAAATTTCCATGTAGAATTTAATATATATATATAAAGCTTAATATTTCACCGGCAAGCAAAGAACAGCAAAATTTAGGATAAAAAAAAATCATCAATAAATAACTGTTTGACGGTAGTTTTTATTGGTTTGATACAACTATGAAAGAAAAGGTTGTTAATCCATTTACATGCCCACGTGGCTAATCGATTAGCAAACGAGAATGTTCTTCTAAAGTCGTGTGCGTAATTAGCTAAGTGTCAACTCATTTTGGCACAATGTTTAGGTGTCATAATATGACATTGGCATTTTGAGTGTATTAGTCTTAGACCATGCGAGAATATATATAGCCCGAGCCTACCGTAAAAGTTATTAGCAACTAGCTATCCAAATCGATACAACATCAACATGCCTTCAAGAATGAAAGCTCTTGACAAACGATTCACTTTAAGTGATACTGAACGACGTTTTAGAAAAGCCTGCGACCAGATCGTCTTGCTGAACCAACGTCTAGGCGAGGTGCAGAAACGCTACAAGATGGCAAAACGTGCAAACAACAGATCGTTCCGCTATAACCTTCGACTGAAACTTGCTGTCATTGAAGGAGCACGCAACATGTATTATGATTATGCCTATTGCAAAGCTGACCAGGTTGCCGAACTTCGCCGGGAGCTGTTCAACGAATCCGTGGAAATCGTGCAGGCGTCCGACTCAGATTATTCTTCCGACTCTGAATAATTATTCAAGTCGTTTTCTTCAAAACGGCCCTTTTAAGAGCCAAACCAATTCAAAAGAAAGTCCATTTTCAAGAATTGTCAATGACCCCAAACCCTCATTTCCCTCATTTCAAATATAAATCCTCCTCCCCCCTCTTTATACAATATTTAACCCATTAACTGCAAGTCGGGGCCTCTCTTACGAAGATCGTATACTATGATTAGTAAAAAAAACTGTTAACGAAGGCCTTTCCGGATGGTAGAAATGCTACTTTTGTGGAAACATGCCCAAAATAGTTCTCAAAAAATAAAAACAGTTGCAGTCACTTTTCAAAGATATCATCAAATCAACACTAGAAATATATTTCGGACCTGTCCTTTCACTATCTCTGAACCCCCAAACCCCGGCAAAAAAATAATAATAATAATAATAAGAAGGCGAAGCGCTCGCTGCCTATTTTGGACTTCTTTTGACTACTACGACCCGGAAAGAGTTCGTAGTGCTGTTAGACCAAAAAATACAGGAAAATATAGGACTTCTCGACACTCGTATCGAAAGCTTCACATATCCTGGAAAGTGGGAAAATAATTACACGTTTATCCATTAACCACACAACAAAATTATGAACTCCTTCGTATCCAAAGCCTTTGCAAATGACAAAATCAAACGCGGTGGAACTTGTATTTGATTAGATAGAAAACATCGTAGAAAAAGGAGAAAATGCTGGTTACCGCATCTTCCCACAACGTTTTCTACAGTCTTCTCTCTCAGGGCTGTTAAAAGTCGGGATTGTTTGGGAAAGGGTTGATGTCATTCTAACAGAATCTGTCTATTTAGTGAAACCTACGGTATCTGCTGTTTTCAGTAATACATGAAAGTATGTGTAACTGAAGAACATATCAACTATGAATATTGCTCGGGTAGTTTTTTCCGGTCTTTCCTCGAGTCTGAAATAAATCGTGCTTGAAGAAAAACTATTTCTTCTTTTTCATAAGCAAACATGATATGATACAGCAATCGCCCAAAATTTGCATGTAGAATTTAATATATATATATAAAGCTTAATATTTCACAGGCAAGCAAAGAACAGCAAAATTTAGGATAAAAAAAATCATCAATAAATACTTGTTTGACGGTAGTTTTTATTGGTTTGATACAACTGTGAAAGAAAAGGTTGTTAATCCATTTACATGCCCACGTGGCTAATCGATTAGCAAACGAGGATGTTGTTCTAAAGTCGTGTGCGTAATTAGCTAAGTGTCAACTCAATTTGGCACAATGTTTAGGTGTCATAATATGACATTGGCATTTTGAGTGTATTAGTCTTAGACCATGCGAGAATATATATAGCCCGAGCCTACCGTAAAAGTTATTAACAACTAGCTATCCAAATCGATACAACATCAACATGCCTTCAAGAATGAAAGCTCTTGACAAACGATTCACTTTAAGTGATACTGAACGACGTTTTAGAAAAGCCTGCGACCAGATCGTCTTGCTGAACCAACGTCTAGGCGAGGTGCAGAAACGCTACAAGATGGCAAAACGTGCAAACAACAGATCGTTCCGCTATAACCTTCGACAGAAACTTGCTGTCATTGAAGGAGCACGCAACATGTATTATGATTATGCCTATTGCAAAGCTGACCAGGTTGCCGAACTTCGCCGGGAGCTGTTCAACGAATCCGTGGAAATCGTGCAGGCGTCCGACTCAGATTATTCTTCCGACTCTGAATAATTATTCAAGTCGTTTTCTTCAAAACGGCCCTTTTAAGAGCCAAACCAATTCAAAAGAAAGTCCATTTTCAAGAATTGTCAATGACCCCAAACCCTCATTTCCCTCATTTCAAATATAAATCCTCCTCCCCCCTCTTTATACAATATTTAACCCATTAACTGCAAGTCGGGGCCTCTCTTACGAAGATCGTATACTATGATTAGTAAAAAAAACTGTTAACGAAGGCCTTTCCGGATGGTAGAAATGCTACTTTTGTGGAAACATGCCCAAAATAGTTCTCAAAAAATAAAAACAGTTGCAGTCACTTTTCAAAGATATCATCAAATCAACACTAGAAATATATTTCGGACCTGTCCTTTCACTATCTCTGAACCCCCAAACCCCGGCAAAAAAATAATAATAATAATAATAAGAAGGCGAAGCGCTCGCTGCCTATTTTGGACTTCTTTTGACTACTACGACCCGGAAAGAGTTCGTAGTGCTGTTAGACCAAAAAATACAGGAAAATATAGGACTTCTCGACACTCGTATCGAAAGCTTCACATATCCTGGAAAGTGGGAAAATAATTACACGTTTATCCATTAACCACACAACAAAATTATGAACTCCTTCGTATCCAAAGCCTTTGCAAATGACAAAATCAAACGCGGTGGAACTTGTATTTGATTAGATAGAAAACATCGTAGAAAAAGGAGAAAATGCTGGTTACCGCATCTTCCCACAACGTTTTCTACAGTCTTCTCTCTCAGGGCTGTTAAAAGTCGGGATTGTTTGGGAAAGGGTTGATGTCATTCTAACAGAATCTGTCTATTTAGTGAAACCTACGGTATCTGCTGTTTTCAGTAATACATGAAAGTATGTGTAACTGAAGAACATATCAACTATGAATATTGCTCGGGTAGTTTTTTCCGGTCTTTCCTCGAGTCTGAAATAAATCGTGCTTGAAGAAAAACTATTTCTTCTTTTTCATAAGCAAACATGATATGATACAGCAATCGCCCAAAATTTGCATGTAGAATTTAATATATATATATAAAGCTTAATATTTCACCGGCAAGCAAAGAACAGCAAAATTTAGGATAAAAAAAAATCATCAATAAATAACTGTTTGACGGTAGTTTTTATTGGTTTGATACAACTGTGAAAGAAAAGGTTGTTAATCCATTTACATGCCCACGTGGCTAATCGATTAGCAAACGAGAATGTTCTTCTAAAGTCGTGTGCGTAATTAGCTAAGTGTCAACTCATTTTGGCACAATGTTTAGGTGTCATAATATGACATTGGCATTTTGAGTGTATTAGTCTTAGACCATGCGAGAATATATATAGCCCGAGCCTACCGTAAAAGTTATTAACAACTAGCTATCCAAATCGATACAACATCAACATGCCTTCAAGAATGAAAGCTCTTGACAAACGATTCACTTTAAGTGATACTGAACGACGTTTTAGAAAAGCCTGCGACCAGATCGTCTTGCTGAACCAACGTCTAGGCGAGGTGCAGAAACGCTACAAGATGGCAAAACGTGCAAACAACAGATCGTTCCGCTATAACCTTCGACTGAAACTTGCTGTCATTGAAGGAGCACGCAACATGTATTATGATTATGCCTATTGCAAAGCTGACCAGGTTGCCGAACTTCGCCGGGAGCTGTTCAACGAATCCGTGGAAATCGTGCAGGCGTCCGACTCAGATTATTCTTCCGACTCTGAATAATTATTCAAGTCTTTTTCTTCAAAACGGCCCTTTTAAGAGCCAAACCAATTCAAAAGAAAGTCCATTTTCAAGAATTGTCAATGACCCCAAACCCTCATTTCCCTCATTTCAAATATAAATCCTCCTCCCCCCTCTTTATACAATATTTAACCCATTAACTGCAAGTCGGGGCCTCTCTTACGAAGATCGTATACTATGATTAGTAAAAAAAACTGTTAACGAAGGCCTTTCCGGATGGTAGAAATGCTACTTTTCTGGAAACATGCCCAAAATAGTTCTCAAAAAATAAAAAAAGTTGCAGTCACTTTTCAAAGATATCATCAAATCAACACTAGAAATATATTTCGGACCTGTCCTTTCACTATCTCTGAACCCCCAAACCCCGGCAAAAAAAAAAATAATAATATTAAGAAGGCGAAGCGCTCGCTGCCTATTTTGGACTTCTTTTGACTACTACGACCCGGAAAGAGTTCGTAGTGCTGTTAGACCAAAAAATACAGGAAAATATAGGACTTCTCGACACTCGTATCGAAAGCTTCACATATCCTGGAAAGTGGGAAAATAATTACACGTTTATCCATTAACCACACAACAAAATTATGAACTCCTTCGTATCCAAAGCCTTTGCAAATGACAAAATCAAACGCGGCCCCAATTGTGGAACTTGTATTTGATTAGATAGAAAACATCGTAGAAAAAGGAGAAAATGCTGGTTACCGCATCTTCCCACAACGTTTTCTACAGTCTTCTCTCTCAGGGCTGTTAAAAGTCGGGATTGTTTGGGAAAGGGTTGATGTCATTCTAACAGAATCTGTCTATTTAGTGAAACCTACGGTATCTGCTGTTTTCAGTAATACATGAAAGTATGTGTAACTGAAGAACATATCAACTATGAATATTGCTCGGGTAGTTTTTTCCGGTCTTTCCTCGAGTCTGAAATAAATCGTGCTTGAAGAAAAACTATTTCTTCTTTTTCATAAGCAAACATGATATGATACAGCAATCGCCCAAAATTTGCATGTAGAATTTAATATATATATATAAAGCTTAATATTTCACCGGCAAGCAAAGAACAGCAAAATTTAGGATAAAAAAAATCATCAATAAATAACTGTTTGACGGTAGTTTTTATTGGTTTGATACAACTGTGAAAGAAAAGGTTGTTAATCCATTTACATGCCCACGTGGCTAATCGATTAGCAAACGAGAATGTTCTTCTAAAGTCGTGTGCGTAATTAGCTAAGTGTCAACTCATTTTGGCACAATGTTTAGGTGTCATAATATGACATTGGCATTTTGAGTGTATTAGTCTTAGACCATGCGAGAATATATATAGCCCGAGCCTACCGTAAAAGTTATTAACAACTAGCTATCCAAATCGATACAACATCAACATGCCTTCAAGAATGAAAGCTCTTGACAAACGATTCACTTTAAGTGATACTGAACGACGTTTTAGAAAAGCCTGCGACCAGATCGTCTTGCTGAACCAACGTCTAGGCGAGGTGCAGAAACGCTACAAGATGGCAAAACGTGCAAACAACAGATCGTTCCGCTATAACCTTCGACTGAAACTTGCTGTCATTGAAGGAGCACGCAACATGTATTATGATTATGCCTATTGCAAAGCTGACCAGGTTGCCGAACTTCGCCGGGAGCTGTTCAACGAATCCGTGGAAATCGTGCAGGCGTCCGACTCAGATTATTCTTCCGACTCTGAATAATTATTCAAGTCGTTTTCTTCAAAACGGCCCTTTTAAGAGCCAAACCAATTCAAAAGAAAGTCCATTTTCAAGAATTGTCAATGACCCCAAACCCTCATTTCCCTCATTTCAAATATAAATCCTCCTCCCCCCTCTTTATACAATATTTAACCCATTAACTGCAAGTCGGGGCCTCTCTTACGAAGATCGTATACTATGATTAGTAAAAAAAACTGTTAACGAAGGCCTTTCCGGATGGTAGAAATGCTACTTTTGTGGAAACATGCCCAAAATAGTTCTCAAAAAATAAAAACAGTTGCAGTCACTTTTCAAAGATATCATCAAATCAACACTAGAAATATATTTCGGACCTGTCCTTTCACTATCTCTGAACCCCCAAACCCCGGCAAAAAAATAATAATAATAATAATAAGAAGGCGAAGCGCTCGCTGCCTATTTTGGACTTCTTTTGACTACTACGACCCGGAAAGAGTTCGTAGTGCTGTTAGACCAAAAAATACAGGAAAATATAGGACTTCTCGACACTCGTATCGAAAGCTTCACATATCCTGGAAAGTGGGAAAATAATTACACGTTTATCCATTAACCACACAACAAAATTATGAACTCCTTCGTATCCAAAGCCTTTGCAAATGACAAAATCAAACGCGGTGGAACTTGTATTTGATTAGATAGAAAACATCGTAGAAAAAGGAGAAAATGCTGGTTACCGCATCTTCCCACAACGTTTTCTACAGTCTTCTCTCTCAGGGCTGTTAAAAGTCGGGATTGTTTGGGAAAGGGTTGATGTCATTCTAACAGAATCTGTCTATTTAGTGAAACCTACGGTATCTGCTGTTTTCAGTAATACATGAAAGTATGTGTAACTGAAGAACATATCAACTATGAATATTGCTCGGGTAGTTTTTTCCGGTCTTTCCTCGAGTCTGAAATAAATCGTGCTTGAAGAAAAACTATTTCTTCTTTTTCATAAGCAAACATGATATGATACAGCAATCGCCCAAAATTTGCATGTAGAATTTAATATATATATATAAAGCTTAATATTTCACAGGCAAGCAAAGAACAGCAAAATTTAGGATAAAAAAAATCATCAATAAATACTTGTTTGACGGTAGTTTTTATTGGTTTGATACAACTGTGAAAGAAAAGGTTGTTAATCCATTTACATGCCCACGTGGCTAATCGATTAGCAAACGAGGATGTTGTTCTAAAGTCGTGTGCGTAATTAGCTAAGTGTCAACTCAATTTGGCACAATGTTTAGGTGTCATAATATGACATTGGCATTTTGAGTGTATTAGTCTTAGACCATGCGAGAATATATATAGCCCGAGCCTACCGTAAAAGTTATTAACAACTAGCTATCCAAATCGATACAACATCAACATGCCTTCAAGAATGAAAGCTCTTGACAAACGATTCACTTTAAGTGATACTGAACGACGTTTTAGAAAAGCCTGCGACCAGATCGTCTTGCTGAACCAACGTCTAGGCGAGGTGCAGAAACGCTACAAGATGGCAAAACGTGCAAACAACAGATCGTTCCGCTATAACCTTCGACAGAAACTTGCTGTCATTGAAGGAGCACGCAACATGTATTATGATTATGCCTATTGCAAAGCTGACCAGGTTGCCGAACTTCGCCGGGAGCTGTTCAACGAATCCGTGGAAATCGTGCAGGCGTCCGACTCAGATTATTCTTCCGACTCTGAATAATTATTCAAGTCGTTTTCTTCAAAACGGCCCTTTTAAGAGCCAAACCAATTCAAAAGAAAGTCCATTTTCAAGAATTGTCAATGACCCCAAACCCTCATTTCCCTCATTTCAAATATAAATCCTCCTCCCCCCTCTTTATACAATATTTAACCCATTAACTGCAAGTCGGGGCCTCTCTTACGAAGATCGTATACTATGATTAGTAAAAAAAACTGTTAACGAAGGCCTTTCCGGATGGTAGAAATGCTACTTTTGTGGAAACATGCCCAAAATAGTTCTCAAAAAATAAAAACAGTTGCAGTCACTTTTCAAAGATATCATCAAATCAACACTAGAAATATATTTCGGACCTGTCCTTTCACTATCTCTGAACCCCCAAACCCCGGCAAAAAAATAATAATAATAATAATAAGAAGGCGAAGCGCTCGCTGCCTATTTTGGACTTCTTTTGACTACTACGACCCGGAAAGAGTTCGTAGTGCTGTTAGACCAAAAAATACAGGAAAATATAGGACTTCTCGACACTCGTATCGAAAGCTTCACATATCCTGGAAAGTGGGAAAATAATTACACGTTTATCCATTAACCACACAACAAAATTATGAACTCCTTCTTATCCAAAGCCTTTGCAAATGACAAAATCAAACGCGGTGGAACTTGTATTTGATTAGATAGAAAACATCGTAGAAAAAGGAGAAAATGCTGGTTACCGCATCTTCCCACAACGTTTTCTACAGTCTTCTCTCTCAGGGCTGTTAAAAGTCGGGATTGTTTGGGAAAGGGTTGATGTCATTCTAACAGAATCTGTCTATTTAGTGAAACCTACGGTATCTGCTGTTTTCAGTAATACATGAAAGTATGTGTAACTGAAGAACATATCAACTATGAATATTGCTCGGGTAGTTTTTTCCGGTCTTTCCTCGAGTCTGAAATAAATCGTGCTTGAAGAAAAACTATTTCTTCTTTTTCATAAGCAAACATGATATGATACAGCAATCGCCCAAAATTTGCATGTAGAATTTAATATATATATATAAAGCTTAATATTTCACCGGCAAGCAAAGAACAGCAAAATTTAGGATAAAAAAAAATCATCAATAAATAACTGTTTGACGGTAGTTTTTATTGGTTTGATACAACTGTGAAAGAAAAGGTTGTTAATCCATTTACATGCCCACGTGGCTAATCGATTAGCAAACGAGAATGTTCTTCTAAAGTCGTGTGCGTAATTAGCTAAGTGTCAACTCATTTTGGCACAATGTTTAGGTGTCATAATATGACATTGGCATTTTGAGTGTATTAGTCTTAGACCATGCGAGAATATATATAGCCCGAGCCTACCGTAAAAGTTATTAACAACTAGCTATCCAAATCGATACAACATCAACATGCCTTCAAGAATGAAAGCTCTTGACAAACGATTCACTTTAAGTGATACTGAACGACGTTTTAGAAAAGCCTGCGACCAGATCGTCTTGCTGAACCAACGTCTAGGCGAGGTGCAGAAACGCTACAAGATGGCAAAACGTGCAAACAACAGATCGTTCCGCTATAACCTTCGACTGAAACTTGCTGTCATTGAAGGAGCACGCAACATGTATTATGATTATGCCTATTGCAAAGCTGACCAGGTTGCCGAACTTCGCCGGGAGCTGTTCAACGAATCCGTGGAAATCGTGCAGGCGTCCGACTCAGATTATTCTTCCGACTCTGAATAATTATTCAAGTCTTTTTCTTCAAAACGGCCCTTTTAAGAGCCAAACCAATTCAAAAGAAAGTCCATTTTCAAGAATTGTCAATGACCCCAAACCCTCATTTCCCTCATTTCAAATATAAATCCTCCTCCCCCCTCTTTATACAATATTTAACCCATTAACTGCAAGTCGGGGCCTCTCTTACGAAGATCGTATACTATGATTAGTAAAAAAAACTGTTAACGAAGGCCTTTCCGGATGGTAGAAATGCTACTTTTCTGGAAACATGCCCAAAATAGTTCTCAAAAAATAAAAAAAGTTGCAGTCACTTTTCAAAGATATCATCAAATCAACACTAGAAATATATTTCGGACCTGTCCTTTCACTATCTCTGAACCCCCAAACCCCGGCAAAAAAAAAAATAATAATATTAAGAAGGCGAAGCGCTCGCTGCCTATTTTGGACTTCTTTTGACTACTACGACCCGGAAAGAGTTCGTAGTGCTGTTAGACCAAAAAATACAGGAAAATATAGGACTTCTCGACACTCGTATCGAAAGCTTCACATATCCTGGAAAGTGGGAAAATAATTACACGTTTATCCATTAACCACACAACAAAATTATGAACTCCTTCGTATCCAAAGCCTTTGCAAATGACAAAATCAAACGCGGCCCCAATTGTGGAACTTGTATTTGATTAGATAGAAAACATCGTAGAAAAAGGAGAAAATGCTGGTTACCGCATCTTCCCACAACGTTTTCTACAGTCTTCTCTCTCAGGGCTGTTAAAAGTCGGGATTGTTTGGGAAAGGGTTGATGTCATTCTAACAGAATCTGTCTATTTAGTGAAACCTACGGTATCTGCTGTTTTCAGTAATACATGAAAGTATGTGTAACTGAAGAACATATCAACTATGAATATTGCTCGGGTAGTTTTTTCCGGTCTTTCCTCGAGTCTGAAATAAATCGTGCTTGAAGAAAAACTATTTCTTCTTTTTCATAAGCAAACATGATATGATACAGCAATCGCCCAAAATTTCCATGTAGAATTTAATATATATATATATAAAGCTTAATATTTCACCGGCAAGCAAAGAACAGCAAAATTTAGGATAAAAAAAATCATCAATAAATAACTGTTTGACGGTAGTTTTTATTGGTTTGATACAACTGTGAAAGAAAAGGTTGTTAATCCATTTACATGCCCACGTGGCTAATCGATTAGCAAACGAGGATGTTGTTCTAAAGTCGTGTGCGTAATTAGCTAAGTGTCAACTCAATTTGGCACAATGTTTAGGTGTCATAATATGACATTGGCATTTTGAGTGTATTAGTCTTAGACCATGCGAGAATATATATAGCCCGAGCCTACCGTAAAAGTTATTAACAACTAGCTATCCAAATCGATACAACATCAACATGCCTTCAAGAATGAAAGCTCTTGACAAACGATTCACTTTAAGTGATATTGAACGACGTTTTAGAAAAGCCTGCGACCAGATCGTCTTGCTGAACCAACGTCTAGGCGAGGTGCAGAAACGCTACAAGATGGCAAAACGTGCAAACAACCGATCGTTCCGCTATAACCTTCGACTGAAACTTGCTGTCATTGAAGGAGCACGCAACATGTATTATGATTATGCCTATTGCAAAGCTGACCAGGTTGCCGAACTTCGCCGGGAGCTGTTCAACGAATCCGTGGAAATCGTGCAGGCGTCCGACTCAGATTATTTTTCCTACTCTTAATAATTATTCAAGTCGTTTTCTTCAAAACGGCCCTTTTAAGAGCCAAACCAATTCAAAAGAAAGTCCATTTTCAAGAATTGTCAATGACCCCAAACCCTCATTTCCCTCATTTCAAATATAAATCCTCCTCCCCCCTCTTTATACAATATTTAACCCATTAACTGCAAGTCGGGGCCTCTCTTACGAAGATCGTATACTATGATTAGTAAAAAAAACTGTTAACGAAGGCCTTTCCGGATGGTAGAAATGCTACTTTTCTGGAAACATGCCCAAAATAGTTCTCAAAAAATAAAAAAAGTTGCAGTCACTTTTCAAAGATATCATCAAATCAACACTAGAAATATATTTCGGACCTGTCCTTTCACTATCTCTGAACCCCCAAACCCCGGCAAAAAAAAATAATAATAATAAGAAGGCGAAGCGCTCGCTGCCTATTTCGGACTTCTTTTGACTACTACGACCCGGAAAGAGTTCGTAGTGCTGTTAGACCAAAAAAAATACAGGAAAATATAGGACTTCTCGACACTCGTATCGAAAGCTTCACATATCCTGGAAAATGGGAAAATAATTACACGTTTATCCATTAACCACACAACAAAATTATGAACTCCTTCGTATCCAAAGCCTTTGCAAATGACAAAATCAAACGCGGCCCCAATTGTGGAACTTGTATTTGATTAGATAGAAAACATCGTAGAAAAAGGAGAAAATGCTGGTTACCGCATCTTCCCACAACGTTTTCTACAGTCTTCTCTCTCAGGGCTGTTAAAAGTCGGGATTGTTTGGGAAAGGGTTGATGTCATTCTAACAGAATCTGTCTATTTAGTGAAACCTACGGTATCTGCTGTTTTCAGTAATACATGAAAGTATGTGTAACTGAAGAACATATCAACTATGAATATTGCTCGGGTAGTTTTTTCCGGTCTTTCCTCGAGTCTGAAATAAATCGTGCTTGAAGAAAAACTATTTCTTCTTTTTCATAAGCAAACATGATATGATACAGCAATCGCCCAAAATTTGCATGTAGAATTTAATATATATATATAAAGCTTAATATTTCACCGGCAAGCAAAGAACAGCAAAATTTAGGATAAAAAAAATCATCAATAAATAACTGTTTGACGGTAGTTTTTATTGGTTTGATACAACTGTGAAAGAAAAGGTTGTTAATCCATTTACATGCCCACGTGGCTAATCGATTAGCAAACGAGGATGTTGTTCTAAAGTCGTGTGCGTAATTAGCTAAGTGTCAACTCAATTTGGCACAATGTTTAGGTGTCATAATATGACATTGGCATTTTGAGTGTATTAGTCTTAGACCATGCGAGAATATATATAGCCCGAGCCTACCGTAAAAGTTATTAACAACTAGCTATCCAAATCGATACAACATCAACATGCCTTCAAGAATGAAAGCTCTTGACAAACGATTCACTTTAAGTGATACTGAACGACGTTTTAGAAAAGCCTGCGACCAGATCGTCTTGCTGAACCAACGTCTAGGCGAGGTGCAGAAACGCTACAAGATGGCAAAACGTGCAAACAACCGATCGTTCCGCTATAGCCTTCGACTGAAACTTGCTGTCATTGAAGGAGCACGCAACATGTATTATGATTATGCCTATTGCAAAGCTGACCAGGTTGCCGAACTTCGCCGGGAGCTGTTCAACGAATCCGTGGAAATCGTGCAGGCGTCCGACTCAGATTATTCTTCCGACTCTGAATAATTATTCAAGTCTTTTTCTTCAAAACGGCCCTTTTAAGAGCCAAACCAATTCAAAAGAAAGTCCATTTTCAAGAATTGTCAATGACCCCAAACCCTCATTTCCCTCATTTCAAATATAAATCCTCCTCCCCCCTCTTTATACAATATTTAACCCATTAACTGCAAGTCGGGGCCTCTCTTACGAAGATCGTATACTATGATTAGTAAAAAAACTGTTAACGAAGGCCTTTCCGGATGGTAGAAATGCTACTTTTGTGGAAACATGCCCAAAATAGTTCTCAAAAAATAAAAAAAGTTGCAGTCACTTTTCAAAGATATCATCAAATCAACACTAGAAATATATTTCGGACCTGTCCTTTCACTATCTCTGAACCCCCAAACCCCGGCAAAAAAAAAATAATAATAATAAGAAGGCGAAGCGCTCGCTGCCTATTTCGGACTTCTTTTGACTACTACGACCCGGAAAGAGTTCGTAGTGCTGTTAGACCAAAAAATACAGGAAAATATAGGACTTCTCGACACTCGTATCGAAAGCTTCACATATCCTGGAAAGTGGGAAAATAATTACACGTTTATCCATTAACCACACAACAAAATTATGAACTCCTTCGTATCCAAAGCCTTTGCAAATGACAAAATCAAACGCGGCCCCAATTGTGGAACTTGTATTTGATTAGATAGAAAACATCGTAGAAAAAGGAGAAAATGCTGGTTACCGCATCTTCCCACAACGTTTTCTACAGTCTTCTCTCTCAGGGCTGTTAAAAGTCGGGATTGTTTGGGAAAGGGTTGATGTCATTCTAACAGAATCTGTCTATTTAGTGAAACCTACGGTATCTGCTGTTTTCAGTAATACATGAAAGTATGTGTAACTGAAGAACATATCAACTATGAATATTGCTCGGGTAGTTTTTTCCGGTCTTTCCTCGAGTCTGAAATAAATCGTGCTTGAAGAAAAACTATTTCTTCTTTTTCATAAGCAAACATGATATGATACAGCAATCGCCCGAAATTTCCATGTAGAATTTAATATATATATATAAAGCTTAATATTTCACCGGCAAGCAAAGAACAGCAAAATTTAGGATAAAAAAAATCATCAATAAATAACTGTTTGACGGTAGTTTTTATTGGTTTCATACAACTGTGAAAGAAAAGGTTGTTAATCCATTTACATGCCCACGTGGCTAATCGATTAGCAAACGAGGATGTTGTTCTAAAGTCGTGTGCGTAATTAGCTAAGTGTCAACTCATTTTGGCACAATGTTTAGGTGTCATAATATGACATTGGCATTTTGAGTGTATTAGTCTTAGACCATGCGAGAATATATATAGCCCGAGCCTACCGTAAAAGTTATTAACAACTAGCTATCCAAATCGATACAACATCAACATGCCTTCAAGAATGAAAGCTCTTGACAAACGATTCACTTTAAGTGATACTGAACGACGTTTTAGAAAAGCCTGCGACCAGATCGTCTTGCTGAACCAACGTCTAGGCGAGGTGCAGAAACGCTACAAGATGGCAAAACGTGCAAACAACAGATCGTTCCGCTATAACCTTCGACAGAAACTTGCTGTCATTGAAGGAGCACGCAACATGTATTATGATTATGCCTATTGCAAAGCTGACCAGGTTGCCGAACTTCGCCGGGAGCTGTTCAACGAATCCGTGGAAATCGTGCAGGCGTCCGACTCAGATTATTCTTCCGACTCTGAATAATTATTCAAGTCGTTTTCTTCAAAACGGCCCTTTTAAGAGCCAAACCAATTCAAAAGAAAGTCCATTTTCAAGAATTGTCAATGACCCCAAACCCTCATTTCCCTCATTTCAAATATAAATCCTCCTCCCCCCTCTTTATACAATATTTAACCCATTAACTGCAAGTCGGGGCCTCTCTTACGAAGATCGTATACTATGATTAGTAAAAAAAACTGTTAACGAAGGCCTTTCCGGATGGTAGAAATGCTACTTTTGTGGAAACATGCCCAAAATAGTTCTCAAAAAATAAAAACAGTTGCAGTCACTTTTCAAAGATATCATCAAATCAACACTAGAAATATATTTCGGACCTGTCCTTTCACTATCTCTGAACCCCCAAACCCCGGCAAAAAAAAAATAATAATAATAATAAGAAGGCGAAGCGCTCGCTGCCTATTTTGGACTTCTTTTGACTACTACGACCCGGAAAGAGTTCGTAGTGCTGTTAGACCAAAAAATACAGGAAAATATAGGACTTCTCGACACTCGTATCGAAAGCTTCACATATCCTGGAAAGTGGGAAAATAATTACACGTTTATCCATTAACCACACAACAAAATTATGAACTCCTTCGTATCCAAAGCCTTTGCAAATGACAAAATCAAACGCGGTGGAACTTGTATTTGATTAGATAGAAAACATCGTAGAAAAAGGAGAAAATGCTGGTTACCGCATCTTCCCACAACGTTTTCTACAGTCTTCTCTCTCAGGGCTGTTAAAAGTCGGGATTGTTTGGGAAAGGGTTGATGTCATTCTAACAGAATCTGTCTATTTAGTGAAACCTACGGTATCTGCTGTTTTCAGTAATACATGAAAGTATGTGTAACTGAAGAACATATCAACTATGAATATTGCTCGGGTAGTTTTTTCCGGTCTTTCCTCGAGTCTGAAATAAATCGTGCTTGAAGAAAAACTATTTCTTCTTTTTCATAAGCAAACATGATATGATACAGCAATCGCCCAAAATTTCCATGTAGAATTTAATATATATATATAAAGCTTAATATTTCACCGGCAAGCAAAGAACAGCAAAATTTAGGATAAAAAAAAATCATCAATAAATAACTGTTTGACGGTAGTTTTTATTGGTTTGATACAACTGTGAAAGAAAAGGTTGTTAATCCATTTACATGCCCACGTGGCTAATCGATTAGCAAACGAGAATGTTCTTCTAAAGTCGTGTGCGTAATTAGCTAAGTGTCAACTCATTTTGGCACAATGTTTAGCTGTCATAATATGACATTGGCATTTTGAGTGTATTAGTCTTAGACCATGCGAGAATATATATAGCCCGAGCCTACCGTAAAAGTTATTAACAACTAGCTATCCAAATCGATACAACATCAACATGCCTTCAAGAATGAAAGCTCTTGACAAACGATTCACTTTAAGTGATACTGAACGACGTTTTAGAAAAGCCTGCGACCAGATCGTCTTGCTGAACCAACGTCTAGGCGAGGTGCAGAAACGCTACAAGATGGCAAAACGTGCAAACAACAGATCGTTCCGCTATAACCTTCGACTGAAACTTGCTGTCATTGAAGGAGCACGCAACATGTATTATGATTATGCCTATTGCAAAGCTGACCAGGTTGCCGAACTTCGCCGGGAGCTGTTCAACGAATCCGTGGAAATCGTGCAGGCGTCCGACTCAGATTATTCTTCCGACTCTGAATAATTATTCAAGTCTTTTTCTTCAAAACGGCCCTTTTAAGAGCCAAACCAATTCAAAAGAAAGTCCATTTTCAAGAATTGTCAATGACCCCAAACCCTCATTTCCCTCATTTCAAATATAAATCCTCCTCCCCCCTCTTTATACAATATTTAACCCATTAACTGCAAGTCGGGGCCTCTCTTACGAAGATCGTATACTATGATTAGTAAAAAAAACTGTTAACGAAGGCCTTTCCGGATGGTAGAAATGCTACTTTTCTGGAAACATGCCCAAAATAGTTCTCAAAAAATAAAAAAAGTTGCAGTCACTTTTCAAAGATATCATCAAATCAACACTAGAAATATATTTCGGACCTGTCCTTTCACTATCTCTGAACCCCCAAACCCCGGCAAAAAAAAAAATAATAATATTAAGAAGGCGAAGCGCTCGCTGCCTATTTTGGACTTCTTTTGACTACTACGACCCGGAAAGAGTTCGTAGTGCTGTTAGACCAAAAAATACAGGAAAATATAGGACTTCTCGACACTCGTATCGAAAGCTTCACATATCCTGGAAAATGGGAAAATAATTACACGTTTATCCATTAACCACACAACAAAATTATGAACTCCTTCGTATCCAAAGCCTTTGCAAATGACAAAATCAAACGCGGCCCCAATTGTGGAACTTGTATTTGATTAGATAGAAAACATCGTAGAAAAAGGAGAAAATGCTGGTTACCGCATCTTCCCACAACGTTTTCTACAGTCTTCTCTCTCAGGGCTGTTAAAAGTCGGGATTGTTTGGGAAAGGGTTGATGTCATTCTAACAGAATCTGTCTATTTAGTGAAACCTACGGTATCTGCTGTTTTCAGTAATACATGAAAGTATGTGTAACTGAAGAACATATCAACTATGAATATTGCTCGGGTAGTTTTTTCCGGTCTTTCCTCGAGTCTGAAATAAATCGTGCTTGAAGAAAAACTATTTCTTCTTTTTCATAAGCAAACATGATATGATACAGCAATCGCCCAAAATTTCCATGTAGAATTTAATATATATATATAAAGCTTAATATTTCACCGGCAAGCAAAGAACAGCAAAATTTAGGATAAAAAAAATCATCAATAAATAACTGTTTGACGGTAGTTTTTATTGGTTTGATACAACTGTGAAAGAAAAGGTTGTTAATCCATTTACATGCCCACGTGGCTAATCGATTAGCAAACGAGGATGTTGTTCTAAAGTCGTGTGCGTAATTAGCTAAGTGTCAACTCATTTTGGCACAATGTTTAGGTGTCATAATATGACATTGGCATTTTGAGTGTATTAGTCTTAGACCATGCGAGAATATATATAGCCCGAGCCTACCGTAAAAGTTATTAGCAACTAGCTATCCAAATCGATACAACATCAACATGCCTTCAAGAATGAAAGCTCTTGACAAACGATTCACTTTAAGTGATACTGAACGACGTTTTAGAAAAGCCTGCGACCAGATCGTCTTGCTGAACCAACGTCTAGGCGAGGTGCAGAAACGCTACAAGATGGCAAAACGTGCAAACAACAGATCGTTCCGCTATAACCTTCGACTGAAACTTGCTGTCATTGAAGGAGCACGCAACATGTATTATGATTATGCCTATTGCAAAGCTGACCAGGTTGCCGAACTTCGCCGGGAGCTGTTCAACGAATCCGTGGAAATCGTGCAGGCGTCCGACTCAGATTATTCTTCCGACTCTGAATAATTATTCAAGTCGTTTTCTTCAAAACGGCCCTTTTAAGAGCCAAACCAATTCAAAAGAAAGTCCATTTTCAAGAATTGTCAATGACCCCAAACCCTCATTTCCCTCATTTCAAATATAAATCCTCCTCCCCCCTCTTTATACAATATTTAACCCATTAACTGCAAGTCGGGGCCTCTCTTACGAAGATCGTATACTATGATTAGTAAAAAAAACTGTTAACGAAGGCCTTTCCGGATGGTAGAAATGCTACTTTTCTGGAAACATGCCCAAAATAGTTCTCAAAAAATAAAAAAAGTTGCAGTCACTTTTCAAAGATATCATCAAATCAACACTAGAAATATATTTCCGACCTGTCCTTTCACTATCTCTGAACCCCCAAACCCCGGCAAAAAAAAAAATAATAATAATAATAAGAAGGCGAAGCGCTCGCTGCCTATTTTGGACTTCTTTTGACTACTACGACCCGGAAAGAGTTCGTAGTGCTGTTAGACCTAAAAATACAGGAGAATATAGGACTTCTCGACACTCGTATCGAAAGTTTCACATATCCTGGAAAGTGGGAAAATAATTACACGTTTATCCATTAACCACACAACAAAATTATGAACTCCTTCGTATCCAAAGCCTTTGCAAATGACAAAATCAAACGCGGCCCCAATTGTGGAACTTGTATTTGATTAGATAGAAAACATCGTAGAAAAAGGAGAAAATGCTGGTTACCGCATCTTCCCACAACGTTTTCTACAGTCTTCTCTCTCAGGGCTGTTAAAAGTCGGGATTGTTTGGGAAAGGGTTGATGTCATTCTAACAGAATCTGTCTATTTAGTGAAACCTACGGTATCTGCTGTTTTCAGTAATACATGAAAGTATGTGTAACTGAAGAACATATCAACTATGAATATTGCTCGGGTAGTTTTTTCCGGTCTTTCCTCGAGTCTGAAATAAATCGTGCTTGAAGAAAAACTATTTCTTCTTTTTCATAAGCAAACATGATATGATACAGCAATCGCCCAAAATTTGCATGTAGAATTTAATATATATATATAAAGCTTAATATTTCACCGGCAAGCAAAGAACAGCAAAATTTAGGATAAAAAAAATCATCAATAAATAACTGTTTGACGGTAGTTTTTATTGGTTTGATACAACTGTGAAAGAAAAGGTTGTTAATCCATTTACATGCCCACGTGGCTAATCGATTAGCAAACGAGGATGTTGTTCTAAAGTCGTGTGCGTAATTAGCTAAGTGTCAACTCATTTTGGCACAATGTTTAGCTGTCATAATATGACATTGGCATTTTGAGTGTATTAGTCTTAGACCATGCGAGAATATATATAGCCCGAGCCTACCGTAAAAGTTATTAACAACTAGCTATCCAAATCGTTACAACATCAACATGCCTTCAAGAATGAAAGCTCTTGACAAACGATTCACTTTAAGTGATACTGAACGACGTTTTAGAAAAGCCTGCGACCAGATCGTCTTGCTGAACCAACGTCTAGGCGAGGTGCAGAAACGCTACAAGATGGCAAAACGTGCAAACAACAGATCGTTCCGCTATAACCTTCGACTGAAACTTGCTGTCATTGAAGGAGCACGCAACATGTATTATGATTATGCCTATTGCAAAGCTGACCAGGTTGCCGAACTTCGCCGGGAGCTGTTCAACGAATCCGTGGAAATCGTGCAGGCGTCCGACTCAGATTATTCTTCCGACTCTGAATAATTATTCAAGTCGTTTTCTTCAAAACGGCCCTTTTAAGAGCCAAACCAATTCAAAAGAAAGTCCATTTTCAAGAATTGTCAATGACCCCAAACCCTCATTTCCCTCATTTCAAATATAAATCCTCCTCCCCCCTCTTTATACAATATTTAACCCATTAACTGCAAGTCGGGGCCTCTCTTACGAAGATCGTATACTATGATTAGTAAAAAAAACTGTTAACGAAGGCCTTTCCGGATGGTAGAAATGCTACTTTTCTGGAAACATGCCCAAAATAGTTCTCAAAAAATAAAAAAAGTTGCAGTCACTTTTCAAAGATATCATCAAATCAACACTAGAAATATATTTCGGACCTGTCCTTTCACTATCTCTGAACCCCCAAACCCCGGCAAAAAAAAAATAATAATAAGAAGAAGGCGAAGCGCTCGCTGCCTATTTTGGACTTCTTTTGACTACTACGACCCGGAAAGAGTTCGTAGTGCTGTTAGACCAAAAAATACAGGAAAATATAGGACTTCTCGACACTCGTATCGAAAGCTTCACATATCCTGGAAAGTGGGAAAATAATTACACGTTTATCCATTAACCACACAACAAAATTATGAACTCCTTCGTATCCAAAGCCTTTGCAAATGACAAAATCAAACGCGGCCCCAATTGTGGAACTTGTATTTGATTAGATAGAAAACATCGTAGAAAAAGGAGAAAATGCTGGTTACCGCATCTTCCCACAACGTTTTCTACAGTCTTCTCTCTCAGGGCTGTTAAAAGTCGGGATTGTTTGGGAAAGGGTTGATGTCATTCTAACAGAATCTGTCTATTTAGTGAAACCTACGGTATCTGCTGTTTTCAGTAATACATGAAAGTATGTGTAACTGAAGAACATATCAACTATGAATATTGCTCGGGTAGTTTTTTCCGGTCTTTCCTCGAGTCTGAAATAAATCGTGCTTGAAGAAAAACTATTTCTTCTTTTTCATAAGCAAACATGATATGATACAGCAATCGCGCAAAATTTGCATGTAGAATTTTATATATATATATAAAGCTTAATATTTCACCGGCAAGCAAAGAACAGCAAAATTTAGGATAAAAAAAATCATCAATAAATAACTGTTTGACGGTAGTTTTTATTGGTTTGATACAACTGTGAAAGAAAAGGTTGTTAATCCATTTACATGCCCACGTGGCTAATCGATTAGCAAACGAGGATGTTGTTCTAAAGTCGTGTGCGTAATTAGCTAAGTGTCAACTCATTTTGGCACAATGTTTAGCTGTCATAATATGACATTGGCATTTTGAGTGTATTAGTCTTAGACCATGCGAGAATATATATAGCCCGAGCCTACCGTAAAAGTTATTAGCAACTAGCTATCCAAATCGATACAACATCAACATGCCTTCAAGAATGAAAGCTCTTGACAAACGATTCACTTTAAGTGATACTGAACGACGTTTTAGAAAAGCCTGCGACCAGATCGTCTTGCTGAACCAACGTCTAGGCGAGGTGCAGAAACGCTACAAGATGGCAAAACGTGCAAACAACAGATCGTTCCGCTATAACCTTCGACTGAAACTTGCTGTCATTGAAGGAGCACGCAACATGTATTATGATTATGCCTATTGCAAAGCTGACCAGGTTGCCGAACTTCGCCGGGAGCTGTTCAACGAATCCGTGGAAATCGTGCAGGCGTCCGACTCAGATTATTCTTCCGACTCTGAATAATTATTCAAGTCGTTTTCTTCAAAACGGCCCTTTTAAGAGCCAAACCAATTCAAAAGAAAGTCCATTTTCAAGAATTGTCAATGACCCCAAACCCTCATTTCCCTCATTTCAAATATAAATCATCCTCCCCCCTCTTTATACAATATTTAACCCATTAACTGCAAGTCGGGGCCTCTCTTACGAAGATCGTATACTATGATTAGTAAAAAAAACTGTTAACGAAGGCCTTTCCGGATGGTAGAAATGCTACTTTTCTGGAAACATGCCCAAAATAGTTCTCAAAAAATAAAAAAAGTTGCAGTCACTTTTCAAAGATATCATCAAATCAACACTAGAAATATATTTCGGACCTGTCCTTTCACTATCTCTGAACCCCCAAACCCCGGCAAAAAAAAAATAATAAGAAGAAGAAGGCGAAGCGCTCGCTGCCTATTTTGGACTTCTTTTGACTACTACGACCCGGAAAGAGTCGGGGCCTCTCTTACGAAGATCGTATACTATGATTAGTAAAAAAAACTGTTAACGAAGGCCTTTCCGGATGGTAGAAATGCTACTTTTCTGGAAACATGCCCAAAATAGTTCTCAAAAAATAAAAAAAGTTGCAGTCACTTTTCAAAGATATCATCAAATCAACACTAGAAATATATTTCGGACCTGTCCTTTCACTATCTCTGAACCCCCAAACCCCGGCAAAAAAAAAATAATAATAAGAAGAAGGCGAAGCGCTCGCTGCCTATTTTGGACTTCTTTTGACTACTACGACCCGGAAAGAGTTCGTAGTGCTGTTAGACCAAAAAATACAGGAAAATATAGGACTTCTCGACACTCGTATCGAAAGCTTCACATATCCTGGAAAGTGGGAAAATAATTACACGTTTATCCATTAACCACACAACAAAATTATGAACTCCTTCGTATCCAAAGCCTTTGCAAATGACAAAATCAAACGCGGCCCCAATTGTGGAACTTGTATTTGATTAGATAGAAAACATCGTAGAAAAAGGAGAAAATGCTGGTTACCGCATCTTCCCACAACGTTTTCTACAGTCTTCTCTCTCAGGGCTGTTAAAAGTCGGGATTGTTTGGGAAAGGGTTGATGTCATTCTAACAGAATCTTTCTATTTAGTGAAACCTACGGTATCTGCTGTTTTCAGTAATACATGAAAGTATGTGTAACTGAAGAACATATCAACTATGAATATTGCTCGGGTAGTTTTTTCCGGTCTTTCCTCGAGTCTGAAATAAATCGTGCTTGAAGAAAAACTATTTCTTCTTTTTCATAAGCAAACATGATATGATACAGCAATCGCGCAAAATTTGCATGTAGAATTTTATATATATATATAAAGCTTAATATTTCACCGGCAAGCAAAGAACAGCAAAATTTAGGATAAAAAAAATCATCAATAAATAACTGTTTGACGGTAGTTTTTATTGGTTTGATACAACTGTGAAAGAAAAGGTTGTTAATCCATTTACATGCCCACGTGGCTAATCGATTAGCAAACGAGGATGTTGTTCTAAAGTCGTGTGCGTAATTAGCTAAGTGTCAACTCATTTTGGCACAATGTTTAGCTGTCATAATATGACATTGGCATTTTGAGTGTATTAGTCTTAGACCATGCGAGAATATATATAGCCCGAGCCTACCGTAAAAGTTATTAGCAACTAGCTATCCAAATCGATACAACATCAACATGCCTTCAAGAATGAAAGCTCTTGACAAACGATTCACTTTAAGTGATACTGAACGACGTTTTAGAAAAGCCTGCGACCAGATCGTCTTGCTGAACCAACGTCTAGGCGAGGTGCAGAAACGCTACAAGATGGCAAAACGTGCAAACAACAGATCGTTCCGCTATAACCTTCGACTGAAACTTGCTGTCATTGAAGGAGCACGCAACATGTATTATGATTATGCCTATTGCAAAGCTGACCAGGTTGCCGAACTTCGCCGGGAGCTGTTCAACGAATCCGTGGAAATCGTGCAGGCGTCCGACTCAGATTATTCTTCCGACTCTGAATAATTATTCAAGTCGTTTTCTTCAAAACGGCCCTTTTAAGAGCCAAACCAATTCAAAAGAAAGTCCACTTTCAAGAATTGTCAATGACCCCAAACCCTCATTTCCCTCATTTCAAATATAAATCCTCCCCCCCCCCTCTTTATACAATATTTAACCCATTAACTGCAAGTCGGGGCCTCTCTTACGAAGATCGTATACTATGATTAGTAAAAAAAACTGTTAACGAAGGCCTTTCCGGATGGTAGAAATGCTACTTTTCTGGAAACATGCCCAAAATAGTTCTCAAAAAATAAAAAAAGTTGCAGTCACTTTTCAAAGATATCATCAAATCAACACTAGAAATATATTTCGGACCTGTCCTTTCACTATCTCTGAACCCCCAAACCCCGGCAAAAAAAAAAAATAATAATAATAATAAGAAGGCGAAGCGCTCGCTGCCTATTTTGGACTTCTTTTGACTACTACGACCCGGAAAGAGTTCGTAGTGCTGTTAGACCAAAAAATACAGGAGAATATAGGACTTCTCGACACTCGTATCGAAAGCTTCACATATCCTGGAAAGTGGGAAAATAATTACACGTTTATCCATTAACCACACAACAAAATTATGAACTCCTTCGTATCCAAAGCCTTTGCAAATGACAAAATCAAACGCGGCCCCAATTGTGGAACTTGTATTTGATTAGATAGAAAACATCGTAGAAAAAGGAGAAAATGCTGGTTACCGCATCTTCCCACAACGTTTTCTACAGTCTTCTCTCTCAGGGCTCTTAAAAGTCGGGATTGTTTGGGAAAGGGTTGATGTCATTCTAACAGAATCTGTCTATTTAGTGAAACCTACGGTATCTGCTGTTTTCAGTAATACATGAAAGTATGTGTAACTGAAGAACATATCAACTATGAATATTGCTCGGGTAGTTTTTTCCGGTCTTTCCTCGAGTCTGAAATAAATCGTGCTTGAAGAAAAACTATTTCTTCTTTTTCATAAGCAAACATGATATGATACAGCAATCGCCCAAAATTTCCATGTAGAATTTAATATATATATATAAAGCTTAATATTTCACCGGCAAGCAAAGAACAGCAAAATTTAGGATAAAAAAAATCATCAATAAATAACTGTTTGACGGTAGTTTTTATTGGTTTGATACAACTGTGAAAGAAAAGGTTGTTAATCCATTTACATGCCCACGTGGCTAATCGATTAGCAAACGAGGATGTTGTTCTAAAGTCGTGTGCGTAATTAGCTAAGTGTCAACTCATTTTGGCACAATGTTTAGCTGTCATAATATGACATTGGCATTTTGAGTGTATTAGTCTTAGACCATGCGAGAATATATATAGCCCGAGCCTACCGTAAAAGTTATTAGCAACTAGCTATCCAAATCGATACAACATCAACATGCCTTCAAGAAAGAAAGCTCTTGACAAACGATTCACTTTAAGTGATACTGAACGACGTCTTAGAAAAGCCTGCGACCAGATCGTCTTGCTGAACCAACGTCTAGGCGAGGTGCAGAAACGCTACAAGATGGCAAAACGTGCAAACAACAGATCGTTCCGCTATAACCTTCGACTGAAACTTGCTGTCATTGAAGGAGCACGCAACATGTATTATAATTATGCCTATTGCAAAGCTGACCAGGTTGCCGAACTTCGCCGGGAGCTGTTCAACGAATCCGTGGAAATCGTGCAGGCGTCCGACTCAGATTATTCTTCCGACTCTGAATAATTATTCAAGTCGTTTTCTTCAAAACGGCCCTTTTAAGAGCCAAACCAATTCAAAAGAAAGTCCATTTTCAAGAATTGTCAATGACCCCAAACCCTCATTTCCCTCATTTCAAATATAAATCATCCTCCCCCCTCTTTATACAATATTTAACCCATTAACTGCAAGTCGGGGCCTCTCTTACGAAGATCGTATACTATGATTAGTAAAAAAAACTGTTAACGAAGGCCTTTCCGGATGGTAGAAATGCTACTTTTCTGGAAACATGCCCAAAATAGTTCTCAAAAAATAAAAAAAGTTGCAGTCACTTTTCAAAGATATCATCAAATCAACACTAGAAATATATTTCGGACCTGTCCTTTCACTATCTCTGAACCCCCAAACCCCGGCAAAAAAAAAAAAAAATAATAATAATAATAAGAAGGCGAAGCGCTCGCTGCCTATTTTGGACTTCTTTTGACTACTACGACCCGGAAAGAGTTCGTAGTGCTGTTAGACCAAAAAATACAGGAGAATATAGGACTTCTCGACACTCGTATCGAAAGCTTCACATATCCTGGAAAGTGGGAAAATAATTACACGTTTATCCATTAACCACACAACAAAATTATGAACTCCTTCGTATCCAAAGCCTTTGCAAATGACAAAATCAAACGCGGCCCCAATTGTGGAACTTGTATTTGATTAGATAGAAAACATCGTAGAAAAAGGAGAAAATGCTGGTTACCGCATCTTCCCACAACGTTTTCTACAGTCTTCTCTCTCAGGGCTGTTAAAAGTCGGGATTGTTTGGGAAAGGGTTGATGTCATTCTAACAGAATCTGTCTATTTAGTGAAACCTACGGTATCTGCTGTTTTCAGTAATACATGAAAGTATGTGTAACTGAAGAACATATCAACTATGAATATTGCTCGGGTAGTTTTTTCCGGTCTTTCCTCGAGTCTGAAATAAATCGTGCTTGAAGAAAAACTATTTCTTCTTTTTCATAAGCAAACATGATATGATACAGCAATCGCCCAAAATTTGCATGTAGAATTTAATATGTATATATAAAGCTTAATATTTCACCGGCAAGCAAAGAACAGCAAAATTTAGGATAAAAAAAATCATCAATAAATAACTGTTTGACGGTAGTTTTTATTGGTTTGATAGAACTGTGAAAGAAAAGGTTGTTAATCCATTTACATGCCCACGTGGCTAATCGATTAGCAAACGAGGATGTTGTTCTAAAGTCGTGTGCGTAATTAGCTAAGTGTCAACTCATTTTGGCACAATGTTTAGCTGTCATAATATGACATTGGCATTTTGAGTGTATTAGTCTTAGACCATGCGAGAATATATATAGCCCGAGCCTACCGTAAAAGTTATTAGCAACTAGCTATCCAAATCGATACAACATCAACATGCCTTCAAGAATGAAAGCTCTTGACAAACGATTCACTTTAAGTGATACTGAACGACGTTTTAGAAAAGCCTGCGACCAGATCGTCTTGCTGAACCAACGTCTAGGCGAGGTGCAGAAACGCTACAAGATGGCAAAACGTGCAAACAACAGATCGTTCCGCTATAACCTTCGACTGAAACTTGCTGTCATTGAAGGAGCACGCAACATGTATTATGATTATGCCTATTGCAAAGCTGACCAGGTTGCCGAACTTCGCCGGGAGCTGTTCAACGAATCCGTGGAAATCGTGCAGGCGTCCGACTCAGATTATTCTTCCGACTCTGAATAATTATTCAAGTCGTTTTCTTCAAAACGGCCCTTTTAAGAGCCAAACCAATTCAAAAGAAAGTCCACTTTCAAGAATTGTCAATGACCCCAAACCCTCATTTCCCTCATTTCAAATATAAATCCTCCCCCCCCCCTCTTTATACAATATTTAACCCATTAACTGCAAGTCGGGGCCTCTCTTACGAAGATCGTATACTATGATTAGTAAAAAAAACTGTTAACGAAGGCCTTTCCGGATGGTAGAAATGCTACTTTTCTGGAAACATGCCCAAAATAGTTCTCAAAAAATAAAAAAAGTTGCAGTCACTTTTCAAAGATATCATCAAATCAACACTAGAAATATATTTCGGACCTGTCCTTTCACTATCTCTGAACCCCCAAACCCCGGCAAAAAAAAAATAATAATAAGAAGAAGGCGAAGCGCTCGCTGCCTATTTTGGACTTCTTTTGACTACTACGACCCGGAAAGAGTTCGTAGTGCTGTTAGACCAAAAAATACAGGAAAATATAGGACTTCTCGACACTCGTATCGAAAGCTTCACATATCCTGGAAAGTGGGAAAATAATTACACGTTTATCCATTAACCACACAACAAAATTATGAACTCCTTCGTATCCAAAGCCTTTGCAAATGACAAAATCAAACGCGGCCCCAATTGTGGAACTTGTATTTGATTAGATAGAAAACATCGTAGAAAAAGGAGAAAATGCTGGTTACCGCATCTTCCCACAACGTTTTCTACAGTCTTCTCTCTCAGGGCTGTTAAAAGTCGGGATTGTTTGGGAAAGGGTTGATGTCATTCTAACAGAATCTTTCTATTTAGTGAAACCTACGGTATCTGCTGTTTTCAGTAATACATGAAAGTATGTGTAACTGAAGAACATATCAACTATGAATATTGCTCGGGTAGTTTTTTCCGGTCTTTCCTCGAGTCTGAAATAAATCGTGCTTGAAGAAAAACTATTTCTTCTTTTTCATAAGCAAACATGATATGATACAGCAATCGCGCAAAATTTGCATGTAGAATTTTATATATATATATAAAGCTTAATATTTCACCGGCAAGCAAAGAACAGCAAAATTTAGGATAAAAAAAATCATCAATAAATAACTGTTTGACGGTAGTTTTTATTGGTTTGATACAACTGTGAAAGAAAAGGTTGTTAATCCATTTACATGCCCACGTGGCTAATCGATTAGCAAACGAGGATGTTGTTCTAAAGTCGTGTGCGTAATTAGCTAAGTGTCAACTCATTTTGGCACAATGTTTAGCTGTCATAATATGACATTGGCATTTTGAGTGTATTAGTCTTAGACCATGCGAGAATATATATAGCCCGAGCCTACCGTAAAAGTTATTAGCAACTAGCTATCCAAATCGATACAACATCAACATGCCTTCAAGAATGAAAGCTCTTGACAAACGATTCACTTTAAGTGATACTGAACGACGTTTTAGAAAAGCCTGCGACCAGATCGTCTTGCTGAACCAACGTCTAGGCGAGGTGCAGAAACGCTACAAGATGGCAAAACGTGCAAACAACAGATCGTTCCGCTATAACCTTCGACTGAAACTTGCTGTCATTGAAGGAGCACGCAACATGTATTATGATTATGCCTATTGCAAAGCTGACCAGGTTGCCGAACTTCGCCGGGAGCTGTTCAACGAATCCGTGGAAATCGTGCAGGCGTCCGACTCAGATTATTCTTCCGACTCTGAATAATTATTCAAGTCGTTTTCTTCAAAACGGCCCTTTTAAGAGCCAAACCAATTCAAAAGAAAGTCCACTTTCAAGAATTGTCAATGACCCCAAACCCTCATTTCCCTCATTTCAAATATAAATCCTCCCCCCCCCCTCTTTATACAATATTTAACCCATTAACTGCAAGTCGGGGCCTCTCTTACGAAGATCGTATACTATGATTAGTAAAAAAAACTGTTAACGAAGGCCTTTCCGGATGGTAGAAATGCTACTTTTCTGGAAACATGCCCAAAATAGTTCTCAAAAAATAAAAAAAGTTGCAGTCACTTTTCAAAGATATCATCAAATCAACACTAGAAATATATTTCGGACCTGTCCTTTCACTATCTCTGAACCCCCAAACCCCGGCAAAAAAAAAAAATAATAATAATAATAAGAAGGCGAAGCGCTCGCTGCCTATTTTGGACTTCTTTTGACTACTACGACCCGGAAAGAGTTCGTAGTGCTGTTAGACCAAAAAATACAGGAGAATATAGGACTTCTCGACACTCGTATCGAAAGCTTCACATATCCTGGAAAGTGGGAAAATAATTACACGTTTATCCATTAACCACACAACAAAATTATGAACTCCTTCGTATCCAAAGCCTTTGCAAATGACAAAATCAAACGCGGCCCCAATTGTGGAACTTGTATTTGATTAGATAGAAAACATCGTAGAAAAAGGAGAAAATGCTGGTTACCGCATCTTCCCACAACGTTTTCTACAGTCTTCTCTCTCAGGGCTCTTAAAAGTCGGGATTGTTTGGGAAAGGGTTGATGTCATTCTAACAGAATCTGTCTATTTAGTGAAACCTACGGTATCTGCTGTTTTCAGTAATACATGAAAGTATGTGTAACTGAAGAACATATCAACTATGAATATTGCTCGGGTAGTTTTTTCCGGTCTTTCCTCGAGTCTGAAATAAATCGTGCTTGAAGAAAAACTATTTCTTCTTTTTCATAAGCAAACATGATATGATACAGCAATCGCCCAAAATTTGCATGTAGAATTTAATATACATGTATATATATAAAGCTTAATATTTCACCGGCAAGCAAAGAACAGCAAAATTTAGGATAAAAAAAATCATCAATAAATAACTGTTTGACGGTAGTTTTTATTGGTTTGATACAACTGTGAAAGAAAAGGTTGTTAATCCATTTACATGCCCACGTGGCTAATCGATTAGCAAACGAGGATGTTGTTCTAAAGTCGTGTGCGTAATTAGCTAAGTGTCAACTCATTTTGGCACAATGTTTAGCTGTCATAATATGACATTGGCATTTTGAGTGTATTAGTCTTAGACCATGCGAGAATATATATAGCCCGAGCCTACCGTAAAAGTTATTAGCAACTAGCTATCCAAATCGATACAACATCAACATGCCTTCAAGAAAGAAAGCTCTTGACAAACGATTCACTTTAAGTGATACTGAACGACGTCTTAGAAAAGCCTGCGACCAGATCGTCTTGCTGAACCAACGTCTAGGCGAGGTGCAGAAACGCTACAAGATGGCAAAACGTGCAAACAACAGATCGTTCCGCTATAACCTTCGACTGAAACTTGCTGTCATTGAAGGAGCACGCAACATGTATTATAATTATGCCTATTGCAAAGCTGACCAGGTTGCCGAACTTCGCCGGGAGCTGTTCAACGAATCCGTGGAAATCGTGCAGGCGTCCGACTCAGATTATTCTTCCGACTCTGAATAATTATTCAAGTCGTTTTCTTCAAAACGGCCCTTTTAAGAGCCAAACCAATTCAAAAGAAAGTCCATTTTCAAGAATTGTCAATGACCCCAAACCCTCATTTCCCTCATTTCAAATATAAATCATCCTCCCCCCTCTTTATACAATATTTAACCCATTAACTGCAAGTCGGGGCCTCTCTTACGAAGATCGTATACTATGATTAGTAAAAAAAACTGTTAACGAAGGCCTTTCCGGATGGTAGAAATGCTACTTTTCTGGAAACATGCCCAAAATAGTTCTCAAAAAATAAAAAAAGTTGCAGTCACTTTTCAAAGATATCATCAAATCAACACTAGAAATATATTTCGGACCTGTCCTTTCACTATCTCTGAACCCCCAAACCCCGGCAAAAAAAAAAAAAAAAAATAATAATAATAAGAAGGCGAAGCGCTCGCTGCCTATTTTGGACTTCTTTTGACTACTACGACCCGGAAAGAGTTCGTAGTGCTGTTAGACCAAAAAATACAGGAGAATATAGGACTTCTCGACACTCGTATCGAAAGCTTCACATATCCTGGAAAGTGGGAAAATAATTACACGTTTATCCATTAACCACACAACAAAATTATGAACTCCTTCGTATCCAAAGCCTTTGCAAATGACAAAATCAAACGCGGCCCCAATTGTGGAACTTGTATTTGATTAGATAGAAAACATCGTAGAAAAAGGAGAAAATGCTGGTTACCGCATCTTCCCACAACGTTTTCTACAGTCTTCTCTCTCAGGGCTGTTAAAAGTCGGGATTGTTTGGGAAAGGGTTGATGTCATTCTAACAGAATCTGTCTATTTAGTGAAACCTACGGTATCTGCTGTTTTCAGTAATACATGAAAGTATGTGTAACTGAAGAACATATCAACTATGAATATTGCTCGGGTAGTTTTTTCCGGTCTTTCCTCGAGTCTGAAATAAATCGTGCTTGAAGAAAAACTATTTCTTCTTTTTCATAAGCAAACATGATATGATACAGCAATCGCCCAAAATTTGCATGTAGAATTTAATATGTATATATAAAGCTTAATATTTCACCGGCAAGCAAAGAACAGCAAAATTTAGGATAAAAAAAATCATCAATAAATAACTGTTTGACGGTAGTTTTTATTGGTTTGATAGAACTGTGAAAGAAAAGGTTGTTAATCCATTTACATGCCCACGTGGCTAATCGATTAGCAAACGAGGATGTTGTTCTAAAGTCGTGTGCGTAATTAGCTAAGTGTCAACTCATTTTGGCACAATGTTTAGCTGTCATAATATGACATTGGCATTTTGAGTGTATTAGTCTTAGACCATGCGAGAATATATATAGCCCGAGCCTACCGTAAAAGTTATTAGCAACTAGCTATCCAAATCGATACAACATCAACATGCCTTCAAGAATGAAAGCTCTTGACAAACGATTCACTTTAAGTGATACTGAACGACGTTTTAGAAAAGCCTGCGACCAGATCGTCTTGCTGAACCAACGTCTAGGCGAGGTGCAGAAACGCTACAAGATGGCAAAACGTGCAAACAACAGATCGTTCCGCTATAACCTTCGACTGAAACTTGCTGTCATTGAAGGAGCACGCAACATGTATTATGATTATGCCTATTGCAAAGCTGACCAGGTTGCCGAACTTCGCCGGGAGCTGTTCAACGAATCCGTGGAAATCGTGCAGGCGTCCGACTCAGATTATTCTTCCGACTCTGAATAATTATTCAAGTCGTTTTCTTCAAAACGGCCCTTTTAAGAGCCAAACCAATTCAAAAGAAAGTCCACTTTCAAGAATTGTCAATGACCCCAAACCCTCATTTCCCTCATTTCAAATATAAATCCTCCTCCCCCCTCTTTATACAATATTTAACCCATTAACTGCAAGTCGGGGCCTCTCTTACGAAGATCGTATACTATGATTAGTAAAAAAAACTGTTAACGAAGGCCTTTCCGGATGGTAGAAATGCTACTTTTCTGGAAACATGCCCAAAATAGTTCTCAAAAAATAAAAAAAGTTGCAGTCACTTTTCAAAGATATCATCAAATCAACACTAGAAATATATTTCGGACCTGTCCTTTCACTATCTCTGAACCCCCAAACCCCGGCAAAAAACAAAAAATAATAATAATAAGAAGGCGAAGCGCTCGCTGCCTATTTTGGACTTCTTTTGACTACTACGACCCGGAAAGAGTTCGTAGTGCTGTTAGACCAAAAAATACAGGAAAATATAGGACTTCTCGACACTCGTATCGAAAGCTTCACATATCCTGGAAAGTGGGAAAATAATTACACGTTTATCCATTAACCACACAACAAAATTATGAACTCCTTCGTATCCAAAGCCTTTGCAAATGACAAAATCAAACGCGGCCCCAATTGTGGAACTTGTATTTGATTAGATAGAAAACATCGTAGAAAAAGGAGAAAATGCTGGTTACCGCATCTTCCCACAACGTTTTCTACAGTCTTCTCTCTCAGGGCTGTTAAAAGTCGGGATTGTTTGGGAAAGGGTTGATGTCATTCTAACAGAATCTGTCTATTTAGTGAAACCTACGGTATCTGCTGTTTTCAGTAATACATGAAAGTATGTGTAACTGAAGAACATATCAACTATGAATATTGCTCGGGTAGTTTTTTCCGGTCTTTCCTCGAGTCTGAAATAAATCGTGCTTGAAGAAAAACTATTTCTTCTTTTTCATAAGCAAACATGATATGATACAGCAATCGCGCAAAATTTGCATGTAGAATTTTATATATATATATAAAGCTTAATATTTCACCGGCAAGCAGAGAACAGCAAAATTTAGGATAAAAAAAATCATCAATAAATAACTGTTTGACGGTAGTTTTTATTGGTTTGATACAACTGTGAAAGAAAAGGTTGTTAATCCATTTACATGCCCACGTGGCTAATCGATTAGCAAACGAGGATGTTGTTCTAAAGTCGTGTGCGTAATTAGCTAAGTGTCAACTCATTTTGGCACAATGTTTAGCTGTCATAATATGACATTGGCATTTTGAGTGTATTAGTCTTAGACCATGCGAGAATATATATAGCCCGAGCCTACCGTAAAAGTTATTAGCAACTAGCTATCCAAATCGATACAACATCAACATGCCTTCAAGAATGAAAGCTCTTGACAAACGATTCACTTTAAGTGATACTGAACGACGTTTTAGAAAAGCCTGCGACCAGATCGTCTTGCTGAACCAACGTCTAGGCGAGGTGCAGAAACGCTACAAGATGGCAAAACGTGCAAACAACAGATCGTTCCGCTATAACCTTCGACTGAAACTTGCTGTCATTGAAGGAGCACGCAACATGTATTATGATTATGCCTATTGCAAAGCTGACCAGGTTGCCGAACTTCGCCGGGAGCTGTTCAACGAATCCGTGGAAATCGTGCAGGCGTCCGACTCAGATTATTCTTCCGACTCTGAATAATTATTCAAGTCGTTTTCTTCAAAACGGCCCTTTTAAGAGCCAAACCAATTCAAAAGAAAGTCCACTTTCAAGAATTGTCAATGACCCCAAACCCTCATTTCCCTCATTTCAAATATAAATCCTCCTCCCCCCTCTTTATACAATATTTAACCCATTAACTGCAAGTCGGGGCCTCTCTTACGAAGATCGTATACTATGATTAGTAAAAAAAATGTTAACGAAGGCCTTTCCGGATGGTAGAAATGCTACTTTTCTGGAAACATGCCCAAAATAGTTCTCAAAAAATAAAAAAAGTTGCAGTCACTTTTCAAAGATATCATCAAATCAACACTAGAAATATATTTCGGACCTGTCCTTTCACTATCTCTGAACCCCCAAACCCCGCCAAAAAAAAAATAATAATAATAATAATAAGAAGGCGAAGCGCTCGCTGCCTATTTTGGACTTCTTTTGACTACTACGACCCGGAAAGAGTTCGTAGTGCTGTTACACCAAAAAATACAGGAAAATATAGGACTTCTCGACACTCGTATCGAAAGTTTCACATATCCTGGAAAGTGGGAAAATAATTACACGTTTATCCATTAACCACACAACAAAATTATGAACTCCTTCGTATCCAAAGCCTTTGCAAATGACAAAATCAAACGCGGCCCCAATTGTGGAACTTGTATTTGATTAGATAGAAAACATCGTAGAAAAAGGAGAAAATGCTGGTTACCGCATCTTCCCACAACGTTTTCTACAGTCTTCTCTCTCAGGGCTGTTAAAAGTCGGGATTGTTTGGGAAAGGGTTGATGTCATTCTAACAGAATCTGTCTATTTAGTGAAACCTACGGTATCTGCTGTTTTCAGTAATACATGAAAGTATGTGTAACTGAAGAACATATCAACTATGAATATTGCTCGGGTAGTTTTTTCCGGTCTTTCCTCGAGTCTGAAATAAATCGTGCTTGAAGAAAAACTATTTCTTCTTTTTCATAAGCAAACATGATATGATACAGCAATCGCCCAAAATTTGCATGTAGAATTTAATATATATATATAAAGCTTAATATTTCACCGGCAAGCAAAGAACAGCAAAATTTAGGATAAAAAAAATCATCAATAAATAACTGTTTGACGGTAGTTTTTATTGGTTTGATACAACTGTGAAAGAAAAGGTTGTTAATCCATTTACATGCCCACGTGGCTAATCGATTAGCAAACGAGGATGTTGTTCTAAAGTCGTGTGCGTAATTAGCTAAGTGTCAACTCATTTTGGCACAATGTTTAGGTGTCATAATATGACATTGGCATTTTGAGTGTATTAGTCTTAGACCATAAGAGAATATATATAGCCCGAGCCTACCGTAAAAGTTAATAGCAACTAGCTATCCAAATCGATACAACATCAACATGCCTTCAAGAATGAAAGCTCTTGACAAACGATTCACTTTAAGTGATACTGAACGACGTTTTAGAAAAGCCTGCGACCAGATCGTCTTGCTGAACCAACGTCTAGGCGAGGTGCAGAAACGCTACAAGATGGCAAAACGTGCAAACAACAGATCGTTCCGCTATAACCTTCGACTGAAACTTGCTGTCATTGAAGGAGCACGCACATGTATTATAATTATGCCTATTGCAAAGCTGACCAGGTTGCCGAACTTCGCCGGGAGCTGTTCAACGAATCCGTGGAAATCGTGCAGGCGTCCGACTCAGATTATTCTTCCGACTCTGAATAATTATTCAAGTCGTTTTCTTCAAAACGGCCCTTTTAAGAGCCAAACCAATTCAAAAGAAAGTCCATTTTCAAGAATTGTCAATGACCCCAAACCCTCATTTCCCTCATTTCAAATATAAATCCTCCTCCCCCCTCTTTATACAATATTTAACCCATTAACTGCAAGTCGGGGCCTCTCTTACGAAGATCGTATACTATGATTAGTAAAAAAAACTGTTAACGAAGGCCTTTCCGGATGGTAGAAATGCTACTTTTCTGGAAACATGCCCAAAATAGTTCTCAAAAAATAAAAAAAGTTGCAGTCACTTTTCAAAGATATCATCAAATCAACACTAGAAATATATTTCGGACCTGTCCTTTCACTATCTCTGAACCCCCAAACCCCGGCAAAAAAAAAATAATAAGAAGAAGAAGGCGAAGCGCTCGCTGCCTATTTTGGACTTCTTTTGACTACTACGACCCGGAAAGAGTTCGTAGTGCTGTTAGACCAAAAAATACAGGAAAATATAGGACTTCTCGACACTCGTATCGAAAGCTTCACATATCCTGGAAAGTGGGAAAATAATTACACGTTTATCCATTAACCACACAACAAAATTATGAACTCCTTCGTATCCAAAGCCTTTGCAAATGACAAAATCAAACGCGGCCCCAATTGTGGAACTTGTATTTGATTAGATAGAAAACATCGTAGAAAAAGGAGAAAATGCTGGTTACCGCATCTTCCCACAACGTTTTCTACAGTCTTCTCTCTCAGGGCTCTTAAAAGTCGGGATTGTTTGGGAAAGGGTTGATGTCATTCTAACAGAATCTGTCTATTTAGTGAAACCTACGGTATCTGCTGTTTTCAGTAATACATGAAAGTATGTGTAACTGAAGAACATATCAACTATGAATATTGCTCGGGTAGTTTTTTCCGGTCTTTCCTCGAGTCTGAAATAAATCGTGCTTGAAGAAAAACTATTTCTTCTTTTTCATAAGCAAACATGATATGATACAGCAATCGCCCAAAATTTGCATGTAGAATTTTATATATATATATAAAGCTTAATATTTCACCGGCAAGCAGAGAACAGCAAAATTTAGGATAAAAAAAATCATCAATAAATAACTGTTTGACGGTAGTTTTTATTGGTTTGATACAACTGTGAAAGAAAAGGTTGTTAATCCATTTACATGCCCACGTGGCTAATCGATTAGCAAACGAGGATGTTGTTCTAAAGTCGTGTGCGTAATTAGCTAAGTGTCAACTCATTTTGGCACAATGTTTAGGTGTCATAATATGACATTGGCATTTTGAGTGTATTAGTCTTAGACCATGCGAGAATATATATAGCCCGAGCCTACCGTAAAAGTTATTAGCAACTAGCTATCCAAATCGATACAACATCAACATGCCTTCAAGAATGAAAGCTCTTGACAAACGATTCACTTTAAGTGATACTGAACGACGTTTTAGAAAAGCCTGCGACCAGATCGTCTTGCTGAACCAACGTCTAGGCGAGGTGCAGAAACGCTACAAGATGGCAAAACGTGCAAACAACAGATCGTTCCGCTATAACCTTCGACTGAAACTTGCTGTCATTGAAGGAGCACGCAACATGTATTATAATTATGCCTATTGCAAAGCTGACCAGGTTGCCGAACTTCGCCGGGAGCTGTTCAACGAATCCGTGGAAATCGTGCAGGCGTCCGACTCAGATTATTCTTCCGACTCTGAATAATTATTCAAGTCGTTTTCTTCAAAACGGCCCTTTTAAGAGCCAAACCAATTCAAAAGAAAGTCCATTTTCAAGAATTGTCAATGACCCCAAACCCTCATTTCCCTCATTTCAAATATAAATCCTCCTCCCCCCTCTTTATACAATATTTAACCCATTAACTGCAAGTCGGGGCCTCTCTTACGAAGATCGTATACTATGATTAGTAAAAAAAACTGTTAACGAAGGCCTTTCCGGATGGTAGAAATGCTACTTTTCTGGAAACATGCCCAAAATAGTTCTCAAAAAATAAAAAAAGTTGCAGTCACTTTTCAAAGATATCATCAAATCAACACTAGAAATATATTTCGGACCTGTCCTTTCACTATCTCTGAACCCCCAAACCCCGCCAAAAAAAAAATAATAATAATAATAATAAGAAGGCGAAGCGCTCGCTGCCTATTTTGGACTTCTTTTGACTACTACGACCCGGAAAGAGTTCGTAGTGCTGTTACACCAAAAAATACAGGAAAATATAGGACTTCTCGACACTCGTATCGAAAGTTTCACATATCCTGGAAAGTGGGAAAATAATTACACGTTTATCCATTAACCACACAACAAAATTATGAACTCCTTCGTATCCAAAGCCTTTGCAAATGACAAAATCAAACGCGGCCCCAATTGTGGAACTTGTATTTGATTAGATAGAAAACATCGTAGAAAAAGGAGAAAATGCTGGTTACCGCATCTTCCCACAACGTTTTCTACAGTCTTCTCTCTCAGGGCTCTTAAAAGTCGGGATTGTTTGGGAAAGGGTTGATGTCATTCTAACAGAATCTGTCTATTTAGTGAAACCTACGGTATCTGCTGTTTTCAGTAATACATGAAAGTATGTGTAACTGAAGAACATATCAACTATGAATATTGCTCGGGTAGTTTTTTCCGGTCTTTCCTCGAGTCTGAAATAAATCGTGCTTGAAGAAAAACTATTTCTTCTTTTTCATAAGCAAACATGATATGATACAGCAATCGCCCAAAATTTGCATGTAGAATTTAATATATATATATAAAGCTTAATATTTCACCGGCAAGCAAAGAACAGCAAAATTTAGGATAAAAAAAATCATCAATAAATAACTGTTTGACGGTAGTTTTTATTGGTTTGATACAACTGTGAAAGAAAAGGTTGTTAATCCATTTACATGCCCACGTGGCTAATCGATTAGCAAACGAGGATGTTGTTCTAAAGTCGTGTGCGTAATTAGCTAAGTGTCAACTCATTTTGGCACAATGTTTAGCTGTCATAATATGACATTGGCATTTTGAGTGTATTAGTCTTAGACCATGCGAGAATATATATAGCCCGAGCCTACCGTAAAAGTTATTAGCAACTAGCTATCCAAATCGATACAACATCAACATGCCTTCAAGAATGAAAGCTCTTGACAAACGATTCACTTTAAGTGATACTGAACGACGTTTTAGAAAAGCCTGCGACCAGATCGTCTTGCTGAACCAACGTCTAGGCGAGGTGCAGAAACGCTACAAGATGGCAAAACGTGCAAACAACAGATCGTTCCGCTATAACCTTCGACTGAAACTTGCTGTCATTGAAGGAGCACGCAACATGTATTATAATTATGCCTATTGCAAAGCTGACCAGGTTGCCGAACTTCGCCGGGAGCTGTTCAACGAATCCGTGGAAATCGTGCAGGCGTCCGACTCAGATTATTCTTCCGACTCTGAATAATTATTCAAGTCGTTTTCTTCAAAACGGCCCTTTTAAGAGCCAAACCAATTCAAAAGAAAGTCCATTTTCAAGAATTGTCAATGACCCCAAACCCTCATTTCCCTCATTTCAAATATAAATCCTCCTCCCCCCTCTTTATACAATATTTAACCCATTAACTGCAAGTCGGGGCCTCTCTTACGAAGATCGTATACTATGATTAGTAAAAAAAACTGTTAACGAAGGCCTTTCCGGATGGTAGAAATGCTACTTTTCTGGAAACATGCCCAAAATAGTTCTCAAAAAATAAAAAAAGTTGCAGTCACTTTTCAAAGATATCATCAAATCAACACTAGAAATATATTTCGGACCTGTCCTTTCACTATCTCTGAACCCCCAAACCCCGGCAAAAAAAAAATAATAATAAGAAGAAGGCGAAGCGCTCGCTGCCTATTTTGGACTTCTTTTGACTACTACGACCCGGAAAGAGTTCGTAGTGCTGTTAGACCAAAAAATACAGGAAAATATAGGACTTCTCGACACTCGTATCGAAAGCTTCACATATCCTGGAAAGTGGGAAAATAATTACACGTTTATCCATTAACCACACAACAAAATTATGAACTCCTTCGTATCCAAAGCCTTTGCAAATGACAAAATCAAACGCGGCCCCAATTGTGGAACTTGTATTTGATTAGATAGAAAACATCGTAGAAAAAGGAGAAAATGCTGGTTACCGCATCTTCCCACAACGTTTTCTACAGTCTTCTCTCTCAGGGCTCTTAAAAGTCGGGATTGTTTGGGAAAGGGTTGATGTCATTCTAACAGAATCTGTCTATTTAGTGAAACCTACGGTATCTGCTGTTTTCAGTAATACATGAAAGTATGTGTAACTGAAGAACATATCAACTATGAATATTGCTCGGGTAGTTTTTTCCGGTCTTTCCTCGAGTCTGAAATAAATCGTGCTTGAAGAAAAACTATTTCTTCTTTTTTATAAGCAAACATGATATGATACAGCAATCGCGCAAAATTTGCATGTAGAATTTTATATATATATATAAAGCTTAATATTTCACCGGCAAGCAAAGAACAGCAAAATTTAGGATAAAAAAAAATCATCAATAAATAACTGTTTGACGGTAGTTTTTATTGGTTTGATACAACTGTGAAAGAAAAGGTTGTTAATCCATTTACATGCCCACGTGGCTAATCGATTAGCAAACGAGGATGTTGTTCTAAAGTCGTGTGCGTAATTAGCTAAGTGTCAACTCATTTTGGCACAATGTTTAGCTGTCATAATATGACATTGGCATTTTGAGTGTATTAGTCTTAGACCATGCGAGAATATATATAGCCCGAGCCTACCGTAAAAGTTATTAGCAACTAGCTATCCAAATCGATACAACATCAACATGCCTTCAAGAAAGAAAGCTCTTGACAAACGATTCACTTTAAGTGATACTGAACGACGTCTTAGAAAAGCCTGCGACCAGATCGTCTTGCTGAACCAACGTCTAGGCGAGGTGCAGAAACGCTACAAGATGGCAAAACGTGCAAACAACAGATCGTTCCGCTATAACCTTCGACTGAAACTTGCTGTCATTGAAGGAGCACGCAACATGTATTATAATTATGCCTATTGCAAAGCTGACCAGGTTGCCGAACTTCGCCGGGAGCTGTTCAACGAATCCGTGGAAATCGTGCAGGCGTCCGACTCAGATTATTCTTCCGACTCTGAATAATTATTCAAGTCGTTTTCTTCAAAACGGCCCTTTTAAGAGCCAAACCAATTCAAAAGAAAGTCCATTTTCAAGAATTGTCAATGACCCCAAACCCTCATTTCCCTCATTTCAAATATAAATCCTCCTCCCCCCTCTTTATACAATATTTAACCCATTAACTGCAAGTCGGGGCCTCTCTTACGAAGATCGTATACTATGATTAGTAAAAAAAACTGTTAACGAAGGCCTTTCCGGATGGTAGAAATGCTACTTTTCTGGAAACATGCCCAAAATAGTTCTCAAAAAATAAAAAAAGTTGCAGTCACTTTTCAAAGATATCATCAAATCAACACTAGAAATATATTTCGGACCTGTCCTTTCACTATCTCTGAACCCCCAAACCCCGCCAAAAAAAAAATAATAATAATAATAATAAGAAGGCGAAGCGCTCGCTGCCTATTTTGGACTTCTTTTGACTACTACGACCCGGAAAGAGTTCGTAGTGCTGTTACACCAAAAAATACAGGAAAATATAGGACTTCTCGACACTCGTATCGAAAGTTTCACATATCCTGGAAAGTGGGAAAATAATTACACGTTTATCCATTAACCACACAACAAAATTATGAACTCCTTCGTATCCAAAGCCTTTGCAAATGACAAAATCAAACGCGGCCCCAATTGTGGAACTTGTATTTGATTAGATAGAAAACATCGTAGAAAAAGGAGAAAATGCTGGTTACCGCATCTTCCCACAACGTTTTCTACAGTCTTCTCTCTCAGGGCTGTTAAAAGTCGGGATTGTTTGGGAAAGGGTTGATGTCATTCTAACAGAATCTGTCTATTTAGTGAAACCTACGGTATCTGCTGTTTTCAGTAATACATGAAAGTATGTGTAACTGAAGAACATATCAACTATGAATATTGCTCGGGTAGTTTTTTCCGGTCTTTCCTCGAGTCTGAAATAAATCGTGCTTGAAGAAAAACTATTTCTTCTTTTTCATAAGCAAACATGATATGATACAGCAATCGCCCAAAATTTGCATGTAGAATTTAATATGTATATATAAAGCTTAATATTTCACCGGCAAGCAAAGAACAGCAAAATTTAGGATAAAAAAAATCATCAATAAATAACTGTTTGACGGTAGTTTTTATTGGTTTGATAGAACTGTGAAAGAAAAGGTTGTTAATCCATTTACATGCCCACGTGGCTAATCGATTAGCAAACGAGGATGTTGTTCTAAAGTCGTGTGCGTAATTAGCTAAGTGTCAACTCATTTTGGCACAATGTTTAGGTGTCATAATATGACATTGGCATTTTGAGTGTATTAGTCTTAGACCATGCGAGAATATATATAGCCCGAGCCTACCGTAAAAGTTATTAGCAACTAGCTATCCAAATCGATACAACATCAACATGCCTTCAAGAATGAAAGCTCTTGACAAACGATTCACTTTAAGTGATACTGAACGACGTTTTAGAAAAGCCTGCGACCAGATCGTCTTGCTGAACCAACGTCTAGGCGAGGTGCAGAAACGCTACAAGATGGCAAAACGTGCAAACAACAGATCGTTCCGCTATAACCTTCGACTGAAACTTGCTGTCATTGAAGGAGCACGCAACATGTATTATGATTATGCCTATTGCAAAGCTGACCAGGTTGCCGAACTTCGCCGGGAGCTGTTCAACGAATCCGTGGAAATCGTGCAGGCGTCCGACTCAGATTATTCCTCCGACTCTGAATAATTATTCAAGTCGTTTTCTTCAAAACGGCCCTTTTAAGAGCCAAACCAATTCAAAAGAAAGTCCACTTTCAAGAATTGTCAATGACCCCAAACCCTCATTTCCCTCATTTCAAATATAAATCCTCCTCCCCCCTCTTTATACAATATTTAACCCATTAACTGCAAGTCGGGGCCTCTCTTACGAAGATCGTATACTATGATTAGTAAAAAAAACTGTTAACGAAGGCCTTTCCGGATGGTAGAAATGCTACTTTTCTGGAAACATGCCCAAAATAGTTCTCAAAAAATAAAAAAAGTTGCAGTCACTTTTCAAAGATATCATCAAATCAACACTAGAAATATATTTCGGACCTGTCCTTTCACTATCTCTGAACCCCCAAACCCCGCCAAAAAACAAAAAATAATAATAATAAGAAGGCGAAGCGCTCGCTGCCTATTTTGGACTTCTTTTGACTACTACGACCCGGAAAGAGTTCGTAGTGCTGTTAGACCAAAAAATACAGGAAAATATAGGACTTCTCGACACTCGTATCGAAAGCTTCACATATCCTGGAAAGTGGGAAAATAATTACACGTTTATCCATTAACCACACAACAAAATTATGAACTCCTTCGTATCCAAAGCCTTTGCAAATGACAAAATCAAACGCGGCCCCAATTGTGGAACTTGTATTTGATTAGATAGAAAACATCGTAGAAAAAGGAGAAAATGCTGGTTACCGCATCTTCCCACAACGTTTTCTACAGTCTTCTCTCTCAGGGCTGTTAAAAGTCGGGATTGTTTGGGAAAGGGTTGATGTCATTCTAACAGAATCTGTCTATTTAGTGAAACCTACGGTATCTGCTGTTTTCAGTAATACATGAAAGTATGTGTAACTGAAGAACATATCAACTATGAATATTGCTCGGGTAGTTTTTTCCGGTCTTTCCTCGAGTCTGAAATAAATCGTGCTTGAAGAAAAACTATTTCTTCTTTTTCATAAGCAAACATGATATGATACAGCAATCGCGCAAAATTTGCATGTAGAATTTTATATATATATATAAAGCTTAATATTTCACCGGCAAGCAAAGAACAGCAAAATTTAGGATAAAAAAAATCATCAATAAATAACTGTTTGACGGTAGTTTTTATTGGTTTGATACAACTGTGAAAGAAAAGGTTGTTAATCCATTTACATGCCCACGTGGCTAATCGATTAGCAAACGAGGATGTTGTTCTAAAGTCGTGTGCGTAATTAGCTAAGTGTCAACTCATTTTGGCACAATGTTTAGGTGTCATAATATGACATTGGCATTTTGAGTGTATTAGTCTTAGACCATGCGAGAATATATATAGCCCGAGCCTACCGTAAAAGTTATTAGCAACTAGCTATCCAAATCGATACAACATCAACATGCCTTCAAGAATGAAAGCTCTTGACAAACGATTCACTTTAAGTGATACTGAACGACGTTTTAGAAAAGCCTGCGACCAGATCGTCTTGCTGAACCAACGTCTAGGCGAGGTGCAGAAACGCTACAAGATGGCAAAACGTGCAAACAACAGATCGTTCCGCTATAACCTTCGACTGAAACTTGCTGTCATTGAAGGAGCACGCAACATGTATTATGATTATGCCTATTGCAAAGCTGACCAGGTTGCCGAACTTCGCCGGGAGCTGTTCAACGAATCCGTGGAAATCGTGCAGGCGTCCGACTCAGATTATTCTTCCGACTCTGAATAATTATTCAAGTCGTTTTCTTCAAAACGGCCCTTTTAAGAGCCAAACCAATTCAAAAGAAAGTCCACTTTCAAGAATTGTCAATGACCCCAAACCCTCATTTCCCTCATTTCAAATATAAATCCTCCTCCCCCCTCTTTATACAATATTTAACCCATTAACTGCAAGTCGGGGCCTCTCTTACGAAGATCGTATACTATGATTAGTAAAAAAAATGTTAACGAAGGCCTTTCCGGATGGTAGAAATGCTACTTTTCTGGAAACATGCCCAAAATAGTTCTCAAAAAATAAAAAAAGTTGCAGTCACTTTTCAAAGATATCATCAAATCAACACTAGAAATATATTTCGGACCTGTCCTTTCACTATCTCTGAACCCCCAAACCCCGCCAAAAAAAAAATAATAATAATAATAATAAGAAGGCGAAGCGCTCGCTGCCTATTTTGGACTTCTTTTGACTACTACGACCCGGAAAGAGTTCGTAGTGCTGTTACACCAAAAAATACAGGAAAATATAGGACTTCTCGACACTCGTATCGAAAGTTTCACATATCCTGGAAAGTGGGAAAATAATTACACGTTTATCCATTAACCACACAACAAAATTATGAACTCCTTCGTATCCAAAGCCTTTGCAAATGACAAAATCAAACGCGGCCCCAATTGTGGAACTTGTATTTGATTAGATAGAAAACATCGTAGAAAAAGGAGAAAATGCTGGTTACCGCATCTTCCCACAACGTTTTCTACAGTCTTCTCTCTCAGGGCTCTTAAAAGTCGGGATTGTTTGGGAAAGGGTTGATGTCATTCTAACAGAATCTGTCTATTTAGTGAAACCTACGGTATCTGCTGTTTTCAGTAATACATGAAAGTATGTGTAACTGAAGAACATATCAACTATGAATATTGCTCGGGTAGTTTTTTCCGGTCTTTCCTCGAGTCTGAAATAAATCGTGCTTGAAGAAAAACTATTTCTTCTTTTTCATAAGCAAACATGATATGATACAGCAATCGCCCAAAATTTGCATGTAGAATTTAATATATATATATAAAGCTTAATATTTCACCGGCAAGCAAAGAACAGCAAAATTTAGGATAAAAAAAATCATCAATAAATAACTGTTTGACGGTAGTTTTTATTGGTTTGATACAACTGTGAAAGAAAAGGTTGTTAATCCATTTACATGCCCACGTGGCTAATCGATTAGCAAACGAGGATGTTGTTCTAAAGTCGTGTGCGTAATTAGCTAAGTGTCAACTCATTTTGGCACAATGTTTAGGTGTCATAATATGACATTGGCATTTTGAGTGTATTAGTCTTAGACCATGCGAGAATATATATAGCCCGAGCCTACCGTAAAAGTTATTAGCAACTAGCTATCCAAATCGATACAACATCAACATGCCTTCAAGAATGAAAGCTCTTGACAAACGATTCACTTTAAGTGATACTGAACGACGTTTTAGAAAAGCCTGCGACCAGATCGTCTTGCTGAACCAACGTCTAGGCGAGGTGCAGAAACGCTACAAGATGGCAAAACGTGCAAACAACAGATCGTTCCGCTATAACCTTCGACTGAAACTTGCTGTCATTGAAGGAGCACGCACATGTATTATAATTATGCCTATTGCAAAGCTGACCAGGTTGCCGAACTTCGCCGGGAGCTGTTCAACGAATCCGTGGAAATCGTGCAGGCGTCCGACTCAGATTATTCTTCCGACTCTGAATAATTATTCAAGTCGTTTTCTTCAAAACGGCCCTTTTAAGAGCCAAACCAATTCAAAAGAAAGTCCATTTTCAAGAATTGTCAATGACCCCAAACCCTCATTTCCCTCATTTCAAATATAAATCCTCCTCCCCCCTCTTTATACAATATTTAACCCATTAACTGCAAGTCGGGGCCTCTCTTACGAAGATCGTATACTATGATTAGTAAAAAAAACTGTTAACGAAGGCCTTTCCGGATGGTAGAAATGCTACTTTTCTGGAAACATGCCCAAAATAGTTCTCAAAAAATAAAAAAAGTTGCAGTCACTTTTCAAAGATATCATCAAATCAACACTAGAAATATATTTCGGACCTGTCCTTTCACTATCTCTGAACCCCCAAACCCCGGCAAAAAAAAAATAATAAGAAGAAGAAGGCGAAGCGCTCGCTGCCTATTTTGGACTTCTTTTGACTACTACGACCCGGAAAGAGTTCGTAGTGCTGTTAGACCAAAAAATACAGGAAAATATAGGACTTCTCGACACTCGTATCGAAAGCTTCACATATCCTGGAAAGTGGGAAAATAATTACACGTTTATCCATTAACCACACAACAAAATTATGAACTCCTTCGTATCCAAAGCCTTTGCAAATGACAAAATCAAACGCGGCCCCAATTGTGGAACTTGTATTTGATTAGATAGAAAACATCGTAGAAAAAGGAGAAAATGCTGGTTACCGCATCTTCCCACAACGTTTTCTACAGTCTTCTCTCTCAGGGCTGTTAAAAGTCGGGATTGTTTGGGAAAGGGTTGATGTCATTCTAACAGAATCTGTCTATTTAGTGAAACCTACGGTATCTGCTGTTTTCAGTAATACATGAAAGTATGTGTAACTGAAGAACATATCAACTATGAATATTGCTCGGGTAGTTTTTTCCGGTCTTTCCTCGAGTCTGAAATAAATCGTGCTTGAAGAAAAACTATTTCTTCTTTTTCATAAGCAAACATGATATGATAGAGCAATCGCCCAAAATTTGCATGTAGAATTTTATATATATATATAAAGCTTAATATTTCACCGGCAAGCAGAGAACAGCAAAATTTAGGATAAAAAAAATCATCAATAAATAACTGTTTGACGGTAGTTTTTATTGGTTTGATACAACTGTGAAAGAAAAGGTTGTTAATCCATTTACATGCCCACGTGGCTAATCGATTAGCAAACGAGGATGTTGTTCTAAAGTCGTGTGCGTAATTAGCTAAGTGTCAACTCATTTTGGCACAATGTTTAGGTGTCATAATATGACATTGGCATTTTGAGTGTATTAGTCTTAGACCATGCGAGAATATATATAGCCCGAGCCTACCGTAAAAGTTATTAGCAACTAGCTATCCAAATCGATACAACATCAACATGCCTTCAAGAATGAAAGCTCTTGACAAACGATTCACTTTAAGTGATACTGAACGACGTTTTAGAAAAGCCTGCGACCAGATCGTCTTGCTGAACCAACGTCTAGGCGAGGTGCAGAAACGCTACAAGATGGCAAAACGTGCAAACAACAGATCGTTCCGCTATAACCTTCGACTGAAACTTGCTGTCATTGAAGGAGCACGCAACATGTATTATAATTATGCCTATTGCAAAGCTGACCAGGTTGCCGAACTTCGCCGGGAGCTGTTCAACGAATCCGTGGAAATCGTGCAGGCGTCCGACTCAGATTATTCTTCCGACTCTGAATAATTATTCAAGTCGTTTTCTTCAAAACGGCCCTTTTAAGAGCCAAACCAATTCAAAAGAAAGTCCATTTTCAAGAATTGTCAATGACCCCAAACCCTCATTTCCCTCATTTCAAATATAAATCCTCCTCCCCCCTCTTTATACAATATTTAACCCATTAACTGCAAGTCGGGGCCTCTCTTACGAAGATCGTATACTATGATTAGTAAAAAAAACTGTTAACGAAGGCCTTTCCGGATGGTAGAAATGCTACTTTTCTGGAAACATGCCCAAAATAGTTCTCAAAAAATAAAAAAAGTTGCAGTCACTTTTCAAAGATATCATCAAATCAACACTAGAAATATATTTCGGACCTGTCCTTTCACTATCTCTGAACCCCCAAACCCCGCCAAAAAAAAAATAATAATAATAATAATAAGAAGGCGAAGCGCTCGCTGCCTATTTTGGACTTCTTTTGACTACTACGACCCGGAAAGAGTTCGTAGTGCTGTTACACCAAAAAATACAGGAAAATATAGGACTTCTCGACACTCGTATCGAAAGTTTCACATATCCTGGAAAGTGGGAAAATAATTACACGTTTATCCATTAACCACACAACAAAATTATGAACTCCTTCGTATCCAAAGCCTTTGCAAATGACAAAATCAAACGCGGCCCCAATTGTGGAACTTGTATTTGATTAGATAGAAAACATCGTAGAAAAAGGAGAAAATGCTGGTTACCGCATCTTCCCACAACGTTTTCTACAGTCTTCTCTCTCAGGGCTGTTAAAAGTCGGGATTGTTTGGGAAAGGGTTGATGTCATTCTAACAGAATCTGTCTATTTAGTGAAACCTACGGTATCTGCTGTTTTCAGTAATACATGAAAGTATGTGTAACTGAAGAACATATCAACTATGAATATTGCTCGGGTAGTTTTTTCCGGTCTTTCCTCGAGTCTGAAATAAATCGTGCTTGAAGAAAAACTATTTCTTCTTTTTCATAAGCAAACATGATATGATACAGCAATCGCCCAAAATTTGCATGTAGAATTTAATATATATATATAAAGCTTAATATTTCACCGGCAAGCAAAGAACAGCAAAATTTAGGATAAAAAAAATCATCAATAAATAACTGTTTGACGGTAGTTTTTATTGGTTTGATACAACTGTGAAAGAAAAGGTTGTTAATCCATTTACATGCCCACGTGGCTAATCGATTAGCAAACGAGGATGTTGTTCTAAAGTCGTGTGCGTAATTAGCTAAGTGTCAACTCATTTTGGCACAATGTTTAGCTGTCATAATATGACATTGGCATTTTGAGTGTATTAGTCTTAGACCATGCGAGAATATATATAGCCCGAGCCTACCGTAAAAGTTATTAGCAACTAGCTATCCAAATCGATACAACATCAACATGCCTTCAAGAATGAAAGCTCTTGACAAACGATTCACTTTAAGTGATACTGAACGACGTTTTAGAAAAGCCTGCGACCAGATCGTCTTGCTGAACCAACGTCTAGGCGAGGTGCAGAAACGCTACAAGATGGCAAAACGTGCAAACAACAGATCGTTCCGCTATAACCTTCGACTGAAACTTGCTGTCATTGAAGGAGCACGCAACATGTATTATGATTATGCCTATTGCAAAGCTGACCAGGTTGCCGAACTTCGCCGGGAGCTGTTCAACGAATCCGTGGAAATCGTGCAGGCGTCCGACTCAGATTATTCTTCCGACTCTGAATAATTATTCAAGTCGTTTTCTTCAAAACGGCCCTTTTAAGAGCCAAACCAATTCAAAAGAAAGTCCATTTTCAAGAATTGTCAATGACCCCAAACCCTCATTTCCCTCATTTCAAATATAAATCCTCCTCCCCCCTCTTTATACAATATTTAACCCATTAACTGCAAGTCGGGGCCTCTCTTACGAAGATCGTATACTATGATTAGTAAAAAAAACTGTTAACGAAGGCCTTTCCGGATGGTAGAAATGCTACTTTTCTGGAAACATGCCCAAAATAGTTCTCAAAAAATAAAAAAAGTTGCAGTCACTTTTCAAAGATATCATCAAATCAACACTAGAAATATATTTCGGACCTGTCCTTTCACTATCTCTGAACCCCCAAACCCCGGCAAAAAAAAAATAATAATAAGAAGAAGGCGAAGCGCTCGCTGCCTATTTTGGACTTCTTTTGACTACTACGACCCGGAAAGAGTTCGTAGTGCTGTTAGACCAAAAAATACAGGAAAATATAGGACTTCTCGACACTCGTATCGAAAGCTTCACATATCCTGGAAAGTGGGAAAATAATTACACGTTTATCCATTAACCACACAACAAAATTATGAACTCCTTCGTATCCAAAGCCTTTGCAAATGACAAAATCAAACGCGGCCCCAATTGTGGAACTTGTATTTGATTAGATAGAAAACATCGTAGAAAAAGGAGAAAATGCTGGTTACCGCATCTTCCCACAACGTTTTCTACAGTCTTCTCTCTCAGGGCTCTTAAAAGTCGGGATTGTTTGGGAAAGGGTTGATGTCATTCTAACAGAATCTGTCTATTTAGTGAAACCTACGGTATCTGCTGTTTTCAGTAATACATGAAAGTATGTGTAACTGAAGAACATATCAACTATGAATATTGCTCGGGTAGTTTTTTCCGGTCTTTCCTCGAGTCTGAAATAAATCGTGCTTGAAGAAAAACTATTTCTTCTTTTTTATAAGCAAACATGATATGATACAGCAATCGCGCAAAATTTGCATGTAGAATTTTATATATATATATAAAGCTTAATATTTCACCGGCAAGCAAAGAACAGCAAAATTTAGGATAAAAAAAATCATCAATAAATAACTGTTTGACGGTAGTTTTTATTGGTTTGATACAACTGTGAAAGAAAAGGTTGTTAATCCATTTACATGCCCACGTGGCTAATCGATTAGCAAACGAGGATGTTGTTCTAAAGTCGTGTGCGTAATTAGCTAAGTGTCAACTCATTTTGGCACAATGTTTAGCTGTCATAATATGACATTGGCATTTTGAGTGTATTAGTCTTAGACCATGCGAGAATATATATAGCCCGAGCCTACCGTAAAAGTTATTAGCAACTAGCTATCCAAATCGATACAACATCAACATGCCTTCAAGAATGAAAGCTCTTGACAAACGATTCACTTTAAGTGATACTGAACGACGTCTTAGAAAAGCCTGCGACCAGATCGTCTTGCTGAACCAACGTCTAGGCGAGGTGCAGAAACGCTACAAGATGGCAAAACGTGCAAACAACAGATCGTTCCGCTATAACCTTCGACTGAAACTTGCTGTCATTGAAGGAGCACGCAACATGTATTATAATTATGCCTATTGCAAAGCTGACCAGGTTGCCGAACTTCGCCGGGAGCTGTTCAACGAATCCGTGGAAATCGTGCAGGCGTCCGACTCAGATTATTCTTCCGACTCTGAATAATTATTCAAGTCGTTTTCTTCAAAACGGCCCTTTTAAGAGCCAAACCAATTCAAAAGAAAGTCCATTTTCAAGAATTGTCAATGACCCCAAACCCTCATTTCCCTCATTTCAAATATAAATCATCCTCCCCCCTCTTTATACAATATTTAACCCATTAACTGCAAGTCGGGGCCTCTCTTACGAAGATCGTATACTATGATTAGTAAAAAAAACTGTTAACGAAGGCCTTTCCGGATGGTAGAAATGCTACTTTTCTGGAAACATGCCCAAAATAGTTCTCAAAAAATAAAAAAAGTTGCAGTCACTTTTCAAAGATATCATCAAATCAACACTAGAAATATATTTCGGACCTGTCCTTTCACTATCTCTGAACCCCCAAACCCCGGCAAAAAAAAAAAAAAAAATAATAATAATAATAAGAAGGCGAAGCGCTCGCTGCCTATTTTGGACTTCTTTTGACTACTACGACCCGGAAAGAGTTCGTAGTGCTGTTAGACCAAAAAATACAGGAGAATATAGGACTTCTCGACACTCGTATCGAAAGCTTCACATATCCTGGAAAGTGGGAAAATAATTACACGTTTATCCATTAACCACACAACAAAATTATGAACTCCTTCGTATCCAAAGCCTTTGCAAATGACAAAATCAAACGCGGCCCCAATTGTGGAACTTGTATTTGATTAGATAGAAAACATCGTAGAAAAAGGAGAAAATGCTGGTTACCGCATCTTCCCACAACGTTTTCTACAGTCTTCTCTCTCAGGGCTGTTAAAAGTCGGGATTGTTTGGGAAAGGGTTGATGTCATTCTAACAGAATCTGTCTATTTAGTGAAACCTACGGTATCTGCTGTTTTCAGTAATACATGAAAGTATGTGTAACTGAAGAACATATCAACTATGAATATTGCTCGGATAGTTTTTTCCGGTCTTTCCTCGAGTCTGAAATAAATCGTGCTTGAAGAAAAACTATTTCTTCTTTTTCATAAGCAAACATGATATGATACAGCAATCGCCCAAAATTTGCATGTAGAATTTAATATGTATATATAAAGCTTAATATTTCACCGGCAAGCAAAGAACAGCAAAATTTAGGATAAAAAAAATCATCAATAAATAACTGTTTGACGGTAGTTTTTATTGGTTTGATAGAACTGTGAAAGAAAAGGTTGTTAATCCATTTACATGCCCACGTGGCTAATCGATTAGCAAACGAGGATGTTGTTCTAAAGTCGTGTGCGTAATTAGCTAAGTGTCAACTCATTTTGGCACAATGTTTAGCTGTCATAATATGACATTGGCATTTTGAGTGTATTAGTCTTAGACCATGCGAGAATATATATAGCCCGAGCCTACCGTAAAAGTTATTAGCAACTAGCTATCCAAATCGATACAACATCAACATGCCTTCAAGAATGAAAGCTCTTGACAAACGATTCACTTTAAGTGATACTGAACGACGTTTTAGAAAAGCCTGCGACCAGATCGTCTTGCTGAACCAACGTCTAGGCGAGGTGCAGAAACGCTACAAGATGGCAAAACGTGCAAACAACAGATCGTTCCGCTATAACCTTCGACTGAAACTTGCTGTCATTGAAGGAGCACGCAACATGTATTATGATTATGCCTATTGCAAAGCTGACCAGGTTGCCGAACTTCGCCGGGAGCTGTTCAACGAATCCGTGGAAATCGTGCAGGCGTCCGACTCAGATTATTCTTCCGACTCTGAATAATTATTCAAGTCGTTTTCTTCAAAACGGCCCTTTTAAGAGCCAAACCAATTCAAAAGAAAGTCCACTTTCAAGAATTGTCAATGACCCCAAACCCTCATTTCCCTCATTTCAAATATAAATCCTCCTCCCCCCTCTTTATACAATATTTAACCCATTAACTGCAAGTCGGGGCCTCTCTTACGAAGATCGTATACTATGATTAGTAAAAAAAACTGTTAACGAAGGCCTTTCCGGATGGTAGAAATGCTACTTTTCTGGAAACATGCCCAAAATAGTTCTCAAAAAATAAAAAAAGTTGCAGTCACTTTTCAAAGATATCATCAAATCAACACTAGAAATATATTTCGGACCTGTCCTTTCACTATCTCTGAACCCCCAAACCCCGCCAAAAAACAAAAAATATTAATAATAATAAGAAGGCGAAGCGCTCGCTGCCTATTTTGGACTTCTTTTGACTACTACGACCCGGAAAGAGTTCGTAGTGCTGTTAGACCAAAAAATACAGGAAAATATAGGACTTCTCGACACTCGTATCGAAAGCTTCACATATCCTGGAAAGTGGGAAAATAATTACACGTTTATCCATTAACCACACAACAAAATTATGAACTCCTTCGTATCCAAAGCCTTTGCAAATGACAAAATCAAACGCGGCCCCAATTGTGGAACTTGTATTTGATTAGATAGAAAACATCGTAGAAAAAGGAGAAAATGCTGGTTACCGCATCTTCCCACAACGTTTTCTACAGTCTTCTCTCTCAGGGCTGTTAAAAGTCGGGATTGTTTGGGAAAGGGTTGATGTCATTCTAACAGAATCTGTCTATTTAGTGAAACCTACGGTATCTGCTGTTTTCAGTAATACATGAAAGTATGTGTAACTGAAGAACATATCAACTATGAATATTGCTCGGGTAGTTTTTTCCGGTCTTTCCTCGAGTCTGAAATAAATCGTGCTTGAAGAAAAACTATTTCTTCTTTTTCATAAGCAAACATGATATGATACAGCAATCGCGCAAAATTTGCATGTAGAATTTTATATATATATATAAAGCTTAATATTTCACCGGCAAGCAAAGAACAGCAAAATTTAGGATAAAAAAAATCATCAATAAATAACTGTTTGACGGTAGTTTTTATTGGTTTGATACAACTGTGAAAGAAAAGGTTGTTAATCCATTTACATGCCCACGTGGCTAATCGATTAGCAAACGAGGATGTTGTTCTAAAGTCGTGTGCGTAATTAGCTAAGTGTCAACTCATTTTGGCACAATGTTTAGCTGTCATAATATGACATTGGCATTTTGAGTGTATTAGTCTTAGACCATGCGAGAATATATATAGCCCGAGCCTACCGTAAAAGTTATTAGCAACTAGCTATCCAAATCGATACAACATCAACATGCCTTCAAGAATGAAAGCTCTTGACAAACGATTCACTTTAAGTGATACTGAACGACGTTTTAGAAAAGCCTGCGACCAGATCGTCTTGCTGAACCAACGTCTAGGCGAGGTGCAGAAACGCTACAAGATGGCAAAACGTGCAAACAACAGATCGTTCCGCTATAACCTTCGACTGAAACTTGCTGTCATTGAAGGAGCACGCAACATGTATTATGATTATGCCTATTGCAAAGCTGACCAGGTTGCCGAACTTCGCCGGGAGCTGTTCAACGAATCCGTGGAAATCGTGCAGGCGTCCGACTCAGATTATTCTTCCGACTCTGAATAATTATTCAAGTCGTTTTCTTCAAAACGGCCCTTTTAAGAGCCAAACCAATTCAAAAGAAAGTCCATTTTCAAGAATTGTCAATGACCCCAAACCCTCATTTCCCTCATTTCAAATATAAATCCTCCTCCCCCCTCTTTATACAATATTTAACCCATTAACTGCAAGTCGGGGCCTCTCTTACGAAGATCGTATACTATGATTAGTAAAAAAAACTGTTAACGAAGGCCTTTCCGGATGGTAGAAATGCTACTTTTCTGGAAACATGCCCAAAATAGTTCTCAAAAAATAAAAAAAGTTGCAGTCACTTTTCAAAGATATCATCAAATCAACACTAGAAATATATTTCGGACCTGTCCTTTCACTATCTCTGAACCCCCAAACCCCGGCAAAAAAAAAAAAATAATAATAATAATAAGAAGGCGAAGCGCTCGCTGCCTATTTTGGACTTCTTTTGACTACTACGACCCGGAAAGAGTTCGTAGTGCTGTTAGACCAAAAAATACAGGAAAATATAGGACTTCTCGACACTCGTATCGAAAGCTTCACATATCCTGGAAAGTGGGAAAATAATTACACGTTTATCCATTAACCACACAACAAAATTATGAACTCCTTCGTATCCAAAGCCTTTGCAAATGACAAAATCAAACGCGGCCCCAATTGTGGAACTTGTATTTGATTAGATAGAAAACATCGTAGAAAAAGGAGAAAATGCTGGTTACCGCATCTTCCCACAACGTTTTCTACAGTCTTCTCTCTCAGGGCTCTTAAAAGTCGGGATTGTTTGGGAAAGGGTTGATGTCATTCTAACAGAATCTGTCTATTTAGTGAAACCTACGGTATCTGCTGTTTTCAGTAATACATGAAAGTATGTGTAACTGAAGAACATATCAACTATGAATATTGCTCGGGTAGTTTTTTCCGGTCTTTCCTCGAGTCTGAAATAAATCGTGCTTGAAGAAAAACTATTTCTTCTTTTTCATAAGCAAACATGATATGATACAGCAATCGCGCAAAATTTGCATGTAGAATTTTATATATATATATAAAGCTTAATATTTCACCGGCAAGCAGAGAACAGCAAAATTTAGGATAAAAAAAATCATCAATAAATAACTGTTTGACGGTAGTTTTTATTGGTTTGATACAACTGTGAAAGAAAAGGTTGTTAATCCATTTACATGCCCACGTGGCTAATCGATTAGCAAACGAGGATGTTGTTCTAAAGTCGTGTGCGTAATTAGCTAAGTGTCAACTCATTTTGGCACAATATTTAGCTGTCATAATATGACATTGGCATTTTGAGTGTATTAGTCTTAGACCATGCGAGAATATATATAGCCCGAGCCTACCGTAAAAGTTATTAGCAACTAGCTATCCAAATCGATACAACATCAACATGCCTTCAAGAATGAAAGCTCTTGACAAACGATTCACTTTAAGTGATACTGAACGACGTTTTAGAAAAGCCTGCGACCAGATCGTCTTGCTGAACCAACGTCTAGGCGAGGTGCAGAAACGCTACAAGATGGCAAAACGTGCAAACAACAGATCGTTCCGCTATAACCTTCGACTGAAACTTGCTGTCATTGAAGGAGCACGCAACATGTATTATGATTATGCCTATTGCAAAGCTGACCAGGTTGCCGAACTTCGCCGGGAGCTGTTCAACGAATCCGTGGAAATCGTGCAGGCGTCCGACTCAGATTATTCTTCCGACTCTGAATAATTATTCAAGTCGTTTTCTTCAAAACGGCCCTTTTAAGAGCCAAACCAATTCAAAAGAAAGTCCATTTTCAAGAATTGTCAATGACCCCAAACCCTCATTTCCCTCATTTCAAATATAAATCCTCCTCCCCCCTCTTTATACAATATTTAACCCATTAACTGCAAGTCGGGGCCTCTCTTACGAAGATCGTATACTATGATTAGTAAAAAAAATGTTAACGAAGGCCTTTCCGGATGGTAGAAATGCTACTTTTCTGGAAACATGCCCAAAATAGTTCTCAAAAAATAAAAAAAGTTGCAGTCACTTTTCAAAGATATCATCAAATCAACACTAGAAATATATTTCGGACCTGTCCTTTCACTATCTCTGAACCCCCAAACCCCGCCAAAAAAAAAATAATAATAATAAGAAGGCGAAGCGCTCGCTGCCTATTTTGGACTTCTTTTGACTACTACGACCCGGAAAGAGTTCGTAGTGCTGTTAGACCAAAAAATACAGGAAAATATAGGACTTCTCGACACTCGTATCGAAAGTTTCACATATCCTGGAAAGTGGGAAAATAATTACACGTTTATCCATTAACCACACAACAAAATTATGAACTCCTTCGTATCCAAAGCCTTTGCAAATGACAAAATCAAACGCGGCCCCAATTGTGGAACTTGTATTTGATTAGATAGAAAACATCGTAGAAAAAGGAGAAAATGCTGGTTACCGCATCTTCCCACAACGTTTTCTACAGTCTTCTCTCTCAGGGCTCTTAAAAGTCGGGATTGTTTGGGAAAGGGTTGATGTCATTCTAACAGAATCTGTCTATTTAGTGAAACCTACGGTATCTGCTGTTTTCAGTAATACATGAAAGTATGTGTAACTGAAGAACATATCAACTATGAATATTGCTCGGGTAGTTTTTTCCGGTCTTTCCTCGAGTCTGAAATAAATCGTGCTTGAAGAAAAACTATTTCTTCTTTTTCATAAGCAAACATGATATGATACAGCAATCGCGCAAAATTTGCATGTAGAATTTTATATATATATATAAAGCTTAATATTTCACCGGCAAGCAGAGAACAGCAAAATTTAGGATAAAAAAAATCATCAATAAATAACTGTTTGACGGTAGTTTTTATTGGTTTGATACAACTGTGAAAGAAAAGGTTGTTAATCCATTTACATGCCCACGTGGCTAATCGATTAGCAAACGAGGATGTTGTTCTAAAGTCGTGTGCGTAATTAGCTAAGTGTCAACTCATTTTGGCACAATATTTAGCTGTCATAATATGACATTGGCATTTTGAGTGTATTAGTCTTAGACCATGCGAGAATATATATAGCCCGAGCCTACCGTAAAAGTTATTAGCAACTAGCTATCCAAATCGATACAACATCAACATGCCTTCAAGAATGAAAGCTCTTGACAAACGATTCACTTTAAGTGATACTGAACGACGTTTTAGAAAAGCCTGCGACCAGATCGTCTTGCTGAACCAACGTCTAGGCGAGGTGCAGAAACGCTACAAGATGGCAAAACGTGCAAACAACAGATCGTTCCGCTATAACCTTCGACTGAAACTTGCTGTCATTGAAGGAGCACGCAACATGTATTATGATTATGCCTATTGCAAAGCTGACCAGGTTGCCGAACTTCGCCGGGAGCTGTTCAACGAATCCGTGGAAATCGTGCAGGCGTCCGACTCAGATTATTCTTCCGACTCTGAATAATTATTCAAGTCGTTTTCTTCAAAACGGCCCTTTTAAGAGCCAAACCAATTCAAAAGAAAGTCCATTTTCAAGAATTGTCAATGACCCCAAACCCTCATTTCCCTCATTTCAAATATAAATCCTCCTCCCCCCTCTTTATACAATATTTAACCCATTAACTGCAAGTCGGGGCCTCTCTTACGAAGATCGTATACTATGATTAGTAAAAAAAATGTTAACGAAGGCCTTTCCGGATGGTAGAAATGCTACTTTTCTGGAAACATGCCCAAAATAGTTCTCAAAAAATAAAAAAAGTTGCAGTCACTTTTCAAAGATATCATCAAATCAACACTAGAAATATATTTCGGACCTGTCCTTTCACTATCTCTGAACCCCCAAACCCCGCCAAAAAAAAAATAATAATAATAAGAAGGCGAAGCGCTCGCTGCCTATTTTGGACTTCTTTTGACTACTACGACCCGGAAAGAGTTCGTAGTGCTGTTAGACCAAAAAATACAGGAAAATATAGGACTTCTCGACACTCGTATCGAAAGTTTCACATATCCTGGAAAGTGGGAAAATAATTACACGTTTATCCATTAACCACACAACAAAATTATGAACTCCTTCGTATCCAAAGCCTTTGCAAATGACAAAATCAAACGCGGCCCCAATTGTGGAACTTGTATTTGATTAGATAGAAAACATCGTAGAAAAAGGAGAAAATGCTGGTTACCGCATCTTCCCACAACGTTTTCTACAGTCTTCTCTCTCAGGGCTGTTAAAAGTCGGGATTGTTTGGGAAAGGGTTGATGTCATTCTAACAGAATCTGTCTATTTAGTGAAACCTACGGTATCTGCTGTTTTCAGTAATACATGAAAGTATGTGTAACTGAAGAACATATCAACTATGAATATTGCTCGGGTAGTTTTTTCCGGTCTTTCCTCGAGTCTGAAATAAATCGTGCTTGAAGAAAAACTATTTCTTCTTTTTCATAAGCAAACATGATATGATACAGCAATCGCCCAAAATTTGCATGTAGAATTTAATATATATATATAAAGCTTAATATTTCACCGGCAAGCAAAGAACAGCAAAATTTAGGATAAAAAAAATCATCAATAAATAACTGTTTGACGGTAGTTTTTATTGGTTTGATACAACTGTGAAAGAAAAGGTTGTTAATCCATTTACATGCCCACGTGGCTAATCGATTAGCAAACGAGGATGTTGTTCTAAAGTCGTGTGCGTAATTAGCTAAGTGTCAACTCATTTTGGCACAATGTTTAGGTGTCATAATATGACATTGGCATTTTGAGTGTATTAGTCTTAGACCATGCGAGAATATATATAGCCCGAGCCTACCGTAAAAGTTATTAGCAACTAGCTATCCAAATCGATACAACATCAACATGCCTTCAAGAATGAAAGCTCTTGACAAACGATTCACTTTAAGTGATACTGAACGACGTTTTAGAAAAGCCTGCGACCAGATCGTCTTGCTGAACCAACGTCTAGGCGAGGTGCAGAAACGCTACAAGATGGCAAAACGTGCAAACAACAGATCGTTCCGCTATAACCTTCGACTGAAACTTGCTGTCATTGAAGGAGCACGCACATGTATTATAATTATGCCTATTGCAAAGCTGACCAGGTTGCCGAACTTCGCCGGGAGCTGTTCAACGAATCCGTGGAAATCGTGCAGGCGTCCGACTCAGATTATTCTTCCGACTCTGAATAATTATTCAAGTCGTTTTCTTCAAAACGGCCCTTTTAAGAGCCAAACCAATTCAAAAGAAAGTCCATTTTCAAGAATTGTCAATGACCCCAAACCCTCATTTCCCTCATTTCAAATATAAATCCTCCTCCCCCCTCTTTATACAATATTTAACCCATTAACTGCAAGTCGGGGCCTCTCTTACGAAGATCGTATACTATGATTAGTAAAAAAAACTGTTAACGAAGGCCTTTCCGGATGGTAGAAATGCTACTTTTCTGGAAACATGCCCAAAATAGTTCTCAAAAAATAAAAAAAGTTGCAGTCACTTTTCAAAGATATCATCAAATCAACACTAGAAATATATTTCGGACCTGTCCTTTCACTATCTCTGAACCCCCAAACCCCGGCAAAAAAAAAATAATAAGAAGAAGAAGGCGAAGCGCTCGCTGCCTATTTTGGACTTCTTTTGACTACTACGACCCGGAAAGAGTTTGTAGTGCTGTTAGACCAAAAAATACAGGAAAATATAGGACTTCTCGACACTCGTATCGAAAGCTTCACATATCCTGGAAAGTGGGAAAATAATTACACGTTTATCCATTAACCACACAACAAAATTATGAACTCCTTCGTATCCAAAGCCTTTGCAAATGACAAAATCAAACGCGGCCCCAATTGTGGAACTTGTATTTGATTAGATAGAAAACATCGTAGAAAAAGGAGAAAATGCTGGTTACCGCATCTTCCCACAACGTTTTCTACAGTCTTCTCTCTCAGGGCTGTTAAAAGTCGGGATTGTTTGGGAAAGGGTTGATGTCATTCTAACAGAATCTGTCTATTTAGTGAAACCTACGGTATCTGCTGTTTTCAGTAATACATGAAAGTATGTGTAACTGAAGAACATATCAACTATGAATATTGCTCGGGTAGTTTTTTCCGGTCTTTCCTCGAGTCTGAAATAAATCGTGCTTGAAGAAAAACTATTTCTTCTTTTTCATAAGCAAACATGATATGATACAGCAATCGCCCAAAATTTGCATGTAGAATTTTATATATATATATAAAGCTTAATATTTCACCGGCAAGCAGAGAACAGCAAAATTTAGGATAAAAAAAATCATCAATAAATAACTGTTTGACGGTAGTTTTTATTGGTTTGATACAACTGTGAAAGAAAAGGTTGTTAATCCATTTACATGCCCACGTGGCTAATCGATTAGCAAACGAGGATGTTGTTCTAAAGTCGTGTGCGTAATTAGCTAAGTGTCAACTCATTTTGGCACAATGTTTAGGTGTCATAATATGACATTGGCATTTTGAGTGTATTAGTCTTAGACCATGCGAGAATATATATAGCCCGAGCCTACCGTAAAAGTTATTAGCAACTAGCTATCCAAATCGATACAACATCAACATGCCTTCAAGAATGAAAGCTCTTGACAAACGATTCACTTTAAGTGATACTGAACGACGTTTTAGAAAAGCCTGCGACCAGATCGTCTTGCTGAACCAACGTCTAGGCGAGGTGCAGAAACGCTACAAGATGGCAAAACGTGCAAACAACAGATCGTTCCGCTATAACCTTCGACTGAAACTTGCTGTCATTGAAGGAGCACGCAACATGTATTATAATTATGCCTATTGCAAAGCTGACCAGGTTGCCGAACTTCGCCGGGAGCTGTTCAACGAATCCGTGGAAATCGTGCAGGCGTCCGACTCAGATTATTCTTCCGACTCTGAATAATTATTCAAGTCGTTTTCTTCAAAACGGCCCTTTTAAGAGCCAAACCAATTCAAAAGAAAGTCCATTTTCAAGAATTGTCAATGACCCCAAACCCTCATTTCCCTCATTTCAAATATAAATCCTCCTCCCCCCTCTTTATACAATATTTAACCCATTAACTGCAAGTCGGGGCCTCTCTTACGAAGATCGTATACTATGATTAGTAAAAAAAACTGTTAACGAAGGCCTTTCCGGATGGTAGAAATGCTACTTTTCTGGAAACATGCCCAAAATAGTTCTCAAAAAATAAAAAAAGTTGCAGTCACTTTTCAAAGATATCATCAAATCAACACTAGAAATATATTTCGGACCTGTCCTTTCACTATCTCTGAACCCCCAAACCCCGCCAAAAAAAAAATAATAATAATAATAATAAGAAGGCGAAGCGCTCGCTGCCTATTTTGGACTTCTTTTGACTACTACGACCCGGAAAGAGTTCGTAGTGCTGTTACACCAAAAAATACAGGAAAATATAGGACTTCTCGACACTCGTATCGAAAGTTTCACATATCCTGGAAAGTGGGAAAATAATTACACGTTTATCCATTAACCACACAACAAAATTATGAACTCCTTCGTATCCAAAGCCTTTGCAAATGACAAAATCAAACGCGGCCCCAATTGTGGAACTTGTATTTGATTAGATAGAAAACATCGTAGAAAAAGGAGAAAATGCTGGTTACCGCATCTTCCCACAACGTTTTCTACAGTCTTCTCTCTCAGGGCTGTTAAAAGTCGGGATTGTTTGGGAAAGGGTTGATGTCATTCTAACAGAATCTGTCTATTTAGTGAAACCTACGGTATCTGCTGTTTTCAGTAATACATGAAAGTATGTGTAACTGAAGAACATATCAACTATGAATATTGCTCGGGTAGTTTTTTCCGGTCTTTCCTCGAGTCTGAAATAAATCGTGCTTGAAGAAAAACTATTTCTTCTTTTTCATAAGCAAACATGATATGATACAGCAATCGCCCAAAATTTGCATGTAGAATTTAATATATATATATAAAGCTTAATATTTCACCGGCAAGCAAAGAACAGCAAAATTTAGGATAAAAAAAATCATCAATAAATAACTGTTTGACGGTAGTTTTTATTGGTTTGATACAACTGTGAAAGAAAAGGTTGTTAATCCATTTACATGCCCACGTGGCTAATCGATTAGCAAACGAGGATGTTGTTCTAAAGTCGTGTGCGTAATTAGCTAAGTGTCAACTCATTTTGGCACAATGTTTAGCTGTCATAATATGACATTGGCATTTTGAGTGTATTAGTCTTAGACCATGCGAGAATATATATAGCCCGAGCCTACCGTAAAAGTTATTAGCAACTAGCTATCCAAATCGATACAACATCAACATGCCTTCAAGAATGAAAGCTCTTGACAAACGATTCACTTTAAGTGATACTGAACGACGTTTTAGAAAAGCCTGCGACCAGATCGTCTTGCTGAACCAACGTCTAGGCGAGGTGCAGAAACGCTACAAGATGGCAAAACGTGCAAACAACAGATCGTTCCGCTATAACCTTCGACTGAAACTTGCTGTCATTGAAGGAGCACGCAACATGTATTATAATTATGCCTATTGCAAAGCTGACCAGGTTGCCGAACTTCGCCGGGAGCTGTTCAACGAATCCGTGGAAATCGTGCAGGCGTCCGACTCAGATTATTCTTCCGACTCTGAATAATTATTCAAGTCGTTTTCTTCAAAACGGCCCTTTTAAGAGCCAAACCAATTCAAAAGAAAGTCCATTTTCAAGAATTGTCAATGACCCCAAACCCTCATTTCCCTCATTTCAAATATAAATCCTCCTCCCCCCTCTTTATACAATATTTAACCCATTAACTGCAAGTCGGGGCCTCTCTTACGAAGATCGTATACTATGATTAGTAAAAAAAACTGTTAACGAAGGCCTTTCCGGATGGTAGAAATGCTACTTTTCTGGAAACATGCCCAAAATAGTTCTCAAAAAATAAAAAAAGTTGCAGTCACTTTTCAAAGATATCATCAAATCAACACTAGAAATATATTTCGGACCTGTCCTTTCACTATCTCTGAACCCCCAAACCCCGCCAAAAAAAAAATAATAAGAAGAAGAAGGCGAAGCGCTCGCTGCCTATTTTGGACTTCTTTTGACTACTACGACCCGGAAAGAGTTCGTAGTGCTGTTAGACCAAAAAATACAGGAAAATATAGGACTTCTCGACACTCGTATCGAAAGCTTCACATATCCTGGAAAGTGGGAAAATAATTACACGTTTATCCATTAACCACACAACAAAATTATGAACTCCTTCGTATCCAAAGCCTTTGCAAATGACAAAATCAAACGCGGCCCCAATTGTGGAACTTGTATTTGATTAGATAGAAAACATCGTAGAAAAAGGAGAAAATGCTGGTTACCGCATCTTCCCACAACGTTTTCTACAGTCTTCTCTCTCAGGGCTGTTAAAAGTCGGGATTGTTTGGGAAAGGGTTGATGTCATTCTAACAGAATCTGTCTATTTAGTGAAACCTACGGTATCTGCTGTTTTCAGTAATACATGAAAGTATGTGTAACTGAAGAACATATCAACTATGAATATTGCTCGGGTAGTTTTTTCCGGTCTTTCCTCGAGTCTGAAATAAATCGTGCTTGAAGAAAAACTATTTCTTCTTTTTCATAAGCAAACATGATATGATACAGCAATCGCCCAAAATTTGCATGTAGAATTTTATATATATATATAAAGCTTAATATTTCACCGGCAAGCAGAGAACAGCAAAATTTAGGATAAAAAAAATCATCAATAAATAACTGTTTGACGGTAGTTTTTATTGGTTTGATACAACTGTGAAAGAAAAGGTTGTTAATCCATTTACATGCCCACGTGGCTAATCGATTAGCAAACGAGGATGTTGTTCTAAAGTCGTGTGCGTAATTAGCTAAGTGTCAACTCATTTTGGCACAATGTTTAGGTGTCATAATATGACATTGGCATTTTGAGTGTATTAGTCTTAGACCATGCGAGAATATATATAGCCCGAGCCTACCGTAAAAGTTATTAGCAACTAGCTATCCAAATCGATACAACATCAACATGCCTTCAAGAATGAAAGCTCTTGACAAACGATTCACTTTAAGTGATACTGAACGACGTTTTAGAAAAGCCTGCGACCAGATCGTCTTGCTGAACCAACGTCTAGGCGAGGTGCAGAAACGCTACAAGATGGCAAAACGTGCAAACAACAGATCGTTCCGCTATAACCTTCGACTGAAACTTGCTGTCATTGAAGGAGCACGCAACATGTATTATAATTATGCCTATTGCAAAGCTGACCAGGTTGCCGAACTTCGCCGGGAGCTGTTCAACGAATCCGTGGAAATCGTGCAGGCGTCCGACTCAGATTATTCTTCCGACTCTGAATAATTATTCAAGTCGTTTTCTTCAAAACGGCCCTTTTAAGAGCCAAACCAATTCAAAAGAAAGTCCATTTTCAAGAATTGTCAATGACCCCAAACCCTCATTTCCCTCATTTCAAATATAAATCCTCCTCCCCCCTCTTTATACAATATTTAACCCATTAACTGCAAGTCGGGGCCTCTCTTACGAAGATCGTATACTATGATTAGTAAAAAAAACTGTTAACGAAGGCCTTTCCGGATGGTAGAAATGCTACTTTTCTGGAAACATGCCCAAAATAGTTCTCAAAAAATAAAAAAAGTTGCAGTCACTTTTCAAAGATATCATCAAATCAACACTAGAAATATATTTCGGACCTGTCCTTTCACTATCTCTGAACCCCCAAACCCCGGCAAAAAAAAAATAATAATAAGAAGAAGGCGAAGCGCTCGCTGCCTATTTTGGACTTCTTTTGACTACTACGACCCGGAAAGAGTTCGTAGTGCTGTTAGACCAAAAAATACAGGAAAATATAGGACTTCTCGACACTCGTATCGAAAGCTTCACATATCCTGGAAAGTGGGAAAATAATTACACGTTTATCCATTAACCACACAACAAAATTATGAACTCCTTCGTATCCAAAGCCTTTGCAAATGACAAAATCAAACGCGGCCCCAATTGTGGAACTTGTATTTGATTAGATAGAAAACATCGTAGAAAAAGGAGAAAATGCTGGTTACCGCATCTTCCCACAACGTTTTCTACAGTCTTCTCTCTCAGGGCTGTTAAAAGTCGGGATTGTTTGGGAAAGGGTTGATGTCATTCTAACAGAATCTGTCTATTTAGTGAAACCTACGGTATCTGCTGTTTTCAGTAATACATGAAAGTATGTGTAACTGAAGAACATATCAACTATGAATATTGCTCGGGTAGTTTTTTCCGGTCTTTCCTCGAGTCTGAAATAAATCGTGCTTGAAGAAAAACTATTTCTTCTTTTTCATAAGCAAACATGATATGATACAGCAATCGCGCAAAATTTGCATGTAGAATTTTATATATATATATAAAGCTTAATATTTCACCGGCAAGCAAAGAACAGCAAAATTTAGGATAAAAAAAATCATCAATAAATAACTGTTTGACGGTAGTTTTTATTGGTTTGATACAACTGTGAAAGAAAAGGTTGTTAATCCATTTACATGCCCACGTGGCTAATCGATTAGCAAACGAGGATGTTGTTCTAAAGTCGTGTGCGTAATTAGCTAAGTGTCAACTCATTTTGGCACAATGTTTAGCTGTCATAATATGACATTGGCATTTTGAGTGTATTAGTCTTAGACCATGCGAGAATATATATAGCCCGAGCCTACCGTAAAAGTTATTAGCAACTAGCTATCCAAATCGATACAACATCAACATGCCTTCAAGAATGAAAGCTCTTGACAAACGATTCACTTTAAGTGATACTGAACGACGTTTTAGAAAAGCCTGCGACCAGATCGTCTTGCTGAACCAACGTCTAGGCGAGGTGCAGAAACGCTACAAGATGGCAAAACGTGCAAACAACAGATCGTTCCGCTATAACCTTCGACTGAAACTTGCTGTCATTGAAGGAGCACGCAACATGTATTATGATTATGCCTATTGCAAAGCTGACCAGGTTGCCGAACTTCGCCGGGAGCTGTTCAACGAATCCGTGGAAATCGTGCAGGCGTCCGACTCAGATTATTCTTCCGACTCTGAATAATTATTCAAGTCGTTTTCTTCAAAACGGCCCTTTTAAGAGCCAAACCAATTCAAAAGAAAGTCCATTTTCAAGAATTGTCAATGACCCCAAACCCTCATTTCCCTCATTTCAAATATAAATCCTCCTCCCCCCTCTTTATACAATATTTAACCCATTAACTGCAAGTCGGGGCCTCTCTTACGAAGATCGTATACTATGATTAGTAAAAAAAACTGTTAACGAAGGCCTTTCCGGATGGTAGAAATGCTACTTTTCTGGAAACATGCCCAAAATAGTTCTCAAAAAATAAAAAAAGTTGCAGTCACTTTTCAAAGATATCATCAAATCAACACTAGAAATATATTTCGGACCTGTCCTTTCACTATCTCTGAACCCCCAAACCCCGGCAAAAAAAAAAAAATAATAATAATAATAAGAAGGCGAAGCGCTCGCTGCCTATTTTGGACTTCTTTTGACTACTACGACCCGGAAAGAGTTCGTAGTGCTGTTAGACCAAAAAATACAGGAAAATATAGGACTTCTCGACACTCGTATCGAAAGCTTCACATATCCTGGAAAGTGGGAAAATAATTACACGTTTATCCATTAACCACACAACAAAATTATGAACTCCTTCGTATCCAAAGCCTTTGCAAATGACAAAATCAAACGCGGCCCCAATTGTGGAACTTGTATTTGATTAGATAGAAAACATCGTAGAAAAAGGAGAAAATGCTGGTTACCGCATCTTCCCACAACGTTTTCTACAGTCTTCTCTCTCAGGGCTGTTAAAAGTCGGGATTGTTTGGGAAAGGGTTGATGTCATTCTAACAGAATCTGTCTATTTAGTGAAACCTACGGTATCTGCTGTTTTCAGTAATACATGAAAGTATGTGTAACTGAAGAACATATCAACTATGAATATTGCTCGGGTAGTTTTTTCCGGTCTTTCCTCGAGTCTGAAATAAATCGTGCTTGAAGAAAAACTATTTCTTCTTTTTCATAAGCAAACATGATATGATACAGCAATCGCCCAAAATTTGCATGTAGAATTTAATATATATATATAAAGCTTAATATTTCACCGGCAAGCAAAGAACAGCAAAATTTAGGATAAAAAAAATCATCAATAAATAACTGTTTGACGGTAGTTTTTATTGGTTTGATACAACTGTGAAAGAAAAGGTTGTTAATCCATTTACATGCCCACGTGGCTAATCGATTAGCAAACGAGGATGTTGTTCTAAAGTCGTGTGCGTAATTAGCTAAGTGTCAACTCATTTTGGCACAATGTTTAGCTGTCATAATATGACATTGGCATTTTGAGTGTATTAGTCTTAGACCATGCGAGAATATATATAGCCCGAGCCTACCGTAAAAGTTATTAGCAACTAGCTATCCAAATCGATACATCAACATGCCTTCAAGAATGAAAGCTCTTGACAAACGATTCACTTTAAGTGATACTGAACGACGTCTTAGAAAAGCCTGCGACCAGATCGTCTTGCTGAACCAACGTCTAGGCGAGGTGCAGAAACGCTACAAGATGGCAAAACGTGCAAACAACAGATCGTTCCGCTATAACCTTCGACTGAAACTTGCTGTCATTGAAGGAGCACGCAACATGTATTATGATTATGCCTATTGCAAAGCTGACCAGGTTGCCGAACTTCGCCGGGAGCTGTTCAACGAATCCGTGGAAATCGTGCAGGCGTCCGACTCAGATTATTCTTCCGACTCTGAATAATTATTCAAGTCGTTTTCTTCAAAACGGCCCTTTTAAGAGCCAAACCAATTCAAAAGAAAGTCCACTTTCAAGAATTGTCAATGACCCCAAACCCTCATTTCCCTCATTTCAAATATAAATCCTCCTCCCCCCTCTTTATACAATATTTAACCCATTAACTGCAAGTCGGGGCCTCTCTTACGAAGATCGTATACTATGATTAGTAAAAAAAACTGTTAACGAAGGCCTTTTCGGATGGTAGAAATGCTACTTTTCTGGAAACATGCCCAAAATAGTTCTCAAAAAATAAAAAAAGTTGCAGTCACTTTTCAAAGATATCATCAAATCAACACTAGAAATATATTTCGGACCTGTCCTTTCACTATCTCTGAACCCCCAAACCCCGGCAAAAAAAAAATAATAATAATAATAAGAAGGCGAAGCGCTCGCTGCCTATTTTGGACTTCTTTTGACTACTACGACCCGGAAAGAGTTCGTAGTGCTGTTAGACCAAAAAATACAGGAAAATATAGGACTTCTCGACACTCGTATCGAAAGCTTCACATATCCTGGAAAGTGGGAAAATAATTACACGTTTATCCATTAACCACACAACAAAATTATGAACTCCTTCGTATCCAAAGCCTTTGCAAATGACAAAATCAAACGCGGCCCCAATTGTGGAACTTGTATTTGATTAGATAGAAAACATCGTAGAAAAAGGAGAAAATGCTGGTTACCGCATCTTCCCACAACGTTTTCTACAGTCTTCTCTCTCAGGGCTGTTAAAAGTCGGGATTGTTTGGGAAAGGGTTGATGTCATTCTAACAGAATCTGTCTATTTAGTGAAACCTACGGTATCTGCTGTTTTCAGTAATACATGAAAGTATGTGTAACTGAAGAACATATCAACTATGAATATTGCTCGGGTAGTTTTTTCCGGTCTTTCCTCGAGTCTGAAATAAATCGTGCTTGAAGAAAAACTATTTCTTCTTTTTCATAAGCAAACATGATATGATACAGCAATCGCCCAAAATTTGCATGTAGAATTTAATATATATATATAAAGCTTAATATTTCACCGGCAAGCAAAGAACAGCAAAATTTAGGATAAAAAAAATCATCAATAAATAACTGTTTGACGGTAGTTTTTATTGGTTTGATACAACTGTGAAAGAAAAGGTTGTTAATCCATTTACATGCCCACGTGGCTAATCGATTGGCAAACGAGGATGTTGTTCTAAAGTCGTGTGCGTAATTAGGTAAGTGTCAACTCATTTTGGCACAATGTTTAGGTGTCATAATATGACATTGGCATTTTGAGTGTATTAGTCTTAGACCATGCGAGAATATATATAGCCCGAGCCTACCGTAAAAGTTATTAACAACTAGCTATCCAAATCGTTACAACATCAACATGCCTTCAAGAATGAAAGCTCTTGACAAACGATTCACTTTAAGTGATACTGAACGACGTTTTAGAAAAGCCTGCGACCAGATCGTCTTGCTGAACCAACGTCTAGGCGAGGTGCAGAAACGCTACAAGATGGCAAAACGTGCAAACAACAGATCGTTCCGCTATAACCTTCGACTGAAACTTGCTGTCATTGAAGGAGCACGCAACATGTATTATGATTATGCCTATTGCAAAGCTGACCAGGTTGCCGAACTTCGCCGGGAGCTGTTCAACGAATCCGTGGAAATCGTGCAGGCGTCCGACTCAGATTATTCTTCCGACTCTGAATAATTATTCAAGTCGTTTTCTTCAAAACGGCCCTTTTAAGAGCCAAACCAATTCAAAAGAAAGTCCATTTTCAAGAATTGTCAATGACCCCAAACCCTCATTTCCCTCATTTCAAATATAAATCCTCCTCCCCCCTCTTTATACAATATTTAACCCATTAACTGCAAGTCGGGGCCTCTCTTACGAAGATCGTATACTATGATTAGTAAAAAAAACTGTTAACGAAGGCCTTTCCGGATGGTAGAAATGCTACTTTTCTGGAAACATGCCCAAAATAGTTCTCAAAAAATAAAAAAAGTTGCAGTCACTTTTCAAAGATATCATCAAATCAACACTAGAAATATATTTCGGACCTGTCCTTTCACTATCTCTGAACCCCCAAACCCCGGCAAAAAAAAAAATAATAAGAAGAAGAAGGCGAAGCGCTCGCTGCCTATTTTGGACTTCTTTTGACTACTACGACCCGGAAAGAGTTCGTAGTGCTGTTAGACCAAAAAATACAGGAAAATATAGGACTTCTCGACACTCGTATCGAAAGCTTCACATATCCTGGAAAGTGGGAAAATAATTACACGTTTATCCATTAACCACACAACAAAATTATGAACTCCTTCGTATCCAAAGCCTTTGCAAATGACAAAATCAAACGCGGCCCCAATTGTGGAACTTGTATTTGATTAGATAGAAAACATCGTAGAAAAAGGAGAAAATGCTGGTTACCGCATCTTCCCACAACGTTTTCTACAGTCTTCTCTCTCAGGGCTGTTAAAAGTCGGGATTGTTTGGGAAAGGGTTGATGTCATTCTAACAGAATCTGTCTATTTAGTGAAACCTACGGTATCTGCTGTTTTCAGTAATACATGAAAGTATGTGTAACTGAAGAACATATCAACTATGAATATTGCTCGGGTAGTTTTTTCCGGTCTTTCCTCGAGTCTGAAATAAATCGTGCTTGAAGAAAAACTATTTCTTCTTTTTCATAAGCAAACATGATATGATACAGCAATCGCGCAAAATTTGCATGTAGAATTTTATATATATATATAAAGCTTAATATTTCACCGGCAAGCAAAGAACAGCAAAATTTAGGATAAAAAAAATCATCAATAAATAACTGTTTGACGGTAGTTTTTATTGGTTTGATACAACTGTGAAAGAAAAGGTTGTTAATCCATTTACATGCCCACGTGGCTAATCGATTAGCAAACGAGGATGTTGTTCTAAAGTCGTGTGCGTAATTAGCTAAGTGTCAACTCATTTTGGCACAATGTTTAGCTGTCATAATATGACATTGGCATTTTGAGTGTATTAGTCTTAGACCATGCGAGAATATATATAGCCCGAGCCTACCGTAAAAGTTATTAGCAACTAGCTATCCAAATCGATACAACATCAACATGCCTTCAAGAATGAAAGCTCTTGACAAACGATTCACTTTAAGTGATACTGAACGACGTTTTAGAAAAGCCTGCGACCAGATCGTCTTGCTGAACCAACGTCTAGGCGAGGTGCAGAAACGCTACAAGATGGCAAAACGTGCAAACAACAGATCGTTCCGCTATAACCTTCGACTGAAACTTGCTGTCATTGAAGGAGCACGCAACATGTATTATAATTATGCCTATTGCAAAGCTGACCAGGTTGCCGAACTTCGCCGGGAGCTGTTCAACGAATCCGTGGAAATCGTGCAGGCGTCCGACTCAGATTATTCTTCCGACTCTGAATAATTATTCAAGTCGTTTTCTTCAAAACGGCCCTTTTAAGAGCCAAACCAATTCAAAAGAAAGTCCATTTTCAAGAATTGTCAATGACCCCAAACCCTCATTTCCCTCATTTCAAATATAAATCCTCCTCCCCCCTCTTTATACAATATTTAACCCATTAACTGCAAGTCGGGGCCTCTCTTACGAAGATCGTATACTATGATTAGTAAAAAAAACTGTTAACGAAGGCCTTTCCGGATGGTAGAAATGCTACTTTTCTGGAAACATGCCCAAAATAGTTCTCAAAAAATAAAAAAAGTTGCAGTCACTTTTCAAAGATATCATCAAATCAACACTAGAAATATATTTCGGACCTGTCCTTTCACTATCTCTGAACCCCCAAACCCCGGCAAAAAAAAAATAATAATAAGAAGAAGGCGAAGCGCTCGCTGCCTATTTTGGACTTCTTTTGACTACTACGACCCGGAAAGAGTTCGTAGTGCTGTTAGACCAAAAAATACAGGAAAATATAGGACTTCTCGACACTCGTATCGAAAGCTTCACATATCCTGGAAAGTGGGAAAATAATTACACGTTTATCCATTAACCACACAACAAAATTATGAACTCCTTCGTATCCAAAGCCTTTGCAAATGACAAAATCAAACGCGGCCCCAATTGTGGAACTTGTATTTGATTAGATAGAAAACATCGTAGAAAAAGGAGAAAATGCTGGTTACCGCATCTTCCCACAACGTTTTCTACAGTCTTCTCTCTCAGGGCTGTTAAAAGTCGGGATTGTTTGGGAAAGGGTTGATGTCATTCTAACAGAATCTGTCTATTTAGTGAAACCTACGGTATCTGCTGTTTTCAGTAATACATGAAAGTATGTGTAACTGAAGAACATATCAACTATGAATATTGCTCGGGTAGTTTTTTCCGGTCTTTCCTCGAGTCTGAAATAAATCGTGCTTGAAGAAAAACTATTTCTTCTTTTTCATAAGCAAACATGATATGATACAGCAATCGCGCAAAATTTGCATGTAGAATTTTATATATATATATAAAGCTTAATATTTCACCGGCAAGCAAAGAACAGCAAAATTTAGGATAAAAAAAATCATCAATAAATAACTGTTTGACGGTAGTTTTTATTGGTTTGATACAACTGTGAAAGAAAAGGTTGTTAATCCATTTACATGCCCACGTGGCTAATCGATTAGCAAACGAGGATGTTGTTCTAAAGTCGTGTGCGTAATTAGCTAAGTGTCAACTCATTTTGGCACAATGTTTAGCTGTCATAATATGACATTGGCATTTTGAGTGTATTAGTCTTAGACCATGCGAGAATATATATAGCCCGAGCCTACCGTAAAAGTTATTAGCAACTAGCTATCCAAATCGATACAACATCAACATGCCTTCAAGAATGAAAGCTCTTGACAAACGATTCACTTTAAGTGATACTGAACGACGTTTTAGAAAAGCCTGCGACCAGATCGTCTTGCTGAACCAACGTCTAGGCGAGGTGCAGAAACGCTACAAGATGGCAAAACGTGCAAACAACAGATCGTTCCGCTATAACCTTCGACTGAAACTTGCTGTCATTGAAGGAGCACGCAACATGTATTATGATTATGCCTATTGCAAAGCTGACCAGGTTGCCGAACTTCGCCGGGAGCTGTTCAACGAATCCGTGGAAATCGTGCAGGCGTCCGACTCAGATTATTCTTCCGACTCTGAATAATTATTCAAGTCGTTTTCTTCAAAACGGCCCTTTTAAGAGCCAAACCAATTCAAAAGAAAGTCCATTTTCAAGAATTGTCAATGACCCCAAACCCTCATTTCCCTCATTTCAAATATAAATCCTCCTCCCCCCTCTTTATACAATATTTAACCCATTAACTGCAAGTCGGGGCCTCTCTTACGAAGATCGTATACTATGATTAGTAAAAAAAACTGTTAACGAAGGCCTTTCCGGATGGTAGAAATGCTACTTTTCTGGAAACATGCCCAAAATAGTTCTCAAAAAATAAAAAAAGTTGCAGTCACTTTTCAAAGATATCATCAAATCAACACTAGAAATATATTTCGGACCTGTCCTTTCACTATCTCTGAACCCCCAAACCCCGGCAAAAAAAAAAATAATAAGAAGAAGAAGGCGAAGCGCTCGCTGCCTATTTTGGACTTCTTTTGACTACTACGACCCGGAAAGAGTTCGTAGTGCTGTTAGACCAAAAAATACAGGAAAATATAGGACTTCTCGACACTCGTATCGAAAGCTTCACATATCCTGGAAAGTGGGAAAATAATTACACGTTTATCCATTAACCACACAACAAAATTATGAACTCCTTCGTATCCAAAGCCTTTGCAAATGACAAAATCAAACGCGGCCCCAATTGTGGAACTTGTATTTGATTAGATAGAAAACATCGTAGAAAAAGGAGAAAATGCTGGTTACCGCATCTTCCCACAACGTTTTCTACAGTCTTCTCTCTCAGGGCTGTTAAAAGTCGGGATTGTTTGGGAAAGGGTTGATGTCATTCTAACAGAATCTGTCTATTTAGTGAAACCTACGGTATCTGCTGTTTTCAGTAATACATGAAAGTATGTGTAACTGAAGAACATATCAACTATGAATATTGCTCGGGTAGTTTTTTCCGGTCTTTCCTCGAGTCTGAAATAAATCGTGCTTGAAGAAAAACTATTTCTTCTTTTTCATAAGCAAACATGATATGATACAGCAATCGCCCAAAATTTGCATGTAGAATTTAATATATATATATAAAGCTTAATATTTCACCGGCAAGCAAAGAACAGCAAAATTTAGGATAAAAAAAATCATCAATAAATAACTGTTTGACGGTAGTTTTTATTGGTTTGATACAACTGTGAAAGAAAAGGTTGTTAATCCATTTACATGCCCACGTGGCTAATCGATTAGCAAACGAGGATGTTGTTCTAAAGTCGTGTGCGTAATTAGCTAAGTGTCAACTCATTTTGGCACAATGTTTAGCTGTCATAATATGACATTGGCATTTTGAGTGTATTAGTCTTAGACCATGCGAGAATATATATAGCCCGAGCCTACCGTAAAAGTTATTAGCAACTAGCTATCCAAATCGATACATCAACATGCCTTCAAGAATGAAAGCTCTTGACAAACGATTCACTTTAAGTGATACTGAACGACGTCTTAGAAAAGCCTGCGACCAGATCGTCTTGCTGAACCAACGTCTAGGCGAGGTGCAGAAACGCTACAAGATGGCAAAACGTGCAAACAACAGATCGTTCCGCTATAACCTTCGACTGAAACTTGCTGTCATTGAAGGAGCACGCAACATGTATTATGATTATGCCTATTGCAAAGCTGACCAGGTTGCCGAACTTCGCCGGGAGCTGTTCAACGAATCCGTGGAAATCGTGCAGGCGTCCGACTCAGATTATTCTTCCGACTCTGAATAATTATTCAAGTCGTTTTCTTCAAAACGGCCCTTTTAAGAGCCAAACCAATTCAAAAGAAAGTCCACTTTCAAGAATTGTCAATGACCCCAAACCCTCATTTCCCTCATTTCAAATATAAATCCTCCTCCCCCCTCTTTATACAATATTTAACCCATTAACTGCAAGTCGGGGCCTCTCTTACGAAGATCGTATACTATGATTAGTAAAAAAAACTGTTAACGAAGGCCTTTTCGGATGGTAGAAATGCTACTTTTCTGGAAACATGCCCAAAATAGTTCTCAAAAAATAAAAAAAGTTGCAGTCACTTTTCAAAGATATCATCAAATCAACACTAGAAATATATTTCGGACCTGTCCTTTCACTATCTCTGAACCCCCAAACCCCGGCAAAAAAAAAATAATAATAATAATAAGAAGGCGAAGCGCTCGCTGCCTATTTTGGACTTCTTTTGACTACTACGACCCGGAAAGAGTTCGTAGTGCTGTTAGACCAAAAAATACAGGAAAATATAGGACTTCTCGACACTCGTATCGAAAGCTTCACATATCCTGGAAAGTGGGAAAATAATTACACGTTTATCCATTAACCACACAACAAAATTATGAACTCCTTCGTATCCAAAGCCTTTGCAAATGACAAAATCAAACGCGGCCCCAATTGTGGAACTTGTATTTGATTAGATAGAAAACATCGTAGAAAAAGGAGAAAATGCTGGTTACCGCATCTTCCCACAACGTTTTCTACAGTCTTCTCTCTCAGGGCTGTTAAAAGTCGGGATTGTTTGGGAAAGGGTTGATGTCATTCTAACAGAATCTGTCTATTTAGTGAAACCTACGGTATCTGCTGTTTTCAGTAATACATGAAAGTATGTGTAACTGAAGAACATATCAACTATGAATATTGCTCGGGTAGTTTTTTCCGGTCTTTCCTCGAGTCTGAAATAAATCGTGCTTGAAGAAAAACTATTTCTTCTTTTTCATAAGCAAACATGATATGATACAGCAATCGCCCAAAATTTGCATGTAGAATTTAATATATATATATAAAGCTTAATATTTCACCGGCAAGCAAAGAACAGCAAAATTTAGGATAAAAAAAATCATCAATAAATAACTGTTTGACGGTAGTTTTTATTGGTTTGATACAACTGTGAAAGAAAAGGTTGTTAATCCATTTACATGCCCACGTGGCTAATCGATTGGCAAACGAGGATGTTGTTCTAAAGTCGTGTGCGTAATTAGGTAAGTGTCAACTCATTTTGGCACAATGTTTAGGTGTCATAATATGACATTGGCATTTTGAGTGTATTAGTCTTAGACCATGCGAGAATATATATAGCCCGAGCCTACCGTAAAAGTTATTAACAACTAGCTATCCAAATCGTTACAACATCAACATGCCTTCAAGAATGAAAGCTCTTGACAAACGATTCACTTTAAGTGATACTGAACGACGTTTTAGAAAAGCCTGCGACCAGATCGTCTTGCTGAACCAACGTCTAGGCGAGGTGCAGAAACGCTACAAGATGGCAAAACGTGCAAACAACAGATCGTTCCGCTATAACCTTCGACTGAAACTTGCTGTCATTGAAGGAGCACGCAACATGTATTATGATTATGCCTATTGCAAAGCTGACCAGGTTGCCGAACTTCGCCGGGAGCTGTTCAACGAATCCGTGGAAATCGTGCAGGCGTCCGACTCAGATTATTCTTCCGACTCTGAATAATTATTCAAGTCGTTTTCTTCAAAACGGCCCTTTTAAGAGCCAAACCAATTCAAAAGAAAGTCCATTTTCAAGAATTGTCAATGACCCCAAACCCTCATTTCCCTCATTTCAAATATAAATCCTCCTCCCCCCTCTTTATACAATATTTAACCCATTAACTGCAAGTCGGGGCCTCTCTTACGAAGATCGTATACTATGATTAGTAAAAAAAACTGTTAACGAAGGCCTTTCCGGATGGTAGAAATGCTACTTTTCTGGAAACATGCCCAAAATAGTTCTCAAAAAATAAAAAAAGTTGCAGTCACTTTTCAAAGATATCATCAAATCAACACTAGAAATATATTTCGGACCTGTCCTTTCACTATCTCTGAACCCCCAAACCCCGGCAAAAAAAAAAATAATAAGAAGAAGAAGGCGAAGCGCTCGCTGCCTATTTTGGACTTCTTTTGACTACTACGACCCGGAAAGAGTTCGTAGTGCTGTTAGACCAAAAAATACAGGAAAATATAGGACTTCTCGACACTCGTATCGAAAGCTTCACATATCCTGGAAAGTGGGAAAATAATTACACGTTTATCCATTAACCACACAACAAAATTATGAACTCCTTCGTATCCAAAGCCTTTGCAAATGACAAAATCAAACGCGGCCCCAATTGTGGAACTTGTATTTGATTAGATAGAAAACATCGTAGAAAAAGGAGAAAATGCTGGTTACCGCATCTTCCCACAACGTTTTCTACAGTCTTCTCTCTCAGGGCTGTTAAAAGTCGGGATTGTTTGGGAAAGGGTTGATGTCATTCTAACAGAATCTGTCTATTTAGTGAAACCTACGGTATCTGCTGTTTTCAGTAATACATGAAAGTATGTGTAACTGAAGAACATATCAACTATGAATATTGCTCGGGTAGTTTTTTCCGGTCTTTCCTCGAGTCTGAAATAAATCGTGCTTGAAGAAAAACTATTTCTTCTTTTTCATAAGCAAACATGATATGATACAGCAATCGCGCAAAATTTGCATGTAGAATTTTATATATATATATAAAGCTTAATATTTCACCGGCAAGCAAAGAACAGCAAAATTTAGGATAAAAAAAATCATCAATAAATAACTGTTTGACGGTAGTTTTTATTGGTTTGATACAACTGTGAAAGAAAAGGTTGTTAATCCATTTACATGCCCACGTGGCTAATCGATTAGCAAACGAGGATGTTGTTCTAAAGTCGTGTGCGTAATTAGCTAAGTGTCAACTCATTTTGGCACAATGTTTAGCTGTCATAATATGACATTGGCATTTTGAGTGTATTAGTCTTAGACCATGCGAGAATATATATAGCCCGAGCCTACCGTAAAAGTTATTAGCAACTAGCTATCCAAATCGATACAACATCAACATGCCTTCAAGAATGAAAGCTCTTGACAAACGATTCACTTTAAGTGATACTGAACGACGTTTTAGAAAAGCCTGCGACCAGATCGTCTTGCTGAACCAACGTCTAGGCGAGGTGCAGAAACGCTACAAGATGGCAAAACGTGCAAACAACAGATCGTTCCGCTATAACCTTCGACTGAAACTTGCTGTCATTGAAGGAGCACGCAACATGTATTATAATTATGCCTATTGCAAAGCTGACCAGGTTGCCGAACTTCGCCGGGAGCTGTTCAACGAATCCGTGGAAATCGTGCAGGCGTCCGACTCAGATTATTCTTCCGACTCTGAATAATTATTCAAGTCGTTTTCTTCAAAACGGCCCTTTTAAGAGCCAAACCAATTCAAAAGAAAGTCCATTTTCAAGAATTGTCAATGACCCCAAACCCTCATTTCCCTCATTTCAAATATAAATCCTCCTCCCCCCTCTTTATACAATATTTAACCCATTAACTGCAAGTCGGGGCCTCTCTTACGAAGATCGTATACTATGATTAGTAAAAAAAACTGTTAACGAAGGCCTTTCCGGATGGTAGAAATGCTACTTTTCTGGAAACATGCCCAAAATAGTTCTCAAAAAATAAAAAAAGTTGCAGTCACTTTTCAAAGATATCATCAAGTCAACACTAGAAATATATTTCGGACCTGTCCTTTCACTATCTCTGAACCCCCAAACCCCGGCAAAAAAAAAATAATAATAAGAAGAAGGCGAAGCGCTCGCTGCCTATTTTGGACTTCTTTTGACTACTACGACCCGGAAAGAGTTCGTAGTGCTGTTAGACCAAAAAATACAGGAAAATATAGGACTTCTCGACACTCGTATCGAAAGCTTCACATATCCTGGAAAGTGGGAAAATAATTACACGTTTATCCATTAACCACACAACAAAATTATGAACTCCTTCGTATCCAAAGCCTTTGCAAATGACAAAATCAAACGCGGCCCCAATTGTGGAACTTGTATTTGATTAGATAGAAAACATCGTAGAAAAAGGAGAAAATGCTGGTTACCGCATCTTCCCACAACGTTTTCTACAGTCTTCTCTCTCAGGGCTGTTAAAAGTCGGGATTGTTTGGGAAAGGGTTGATGTCATTCTAACAGAATCTGTCTATTTAGTGAAACCTACGGTATCTGCTGTTTTCAGTAATACATGAAAGTATGTGTAACTGAAGAACATATCAACTATGAATATTGCTCGGGTAGTTTTTTCCGGTCTTTCCTCGAGTCTGAAATAAATCGTGCTTGAAGAAAAACTATTTCTTCTTTTTCATAAGCAAACATGATATGATACAGCAATCGCGCAAAATTTGCATGTAGAATTTTATATATATATATAAAGCTTAATATTTCACCGGCAAGCAAAGAACAGCAAAATTTAGGATAAAAAAAATCATCAATAAATAACTGTTTGACGGTAGTTTTTATTGGTTTGATACAACTGTGAAAGAAAAGGTTGTTAATCCATTTACATGCCCACGTGGCTAATCGATTAGCAAACGAGGATGTTGTTCTAAAGTCGTGTGCGTAATTAGCTAAGTGTCAACTCATTTTGGCACAATGTTTAGCTGTCATAATATGACATTGGCATTTTGAGTGTATTAGTCTTAGACCATGCGAGAATATATATAGCCCGAGCCTACCGTAAAAGTTATTAGCAACTAGCTATCCAAATCGATACAACATCAACATGCCTTCAAGAATGAAAGCTCTTGACAAACGATTCACTTTAAGTGATACTGAACGACGTTTTAGAAAAGCCTGCGACCAGATCGTCTTGCTGAACCAACGTCTAGGCGAGGTGCAGAAACGCTACAAGATGGCAAAACGTGCAAACAACAGATCGTTCCGCTATAACCTTCGACTGAAACTTGCTGTCATTGAAGGAGCACGCAACATGTATTATAATTATGCCTATTGCAAAGCTGACCAGGTTGCCGAACTTCGCCGGGAGCTGTTCAACGAATCCGTGGAAATCGTGCAGGCGTCCGACTCAGATTATTCTTCCGACTCTGAATAATTATTCAAGTCGTTTTCTTCAAAACGGCCCTTTTAAGAGCCAAACCAATTCAAAAGAAAGTCCATTTTCAAGAATTGTCAATGACCCCAAACCCTCATTTCCCTCATTTCAAATATAAATCCTCCTCCCCCCTCTTTATACAATATTTAACCCATTAACTGCAAGTCGGGGCCTCTCTTACGAAGATCGTATACTATGATTAGTAAAAAAAACTGTTAACGAAGGCCTTTCCGGATGGTAGAAATGCTACTTTTCTGGAAACATGCCCAAAATAGTTCTCAAAAAATAAAAAAAGTTGCAGTCACTTTTCAAAGATATCATCAAATCAACACTAGAAATATATTTCGGACCTGTCCTTTCACTATCTCTGAACCCCCAAACCCCGGCAAAAAAAAAATAATAATAAGAAGAAGGCGAAGCGCTCGCTGCCTATTTTGGACTTCTTTTGACTACTACGACCCGGAAAGAGTTCGTAGTGCTGTTAGACCAAAAAATACAGGAAAATATAGGACTTCTCGACACTCGTATCGAAAGCTTCACATATCCTGGAAAGTGGGAAAATAATTACACGTTTATCCATTAACCACACAACAAAATTATGAACTCCTTCGTATCCAAAGCCTTTGCAAATGACAAAATCAAACGCGGCCCCAATTGTGGAACTTGTATTTGATTAGATAGAAAACATCGTAGAAAAAGGAGAAAATGCTGGTTACCGCATCTTCCCACAACGTTTTCTACAGTCTTCTCTCTCAGGGCTGTTAAAAGTCGGGATTGTTTGGGAAAGGGTTGATGTCATTCTAACAGAATCTGTCTATTTAGTGAAACCTACGGTATCTGCTGTTTTCAGTAATACATGAAAGTATGTGTAACTGAAGAACATATCAACTATGAATATTGCTCGGGTAGTTTTTTCCGGTCTTTCCTCGAGTCTGAAATAAATCGTGCTTGAAGAAAAACTATTTCTTCTTTTTCATAAGCAAACATGATATGATACAGCAATCGCGCAAAATTTGCATGTAGAATTTTATATATATATATAAAGCTTAATATTTCACCGGCAAGCAAAGAACAGCAAAATTTAGGATAAAAAAAATCATCAATAAATAACTGTTTGACGGTAGTTTTTATTGGTTTGATACAACTGTGAAAGAAAAGGTTGTTAATCCATTTACATGCCCACGTGGCTAATCGATTAGCAAACGAGGATGTTGTTCTAAAGTCGTGTGCGTAATTAGCTAAGTGTCAACTCATTTTGGCACAATGTTTAGCTGTCATAATATGACATTGGCATTTTGAGTGTATTAGTCTTAGACCATGCGAGAATATATATAGCCCGAGCCTACCGTAAAAGTTATTAGCAACTAGCTATCCAAATCGATACAACATCAACATGCCTTCAAGAATGAAAGCTCTTGACAAACGATTCACTTTAAGTGATACTGAACGACGTTTTAGAAAAGCCTGCGACCAGATCGTCTTGCTGAACCAACGTCTAGGCGAGGTGCAGAAACGCTACAAGATGGCAAAACGTGCAAACAACAGATCGTTCCGCTATAACCTTCGACTGAAACTTGCTGTCATTGAAGGAGCACGCAACATGTATTATAATTATGCCTATTGCAAAGCTGACCAGGTTGCCGAACTTCGCCGGGAGCTGTTCAACGAATCCGTGGAAATCGTGCAGGCGTCCGACTCAGATTATTCTTCCGACTCTGAATAATTATTCAAGTCGTTTTCTTCAAAACGGCCCTTTTAAGAGCCAAACCAATTCAAAAGAAAGTCCATTTTCAAGAATTGTCAATGACCCCAAACCCTCATTTCCCTCATTTCAAATATAAATCCTCCTCCCCCCTCTTTATACAATATTTAACCCATTAACTGCAAGTCGGGGCCTCTCTTACGAAGATCGTATACTATGATTAGTAAAAAAAACTGTTAACGAAGGCCTTTCCGGATGGTAGAAATGCTACTTTTCTGGAAACATGCCCAAAATAGTTCTCAAAAAATAAAAAAAGTTGCAGTCACTTTTCAAAGATATCATCAAATCAACACTAGAAATATATTTCGGACCTGTCCTTTCACTATCTCTGAACCCCCAAACCCCGGCAAAAAAAAAAAAAAATAATAATAATAAGAAGGCGAAGCGCTCGCTGCCTATTTTGGACTTCTTTTGACTACTACGACCCGGAAAGAGTTCGTAGTGCTGTTAGACCAAAAAATACAGGAGAATATAGGACTTCTCGACACTCGTATCGAAAGCTTCACATATCCTGGAAAGTGGGAAAATAATTACACGTTTATCCATTAACCACACAACAAAATTATGAACTCCTTCGTATCCAAAGCCTTTGCAAATGACAAAATCAAACGCGGCCCCAATTGTGGAACTTGTATTTGATTAGATAGAAAACATCGTAGAAAAAGGAGAAAATGCTGGTTACCGCATCTTCCCACAACGTTTTCTACAGTCTTCTCTCTCAGGGCTGTTAAAAGTCGGGATTGTTTGGGAAAGGGTTGATGTCATTCTAACAGAATCTGTCTATTTAGTGAAACCTACGGTATCTGCTGTTTTCAGTAATACATGAAAGTATGTGTAACTGAAGAACATATCAACTATGAATATTGCTCGGGTAGTTTTTTCCGGTCTTTCCTCGAGTCTGAAATAAATCGTGCTTGAAGAAAAACTATTTCTTCTTTTTCATAAGCAAACATGATATGATACAGCAATCGCGCAAAATTTGCATGTAGAATTTTATATATATATATAAAGCTTAATATTTCACCGGCAAGCAAAGAACAGCAAAATTTAGGATAAAAAAAATCATCAATAAATAACTGTTTGACGGTAGTTTTTATTGGTTTGATACAACTGTGAAAGAAAAGGTTGTTAATCCATTTACATGCCCACGTGGCTAATCGATTAGCAAACGAGGATGTTGTTCTAAAGTCGTGTGCGTAATTAGCTAAGTGTCAACTCATTTTGGCACAATGTTTAGCTGTCATAATATGACATTGGCATTTTGAGTGTATTAGTCTTAGACCATGCGAGAATATATATAGCCCGAGCCTACCGTAAAAGTTATTAGCAACTAGCTATCCAAATCGATACAACATCAACATGCCTTCAAGAATGAAAGCTCTTGACAAACGATTCACTTTAAGTGATACTGAACGACGTTTTAGAAAAGCCTGCGACCAGATCGTCTTGCTGAACCAACGTCTAGGCGAGGTGCAGAAACGCTACAAGATGGCAAAACGTGCAAACAACAGATCGTTCCGCTATAACCTTCGACTGAAACTTGCTGTCATTGAAGGAGCACGCAACATGTATTATAATTATGCCTATTGCAAAGCTGACCAGGTTGCCGAACTTCGCCGGGAGCTGTTCAACGAATCCGTGGAAATCGTGCAGGCGTCCGACTCAGATTATTCTTCCGACTCTGAATAATTATTCAAGTCGTTTTCTTCAAAACGGCCCTTTTAAGAGCCAAACCAATTCAAAAGAAAGTCCATTTTCAAGAATTGTCAATGACCCCAAACCCTCATTTCCCTCATTTCAAATATAAATCCTCCTCCCCCCTCTTTATACAATATTTAACCCATTAACTGCAAGTCGGGGCCTCTCTTACGAAGATCGTATACTATGATTAGTAAAAAAAACTGTTAACGAAGGCCTTTCCGGATGGTAGAAATGCTACTTTTCTGGAAACATGCCCAAAATAGTTCTCAAAAAATAAAAAAAGTTGCAGTCACTTTTCAAAGATATCATCAAATCAACACTAGAAATATATTTCGGACCTGTCCTTTCACTATCTCTGAACCCCCAAACCCCGGCAAAAAAAAAAAATAATAATAATAATAAGAAGGCGAAGCGCTCGCTGCCTATTTTGGACTTCTTTTGACTACTACGACCCGGAAAGAGTTCGTAGTGCTGTTAGACCAAAAAATACAGGAGAATATAGGACTTCTCGACACTCGTATCGAAAGCTTCACATATCCTGGAAAGTGGGAAAATAATTACACGTTTATCCATTAACCACACAACAAAATTATGAACTCCTTCGTATCCAAAGCCTTTGCAAATGACAAAATCAAACGCGGCCCCAATTGTGGAACTTGTATTTGATTAGATAGAAAACATCGTTGAAAAAGGAGAAAATGCTGGTTACCGCATCTTCCCACAACGTTTTCTACAGTCTTCTCTCTCAGGGCTGTTAAAAGTCGGGATTGTTTGGGAAAGGGTTGATGTCATTCTAACAGAATCTGTCTATTTAGTGAAACCTACGGTATCTGCTGTTTTCAGTAATACATGAAAGTATGTGTAACTGAAGAACATATCAACTATGAATATTGCTCGGGTAGTTTTTTCCGGTCTTTCCTCGAGTCTGAAATAAATCGTGCTTGAAGAAAAACTATTTCTTCTTTTTCATAAGCAAACATGATATGATACAGCAATCGCCCAAAATTTGCATGTAGAATTTAATATATATATATAAAGCTTAATATTTCACCGGCAAGCAAAGAACAGCAAAATTTAGGATAAAAAAAATCATCAATAAATAACTGTTTGACGGTAGTTTTTATTGGTTTGATACAACTGTGAAAGAAAAGGTTGTTAATCCATTTACATGCCCACGTGGCTAATCGATTAGCAAACGAGGATGTTGTTCTAAAGTCGTGTGCGTAATTAGGTAAGTGTCAACTCATTTTGGCACAATGTTTAGGTGTCATAATATGACATTGGCATTTTGAGTGTATTAGTCTTAGACCATGCGAGAATATATATAGCCCGAGCCTACCGTAAAAGTTATTAGCAACTAGCTATCCAAATCGATACATCAACATGCCTTCAAGAATGAAAGCTCTTGACAAACGATTCACTTTAAGTGATACTGAACGACGTTTTAGAAAAGCCTGCGACCAGATCGTCTTGCTGAACCAACGTCTAGGCGAGGTGCAGAAACGCTACAAGATGGCAAAACGTGCAAACAACAGATCGTTCCGCTATAACCTTCGACTGAAACTTGCTGTCATTGAAGGAGCACGCAACATGTATTATGATTATGCCTATTGCAAAGCTGACCAGGTTGCCGAACTTCGCCGGGAGCTGTTCAACGAATCCGTGGAAATCGTGCAGGCGTCCGACTCAGATTATTCTTCCGACTCTGAATAATTATTCAAGTCGTTTTCTTCAAAACGGCCCTTTTAAGAGCCAAACCAATTCAAAAGAAAGTCCATTTTCAAGAATTGTCAATGACCCCAAACCCTCATTTCCCTCATTTCAAATATAAATCCTCCTCCCCCCTCTTTATACAATATTTAACCCATTAACTGCAAGTCGGGGCCTCTCTTACGAAGATCGTATACTATGATTAGTAAAAAAAACTGTTAACGAAGGCCTTTCCGGATGGTAGAAATGCTACTTTTCTGGAAACATGCCCAAAATAGTTCTCAAAAAATAAAAAAAAGTTGCAGTCACTTTTCAAAGATATCATCAAATCAACACTAGAAATATATTTCGGACCTGTCCTTTCACTATCTCTGAACCCCCAAACCCCGCCAAAAAAAAAAAAATAATAATAATAATAAGAAGGCGAAGCGCTCGCTGCCTATTTTGGACTTCTTTTGACTACTACGACCCGGAAAGAGTTCGTAGTGCTGTTAGACCAAAAAATACAGGAAAATATAGGACTTCTCGACACTCGTATCGAAAGTTTCACATATCCTGGAAAGTGGGAAAATAATTACACGTTTATCCATTAACCACACAACAAAATTATGAACTCCTTCGTATCCAAAGCCTTTGCAAATGACAAAATCAAACGCGGCCCCAATTGTGGAACTTGTATTTGATTAGATAGAAAACATCGTAGAAAAAGGAGAAAATGCTGGTTACCGCATCTTCCCACAACGTTTTCTACAGTCTTCTCTCTCAGGGCTGTTAAAAGTCGGGATTGTTTGGGAAAGGGTTGATGTCATTCTAACAGAATCTGTCTATTTAGTGAAACCTACGGTATCTGCTGTTTTCAGTAATACATGAAAGTATGTGTAACTGAAGAACATATCAACTATGAATATTGCTCGGGTAGTTTTTTCCGGTCTTTCCTCGAGTCTGAAATAAATCGTGCTTGAAGAAAAACTATTTCTTCTTTTTCATAAGCAAACATGATATGATACAGCAATCGCCCAAAATTTGAATGTAGAATTTAATATATATATATAAAGCTTAATATTTCACCGGCAAGCAAAGAACAGCAAAATTTAGGATAAAAAAAATCATCAATAAATAACTGTTTGACGGTAGTTTTTATTGGTTTGATACAACTGTGAAAGAAAAGGTTGTTAATCCATTTACATGCCCACGTGGCTAATCGATTAGCAAACGAGGATGTTGTTCTAAAGTCGTGTGCGTAATTAGGTAAGTGTCAACTCATTTTGGCACAATGTTTAGGTGTCATAATATGACATTGGCATTTTGAGTGTATTAGTCTTAGACCATGCGAGAATATATATAGCCCGAGCCTACCGTAAAAGTTATTAGCAACTAGCTATCCAAATCGATACATCAACATGCCTTCAAGAATGAAAGCTCTTGACAAACGATTCACTTTAAGTGATACTGAACGACGTTTTAGAAAAGCCTGCGACCAGATCGTCTTGCTGAACCAACGTCTAGGCGAGGTGCAGAAACGCTACAAGATGGCAAAACGTGCAAACAACAGATCGTTCCGCTATAACCTTCGACTGAAACTTGCTGTCATTGAAGGAGCACGCAACATGTATTATGATTATGCCTATTGCAAAGCTGACCAGGTTGCCGAACTTCGCCGGGAGCTGTTCAACGAATCCGTGGAAATCGTGCAGGCGTCCGACTCAGATTATTCTTCCGACTCTGAATAATTATTCAAGTCGTTTTCTTCAAAACGGCCCTTTTAAGAGCCAAACCAATTCAAAAGAAAGTCCATTTTCAAGAATTGTCAATGACCCCAAACCCTCATTTCCCTCATTTCAAATATAAATCCTCCTCCCCCCTCTTTATACAATATTTAACCCATTAACTGCAAGTCGGGGCCTCTCTTACGAAGATCGTATACTATGATTAGTAAAAAAAACTGTTAACGAAGGCCTTTCCGGATGGTAGAAATGCTACTTTTCTGGAAACATGCCCAAAATAGTTCTCAAAAAATAAAAAAAAGTTGCAGTCACTTTTCAAAGATATCATCAAATCAACACTAGAAATATATTTCGGACCTGTCCTTTCACTATCTCTGAACCCCCAAACCCCGCCAAAAAAAAAAAAATAATAATAATAATAAGAAGGCGAAGCGCTCGCTGCCTATTTTGGACTTCTTTTGACTACTACGACCCGGAAAGAGTTCGTAGTGCTGTTAGACCAAAAAATACAGGAAAATATAGGACTTCTCGACACTCGTATCGAAAGTTTCACATATCCTGGAAAGTGGGAAAATAATTACACGTTTATCCATTAACCACACAACAAAATTATGAACTCCTTCGTATCCAAAGCCTTTGCAAATGACAAAATCAAACGCGGCCCCAATTGTGGAACTTGTATTTGATTAGATAGAAAACATCGTAGAAAAAGGAGAAAATGCTGGTTACCGCATCTTCCCACAACGTTTTCTACAGTCTTCTCTCTCAGGGCTGTTAAAAGTCGGGATTGTTTGGGAAAGGGTTGATGTCATTCTAACAGAATCTGTCTATTTAGTGAAACCTACGGTATCTGCTGTTTTCAGTAATACATGAAAGTATGTGTAACTGAAGAACATATCAACTATGAATATTGCTCGGGTAGTTTTTTCCGGTCTTTCCTCGAGTCTGAAATAAATCGTGCTTGAAGAAAAACTATTTCTTCTTTTTCATAAGCAAACATGATATGATACAGCAATCGCCCAAAATTTGAATGTAGAATTTAATATATATATATAAAGCTTAATATTTCACCGGCAAGCAAAGAACAGCAAAATTTAGGATAAAAAAAATCATCAATAAATAACTGTTTGACGGTAGTTTTTATTGGTTTGATACAACTGTGAAAGAAAAGGTTGTTAATCCATTTACATGCCCACGTGGCTAATCGATTAGCAAACGAGGATGTTGTTCTAAAGTCGTGTGCGTAATTAGCTAAGTGTCAACTCATTTTGGCACAATGTTTAGCTGTCATAATATGACATTGGCATTTTGAGTGTATTAGTCTTAGACCATGCGAGAATATATATAGCCCGAGCCTACCGTAAAAGTTATTAACAACTAGCTATCCAAATCGTTACAACATCAACATGCCTTCAAGAATGAAAGCTCTTGACAAACGATTCACTTTAAGTGATACTGAACGACGTTTTAGAAAAGCCTGCGACCAGATCGTCTTGCTGAACCAACGTCTAGGCGAGGTGCAGAAACGCTACAAGATGGCAAAACGTGCAAACAACAGATCGTTCCGCTATAACCTTCGACTGAAACTTGCTGTCATTGAAGGAGCACGCAACATGTATTATGATTATCCTTATTGCAAAGCTGACCAGGTTGCCGAACTTCGCCGGGAGCTGTTCAACGAATCCGTGGAAATCGTGCAGGCGTCCGACTCAGATTATTCTTCCGACTCTGAATAATTATTCAAGTCGTTTTCTTCAAAACGGCCCTTTTAAGAGCCAAACCAATTCAAAAGAAAGTCCATTTTCAAGAATTGTCAATGACCCCAAACCCTCATTTCCCTCATTTCAAATATAAATCATCCTCCCCCCTCTTTATACAATATTTAACCCATTAACTGCAAGTCGGGGCCTCTCTTACGAAGATCGTATACTATGATTAGTAAAAAAAACTGTTAACGAAGGCCTTTCCGGATGGTAGAAATGCTACTTTTCTGGAAACATGCCCAAAATAGTTCTCAAAAAATAAAAAAAGTTGCAGTCACTTTTCAAAGATATCATCAAATCAACACTAGAAATATATTTCGGACCTGTCCTTTCACTATCTCTGAACCCCCAAACCCCGGCAAAAAAAAAAATAATAATAAGAAGAAGGCGAAGCGCTCGCTGCCTATTTTGGACTTCTTTTGACTACTACGACCCGGAAAGAGTTCGTAGTGCTGTTAGACCAAAAAATACAGGAGAATATAGGACTTCTCGACACTCGTATCGAAAGCTTCACATATCCTGGAAAGTGGGAAAATAATTACACGTTTATCCATTAACCACACAACAAAATTATGAACTCCTTCGTATCCAAAGCCTTTGCAAATGACAAAATCAAACGCGGCCCCAATTGTGGAACTTGTATTTGATTAGATAGAAAACATCGTAGAAAAAGGAGAAAATGCTGGTTACCGCATCTTCCCACAACGTTTTCTACAGTCTTCTCTCTCAGCGCTGTTAAAAGTCGGGATTGTTTGGGAAAGGGTTGATGTCATTCTAACAGAATCTGTCTATTTAGTGAAACCTACGGTATCTGCTGTTTTCAGTAATACATGAAAGTATGTGTAACTGAAGAACATATCAACTATGAATATTGCTCGGGTAGTTTTTTCCGGTCTTTCCTCGAGTCTGAAATAAATCGTGCTTGAAGAAAAACTATTTCTTCTTTTTCATAAGCAAACATGATATGATACAGCAATCGCCCAAAATTTGCATGTAGAATTTAATATATATATATAAAGCTTAATATTTCACCGGCAAGCAAAGAACAGCAAAATTTAGGATAAAAAAAATCATCAATAAATAACTGTTTGACGGTAGTTTTTATTGGTTTGATACAACTGTGAAAGAAAAGGTTGTTAATCCATTTACATGCCCACGTGGCTAATCGATTAGCAAACGAGGATGTTGTTCTAAAGTCGTGTGCGTAATTAGCTAAGTGTCAACTCATTTTGGCACAATGTTTAGCTGTCATAATATGACATTGGCATTTTGAGTGTATTAGTCATAGACCATGCGAGAATATATATAGCCCGAGCCTACCGTAAAAGTTATTAGCAACTAGCTATCCAAATCGATACAACATCAACATGCCTTCAAGAATGAAAGCTCTTGACAAACGATTCACTTTAAGTGATACTGAACGACGTTTTAGAAAAGCCTGCGACCAGATCGTCTTGCTGAACCAACGTCTAGGCGAGGTGCAGAAACGCTACAAGATGGCAAAACGTGCAAACAACAGATCGTTCCGCTATAACCTTCGACTGAAACTTGCTGTCATTGAAGGAGCACGCAACATGTATTATGATTATGCCTATTGCAAAGCTGACCAGGTTGCCGAACTTCGCCGGGAGCTGTTCAACGAATCCGTGGAAATCGTGCAGGCGTCCGACTCAGATTATTCTTCCGACTCTGAATAATTATTCAAGTCGTTTTCTTCAAAACGGCCCTTTTAAGAGCCAAACCAATTCAAAAGAAAGTCCACTTTCAAGAATTGTCAATGACCCCAAACCCTCATTTCCCTCATTTCAAATATAAATCCTCCTCCCCCCTCTTTATACAATATTTAACCCATTAACTGCAAGTCGGGGCCTCTCTTACGAAGATCGTATACTATGATTAGTAAAAAAAACTGTTAACGAAGGCCTTTCCGGATGGTAGAAATGCTACTTTTCTGGAAACATGCCCAAAATAGTTCTCAAAAAATAAAAAAAGTTGCAGTCACTTTTCAAAGATATCATCAAATCAACACTAGAAATATATTTCGGACCTGTCCTTTCACTATCTCTGAACCCCCAAACCCCGCCAAAAAAAAAAAAATAATAATAATAATAAGAAGGCGAAGCGCTCGCTGCCTATTCTGGACTTCTTTTGACTACTACGATCCGGAAAGAGTTCGTAGTGCTGTTAGACCAAAAAATACAGGAAAATATAGGACTTCTCGACACTCGTTCCGAAAGTTTCACATATCCTGGAAAGTGGGAAAATAATTACACGTTTATCCATTAACCACACAACAAAATTATGAACTCCTTCGTATCCAAAGCCTTTGCAAATGACAAAATCAAACGCGGCCCCAATTGTGGAACTTGTATTTGATTAGATAGAAAACATCGTAGAAAAAGGAGAAAATGCTGGTTACCGCATCTTCCCACAACGTTTTCTACAGTCTTCTCTCTCAGGGCTGTTAAAAGTCGGGATTGTTTGGGAAAGGGTTGATGTCATTCTAACAGAATCTGTCTATTTAGTGAAACCTACGGTATCTGCTGTTTTCAGTAATACATGAAAGTATGTGTAACTGAAGAACATATCAACTATGAATATTGCTCGGGTAGTTTTTTCCGGTCTTTCCTCGAGTCTGAAATAAATCGTGCTTGAAGAAAAACTATTTCTTCTTTTTCATAAGCAAACATGATATGATACAGCAATCGCCCAAAATTTGCATGTAGAATTTAATATATATATATAAAGCTTAATATTTCACCGGCAAGCAAAGAACAGCAAAATTTAGGATAAAAAACATCATCAATAAATAACTGTTTGACGGTAGGTTTTATTGGTTTGATACAACTGTGAAAGAAAAGGTTGTTAATCCATTTACATGCCCACGTGGCTAATCGATTAGCAAACGAGGATGTTGTTCTAAAGTCGTGTGCGTAATTAGCTAAGTGTCAACTCATTTTGCCACAATGTTTAGGTGTCATAATATGACATTGGCATTTTGAGTGTATTAGTCATAGACCATGCGAGAATATATATAGCCCGAGCCTACCGTAAAAGTTATTAGCAACTAGCTATCCAAATCGATACAACATCAACATGCCTTCAAGAATGAAAGCTCTTGACAAACGATTCACTTTAAGTGATACTGAACGACGTTTTAGAAAAGCCTGCGACCAGATCGTCTTGCTGAACCAACGTCTAGGCGAGGTGCAGAAACGCTACAAGATGGCAAAACGTGCAAACAACAGATCGTTCCGCTATAACCTTCGACTGAAACTTGCTGTCATTGAAGGAGCACGCAACATGTATTATAATTATGCCTATTGCAAAGCTGACCAGGTTGCCGAACTTCGCCGGGAGCTGTTCAACGAATCCGTGGAAATCGTGCAGGCGTCCGACTCAGATTATTCTTCCGACTCTGAATAATTATTCAAGTCGTTTTCTTCAAAACGGCCCTTTTAAGAGCCAAACCAATTCAAAAGAAAGTCCATTTTCAAGAATTGTCAATGACCCCAAACCCTCATTTCCCTCATTTCAAATATAAATCCTCCTCCCCCCTCTTTATACAATTTTTAACCCATTAACTGCAAGTCGGGGCCTCTCTTACGAAGATCGTATACTATGATTAGTAAAAAAAACTGTTAATGAAGGCCTTTCCGGATGGTAGAAATGCTACTTTTCTGGAAACATGCCCAAAATAGTTCTCAAAAAATAAAAAAAGTTGCAGTCACTTTTCAAAGATATCATCAAATCAACACTAGAAATATATTTCGGACCTGTCCTTTCACTATCTCTGAACCCCCAAACCCCGGCAAAAAAAAAAAAATAATGATAATAAGGCGAAGCGCTCGCTGCCTATTTTGGACTTCTTTTGACTACTACGACCCGGAAATAGTTCGTAGTGCTGTTAGACCAAAAAATACAGGAGAATATAGGACTTCTCGACACTCGTATCGAAAGCTTCACATATCCTGGAAAGTGGGAAAATAATTAAACGTTTATCCATTAACCACACAACAAAATTATGAACTCCTTCGTGCTTGAAGAAAAACTATTTCTTCTTTTTCATAAGCAAACATGATATAATACAGCAATCGCCCAAAATTTCCATGTAGAATTTAATATATATATATAAAGCTTAATATTTCACCGGCGAGCAAAGAACAGCAAAATTTAGGATAAAAAAAATCATCAATAAATAACTGTTTGACGGTAGTTTTTATTGGTTTGATACAACTGTGAAAGAAAAGGTTGTTAATCCATTTACATGCCCACGTGGCTAATCGATTAGCAAACGAGGATGTTGTTCTAAAGTCGTGTGCGTAATTAGCTAAGTGTCAACTCATTTTGGCACAATGTTTAGGTGTCATAATATGACATTGGCATTTTGAGTATATTAGTCTTAGACCATGCGAGAATATATATAGCCCGAGCCTACCGTAAAAGTTAATAGCAACTAGCTATCCAAATCGATACAACATCAACATGCCTTCAAGAATGAAAGCTCTTGACAAACGATTCACTTTAAGTGATACTGAACGACGTTTTAGAAAAGCCTGCGACCAGATCGTCTTGCTGAACCAACGTCTAGGCGAGGTGCAGAAACGCTACAAGATGGCAAAACGTGCAAACAACAGATCGTTCCGCTATAACCTTCGACTGAAACTTGCTGTCATTGAAGGAGCACGCAACATGTATTATGATTATGCCTATTGCAAAGCTGACCAGGTTGCCGAACTTCGCCGGGAGCTGTTCAACGAATCCGTGGAAATCGTGCAGGCGTCCGACTCAGATTATTCTTCCGACTCTGAATAATTATTCAAGTCGTTTTCTTCAAAACGGCCCTTTTAAGAGCCAAACCAATTCAAAAGAAAGTCCATTTTCAAGAATTGTCAATGACCCCAAACCCTCATTTCCCTCATTTCAAATATAAATCCTCCTCCCCCCTCTTTATACAATATTTAACCCATTAACTGCAAGTCGGGGCCTCTCTTACGAAGATCGTATACTATGATTAGTAAAAAAAACTGTTAACGAAGGCCTTTCCGGATGGTAGAAATGCTACTTTTCTGGAAACATGACCAAAATAGTTCTCAAAAAATAAAAAAAGTTGCAGTCACTTTTCAAAGATATCATCAAATCAACACTAGAAATATATTTCGGACCTGTCCTTTCACTATCTCTGAACCCCCAAACCCCGCCAAAAAAAAAAAAATAATAATAATAAGAAGAAGGCGAAGCGCTCGCTGCCTATTTTGGACTTCTTATGACTACTACGACCCGGAAAGAGTTCGTAGTGCTGTTAGACCAAAAAATACAGGAAAATATAGGACTTCTCGACACTCGTATCGAAAGCTTCACATATCCTGGAAAGTGGGAAAATAATTACACGTTTATCCATTAACCACACAACAAAATTATGAACTCCTTCGTATCCAAAGCCTTTGCAAATGACAAATCAAACGCGGCCCCAATTGTGGAACTTGTATTTGATTAGATAGAAAACATCGTAGAAAAAGGAGAAAATGCTGGTTACCGCATCTTCCCACAACGTTTTCTACAGTCTTCTCTCTCAGGGCTGTTAAAAGTCGGGATTGTTTGGGAAAGGGTTGATGTCATTCTAACAGAATCTGTCTATTTAGTGAAACCTACGGTATCTGCTGTTTTCAGTAATACATGAAAGTATGTGTAACTGAAGAACATATCAACTATGAATATTGCTCGGGTAGTTTTTTCCGGTCTTTCCTCGAGTCTGAAATAAATCGTGCTTGAAGAAAAACTATTTCTTCTTTTTCATAAGCAAACATGATATGATACAGCAATCGCCCAAAATTTGCATGTAGAATTTAATATATATATATAAAGCTTAATATTTCACCGGCAAGCAAAGAACAGCAAAATTTAGGATAAAAAAAATCATCAATAAATAACTGTTTCACGGTAGATTTTATTGGTTTGATACAACTGTGAAAGAAAAGGTTGTTAATCCATTTACATGCCCACGTGGCTAATCGATTAGCAAACGAGGATGTTGTTCTAAAGTCGTGTGCGTAATTAGCTAAGTGTCAACTCATTTTGGCACAATGTTTAGGTGTCATAATATGACATTGGCATTTTGAGTGTATTAGTCTTAGACCATGCGAGAATATATATAGCCCGAGCCTACCGTAAAAGTTATTAGCAACTAGCTATCCAAATCGATACAACATCAACATGCCTTCAAGAATGAAAGCTCTTGACAAACGATTCACTTTAAGTGATACTGAACGACGTTTTAGAAAAACCTGCGACCAGATCGTCTTGCTGAACCAACGTCTAGGCGAGGTGCAGAAACGCTACAAGATGGCAAAACGTGCAAACAACAGATCGTTCCGCTATAACCTTCGACTGAAACTTGCTGTCATTGAAGGAGCACGCAACATGTATTATGATTATGCCTATTGCAAAGCTGACCAGGTTGCCGAACTTCGCCGGGAGCTGTTCAACGAAACCGTGGAAATCGTGCAGGCGTCCGACTCAGATTATTCTTCCGACTCTGAATAATTATTCAAGTCGTTTTCTTCAAAACGGCCCTTTTAAGAGCCAAACCAATTCAAAAGAAAGTCCATTTTCAAGAATTGTCAATGACCCCAAACCCTCATTTCCCTCATTTCAAATATAAATCCTCCTCCCCCCTCTTTATACAATTTTTAACCCATTAACTGCAAGTCGGGGCCTCTCTTACGAAGATCGTATACTATGATTAGTAAAAAAAACTGTTAACGAAGGCCTTTCCGGATGGTAGAAATGCTACTTTTCTGGAAACATGCCCAAAATAGTTCTCAAAAAATAAAAAAAGTTGCAGTCACTTTTCAAAGATATCATCAAATCAACACTAGAAATATATTTCGGACCTGTCCTTTCACTATCTCTGAACCCCCAAACCCCGGTAAAAAAAAATAATAATAAGGCGAAGCGCTCGCTGCCTATTTTGGACTTCTTTTGACTACTACGACCCGGAAAGAGTTCGTAGTGCTGTTAGACCAAAAAATACAGGAAAATATAGGACTTCTCGACACTCGTATCGAAAGCTTCACATATCCTGGAAAGTGGGAAAATAATTACACGTTTATCCATTAACCACACAACAAAATTATGAACTCCTTCGTATCCAAAGCCTTTGCAAATGACAAAATCAAACGCGGCCCCAATTGTGGAACTTGTATTTGATTAGATAGAAAACATCGTAGAAAAAGGAGAAAATGCTGGTTACCGCATCTTCCCACAACGTTTTCTACAGTCTTCTCTCTCAGGGCTGTTAAAAGTCGGGATTGTTTGGGAAAGGGTTGATGTCATTCTAACAGAATCTGTCTATTTAGTGAAACCTACGGTATCTGCTGTTTTCAGTAATACATGAAAGTATGTGTAACTGAAGAACATATCAACTATGAATATTGCTCGGGTAGTTTTTTCCGGTCTTTCCTCGAGTCTGAAATAAATCGTGCTTGAAGAAAAACTATTTCTTCTTTTTCAGAAGCAAACATGATATGATACAGCAATCGCCCAAAATTTGCATGTAGAATTTAATATATATATATAAAGCTTAATATTTCACCGGCAAGCAAAGAACAGCAAAATTTAGGATAAAAAAAATCATCAATAAATAACTGTTTGACGGTAGTTTTTATTGGTTTGATAGAACTGTGAAAGAAAAGGTTGTTAATCCATTTACATGCCCACGTGGCTAATCGATTAGCAAACGAGGATGTTGTTCTAAAGTCGTGTGCGTAATTAGCTAAGTGTCAACTCATTTTGGCACAATGTTTAGGTGTCATAATATGACATTGGCATTTTGAGTATATTAGTCTTAGACCATGCGAGAATATATATAGCCCGAGCCTACCGTAAAAGTTAATAGCAACTAGCTATCCAAATCGATACAACATCAACATGCCTTCAAGAATGAAAGCTCTTGACAAACGATTCACTTTAAGTGATACTGAACGACGTTTTAGAAAAGCCTGCGACCAGATCGTCTTGCTGAACCAACGTCTAGGCGAGGTGCAGAAACGCTACAAGATGGCAAAACGTGCAAACAACAGATCGTTCCGCTATAACCTTCGACTGAAACTTGCTGTCATTGAAGGAGCACGCAACATGTATTATGATTATGCCTATTGCAAAGCTGACCAGGTTGCCGAACTTCGCCGGGAGCTGTTCAACGAATCCGTGGAAATCGTGCAGGCGTCCGACTCAGATTATTCTTCCGACTCTGAATAATTATTCAAGTCGTTTTCTTCAAAACGGCCCTTTTAAGAGCCAAACCAATTCAAAAGAAAGTCCATTTTCAAGAATTGTCAATGACCCCAAACCCTCATTTCCCTCATTTCAAATATAAATCCTCCTCCCCCCTCTTTATACAATATTTAACCCATTAACTGCAAGTCGGGGCCTCTCTTACGAAGATCGTATACTATGATTAGTAAAAAAAACTGTTAACGAAGGCCTTTTCGGATGGTAGAAATGCTACTTTTCTGGAAACATGACCAAAATAGTTCTCAAAAAATAAAAAAAGTTGCAGTCACTTTTCAAAGATATCATCAAATCAACACTAGAAATATATTTCGGACCTGTCCTTTCACTATCTCTGAACCCCCAAACCCCGGCAAAAAAAAAAATAATAATAATAAGGCGAAGCGCTCGCTGCCTGTTTTGGACTTCTTTTGACTACTACGACCCGGAATTAGTTCGTAGTGCTGTTAGACCAAAAAATACAGGAGAATATAGGACTTCTCGACACTCGTATCGAAAGCTTCACATATCCTGGAAAGTGGGAAAATAATTAAACGTTTATCCATTAACCACACAACAAAATTATGAACTCCTTCGTGCTTGAAGAAAAACTATTTCTTCTTTTTCATAAGCAAACATGATATGATACAGCAATCGCCCAAAATTTCCATGTAGAATTTAATATATATATATAAAGCTTAATATTTCACCGGCGAGCAAAGAACAGCAAAATTTAGGATAAAAAAAATCATCAATAAATAACTGTTTGACGGTAGTTTTTATTGGTTTGATACAACTGTGAAAGAAAAGGTTGTTAATCCATTTACATGCCCAAGTAGTAATAGCGTCTCTTTGCTTGTAAACAAAGATGCTAGGTTGTTATAGAAACATACATGTTGAAACTTGTTTCACCATGAAGACTAACCTACTGTGTAGTATACGGGTTATTATGATGTCATCTATTTGAATTGTTTTTCAATAGCGCCACTCGTCTTTAAGTGCTTTTCAAATATTGGTGATTGGTACTTAATCCGCCTAAAGATACTTTGAGGTATATGAAGACTGATTAAAGATGTAATTTGATTGTGTCTTTAAAGTGAAGACAATGTATACATTATTTGAAAAACCTTATTGGTACGAAATTTGAAGCTCTGATAAATGGTAAAAACATTGTGGGAAAAAAGATGGTTGGACGAGGTATTGAGATAAAACCCACCACCTTTTAATTATTATAAACCTATTGGCTGGTAAGCGCGACTAACTGACCTTTTATGGACGATGTAGATCGAGCTTAGACTGTACAGGATATGCAGTTTGATCTTTGTTAAGGACAGTGTAGATCAAGATCAGACTACACAGAACATGCTGAGCGACCTTCTAATTATAATTAACCCTTTGTGTAGATGAAGATCAGACTGCACAGAACATTCAGTTTGATCTTTGTTGCGGCTAGTGTAGATCAAGATTAGACTGCGCAGAACATGCTGCGCGAGCCCCCCAATTATTATTAACCCTTTAGCTGTTGCGCGCGACTCACTGACCTTTTACGGGCACTGTAGATCAAAGTCTGACTGCAGAAGAACATGCGCTTTAATGTTTGTTGCGGACAGTGTAGATCAAGATCAGACTACAAAGAATATGCAGCCGTCCAATTATTATTAATCCTTTAGCTGTTGCGCGCGACTCACTGACCTTTTACAGGCACTGTAGATCAAAGTCTGACTGCAGAAGAACATGCGCTTTAATGTTTGTTGCGGACAGTGTAGATCAATATTTCGGTTATTGATGTCGAATTGAAAATTTAAGTGTAGATCAAGATCATACTACACAGAACACGATAAGGTAATATTATTTCCCCCTAAATCATAACTTTGAAACAGCAATATTTGGGTTATTGGAGGTTATTGATGTAAAGGATGTGAGCAGTACGTTTAATCTCGTTCAAACGTGTCCAGTCAAGTTTCTTTTTGTCGGTTATTTCATTATATAAATTTTACTACGATGTCTTTAAACAATTATTGACTTTCCGCCCCAAATTATTATTAACCCTTTTAATTGCCAAGCGCCACTCACTGACCTTTTGAGGACAGTGTAGATCAAGATCAGACTACAAAGAACATGCAGCCGTCCAATTATTATTGTTAAGTTTCTTTTTGTCAGTTATTGCGTTATATAAATTTTACTGCGATGTCTTTAAACATTTACTGAGAGCATAACTTTCTGCCCCAAATTATTATTTAACCCTTTGACCGGTCGCGACTCGCGGACTTTTTACCGACAGTGTAGATCAAGATTAGACGGCGCGACCCACCAATTGTTATTAGCCCTTTGGCTGCTAATCGCGACTCACTGACCTTTTGTGGACGATGTAGATCAGATTAGACTTCACAGAACATGCAGCGCGACCCCCCCCCCACCTTTCCTCAATATCATACCGTTAAAGTCGTTTATTCCAGGACCAAATACAAAATTTGCGTAGTAACAGTTTACCCTGTGGCAAAAAGTACAAGAAGCGTGTCCAGACAAGAAATGTATCATTAAAGTACACTATGAAAGAAGTTAACAAAATTCAGTGCTAACTTTTATTCAAAATTGTGATAGAGGTACTGATGCAGTAAAAACATTGTGGGGAAAAGAGATACTGATGCAGTAAAAACATTGTGGGAAAAAGAGAAATTACTCAAACTTTATTCGTGAAAGACACCGTCTGATAACTATGATCAAATTACTCGATTTAATGTATGATTCGGAAAACACTGTGGGAAAAAGAAAACGTATTATCCTTATATTTTAAACATGATTAAAGCACACTCGTAGTATCTATTTGTTAAAGTAATTGAGATTTATAGTTAGTAAACAAATTTGAAATCTTAAAGGAGATGAGATCGGAAAATGTCGTATTTCGTTTTACGTTATGTTTATCAACACTTAAGGTGAAAAGAGCCTTCATAAATGAAGGAACAAAGTTACTTGTATTAAGAGCGGGTTTAACATCGTTTTTCAATTACATTTAATTATGTACGTATAACCAGAGTTAGTGTTCTAGTATTTCTTTTCCGGTACAAACTTTTTTTATTATCATCCCTAAACCCCTGACTGTTATTTAACACTGACTAATGAACTTGTCCGCTGGTACGGGACGAGTCCGCGACCCCGTATAACTATTCAGCCATGCTAATGAGACTCGGTTTTGGCGCGATTTATATGTCATATACACCCTTAAACACACACCCACACACCATGTTGAGGTGGAACAAGAACATTGCGAAAAAAGAAAAGTCATTTATCAAACGAGAAATATTTTATCAAAATATTTTACAAGCTTTAAAAGATAAATTCCCCATTCACTACGTCTTCAGTTTTTTTTTCTTTCTTTTTCGAGCGGTGTAAACTAATATCAAATTGCACAATTCACTTATTATGTAATTCATTCTCACTAATCAGTTACACTATAAAATGAGTTTTGTGGTAGTAAGTATTGTATTGTATTCGAGTTTAACACCGCTTTAACAGCATATGTCATATTACGGAGGTCAGTGGACCTATCTGTGTGTTTCCTTTTCTTACACCAGTACAAACACAACTTTCTTTCCAAGCCATTGGCAACTTTCTCACATGCATCAGAGGTGGGAGGCCTGAAACTCAAATAGGGATCCAACCCGCAACTCTCTGATCACGAGCTACCTGAGCTACCCGATCGGGTTTCGGGTAATAAGCGTTTCTGCATGTATGTATATCTTTAAACTTGTAAAGTACGTACATGCATGCGTTCATGTTTATGTGTCTGTGTGTTTAATATGTTGTTTTTTGTTGACTTTCCCAAGGAAAGCTTTTTATACTTTGAGTCAAAGAATGAAAACCGATCCGATTTGTTAGGTTTCCAACAGGATAGGCTGTTACAATGGGGAAAAATCTTGCTATTAAATACGCTCTGATAAAGCAAAACCGTAAAAAGAGCATACGACTTTGCAGCAATAAATTGGTTCTTTATTAGTGCCTGTGCCAATGACATAGGGAGATTTTCTCTCAAAAATCATCCTATTTCCTGAATGTGTTACGACATTATATTGTTCGATGGTAGTTCTCACAATGTTTTACGTTAAGAAAATATACAATGACTCACAATATGTTTACATTTTACAATGACACGACTCGATTTCTTGTTCATTATTGTTTATATTTCACAATATCGCACCCCAATTCGTCGCTTATCCCTATTTAGACTTTACAATGTCACGCCCCTTCCCTTTAACCCGTTCTGGTAAATCAAACCCGTAAAAAAGAGCGTACGACTTTGCAGCAATAAACTGGTTCTTTATTACATGGTCACTTGTATCGCTCTTTCCAAAATATTTTTAGCAAAAAATTTCTCACTGTATCGGACAGAGTAGACTCAAGATCTGGTAGCTCGTTCTGTGCAGTCTCGCAGGCTCCTGGATCTTCACTGGGTGTAAAACCACATAAAGCCCCGCAAAGCAGCCTATGGATTAATGTCTAGTACCTATTTATATCATTGATTATGATGCAAATGACAAAAAAAAAATCAAGTCGTTTCCCTTTAAATTAAAAAAATTAAATGACTCAAATAAGATTGGACAAGACGCATCATCCTTTTAAAGTCCAGTACCCATTTATATGTCAATGTTTTTGACTTGAAATCGGATTAAGGTAACTTATAAAGAGAGCCGGTTAATGTTTACATAAATATTATTAATAACCCTAGTAATGGATTAGATTTAGCAAAAATGTAAGATATTGGTCGAAAGTTATAGAAGTTGTTTCTTTCAGCAATGGAATGATTTTTTCTTGACAACCCAACCTTCTAGCAAGTGAATTCGTGTACTGATAAGTTTAATTCTAGGAAATGTAGGCAAAGGCACCACATTTTAGAAAAACAAAGCAAAGAAATCGGTATTCAACCCTTTCTTTCAATTTCTGGCAGTTTCTATTCATGAAATTTGAGAAAACCCTGACAAATGATACGTGACGCTTTACTCTTTCCTTTTGACCTGCGTATTTGTCGTTCAATTCCCAGCCGTTTTAGAGCCGATACTCCTTTTCCTAGAAAAATCGACTTTTTTATTTGCAGTCAGATCGAATCAATATAGGTATCATTGGAATGGCCTTGTCACACGGACTAAGAAAGTGTATAGTTTTGTGGGTGTCACTTAAATGACAACGGATATACAGGGGTTAAAGCTGTGGGTGATACGCGCTTTTGACATCCACTGACACTAAATGACTCCAATCTGTATTTACTGACCGACTTTTACGTTCTTGGTGTCTGTCCACGATAATTTTTCGCTTGGAATTCAAATTGGAAGTCAAAATTTACCTAAAGATCATAGTGAGATCGTAACGTTGCCTGAAAGATTTTAGATACGCTATTAATACAGTAACTTAAACAAAAAGTGGCTAAAAATCGTTTGTTATGAACCGAATTGCGTGATCTTTGTGTCCACTTGTATTAACTTTCGCTCAGAAATCCATTTATGGGGGGTAACGAATACATTCTGGTGAGATGGCGGTTAAAAATGACCTCATTTTCTATAAAAATTACCATAGAAGATCAGCACAAGACAAAAACAAAAACAAATCTTTGTATATGTTATTATACGCACTGGCATTAGCATTAAGAAAAAAAAAACAGGTAAAATCCTTTGAAATAACCCTCGTAGTTTATGAGAAGAAGTTGTTCGAAAATTGAGACAATGGGCGGACACAGGCATACACGCACGATAGACATAGGGCCATTACATAAGCTTGCTGACCTTTGGCCAGTGGAACTAAAACTTTCGTTGTGTAAATGATACGTAGGTTGAATATATTCTTCAAGATACTGGCATACCAGACTGTTACTGTAACCATTAGATGAAATAGATAAAACTTACCCATATAATGTTCACATTCCCCACTCCATATCAAAACTTTCCTTTTATTAGAAATATTCATAAACGTTAACACTGTTGGTCTCTAACCACGATAAGTCACTTTTGAACTCAGAATTCACCTAGAGATTAAAGTGATATCGTAATATTACCTGAAATATTTCAGATAGGCTATTAATGCAGTAACTCTAACAAAAAAATGCTAAAATCATTGTTCATGAATCGATATTCATGATCTTGGTACCTATTTGTATTAACTTTTGCTAAGAACTCCATTTACGAAGGTAAGGAATACATTTTTGAGGAGTCGGAGGCCGGAAATGACGCCATTTTCTATAAAGATTACTATAAAAGAACACCAAAAGGTAAAAGTAGCTTTATATATGTTATAACGCATACTGGTATTAGTGTATGGTTTAACACGTTTGCATTTGACTAAATTTAAATCGTCCTTGATTGGATAATAAAGTAGGCCGTCATTTATTAAGTTCATTAAGCCCTGCGGTGTTCCATTTACTTTATTATCGTTAAGAACTTCAGTATAAAACTTTCATTTCACATTTTCGACTTCTATCATCACAAAGCACTTTTAAACATGTAATTTAAGTGCCTTTGTAATTTTCAACAAACGAGTCATGCATAGTGTAATACAAAAGTGATTAAACCATACTGACACAGAGAAATGGTGTGGCAAACGCTTCAAAATGACCCAAACGTTCAATTATGATATCTGACATTGAGAATTTTATAAACCGAGTAACAAGCTGGAAATGATATTTACCAGGACAAGAAATGGCATCAGATTGTTTTAACTACTTATCCTGTTGTCTAGTTAATAAACTGACAAACATGATTGGACACGTTATCTATGTTTAGATCATGACGAAAATGACCTGTTAAGAAATCAGACAGTCGTTCTAAAATTAGACAACCAATTAACTGCAAAAGGAAGTGGACTAATCAGAAGAGATTCTGATCCGTAAAATACATTGTAAAGAGTGTGTATGTCAAAAAAAGTTCCCATACTGAAACATTTCAACCATTAAGTGCTTAACCATTCATGTGTCTGATTGTTTTACAAGCAGTACTACATCATGCATGCATTAAATAAAGCAAGACCTTTCCTGCATTTCTACTGATGTAATATATATAAATACATATAATATATTTAATTACATGTAAGAAATGTAAATTTCAGTATGTTGGACAAACCCACCAGAAATGTGCCAATCGTATAAATAAACATAAATTTGACATTCTACATTTCCCTGATATGATTACAAATGTTTCAGAACATTTCAATTCCCCTGGACATATCATTCATGATTTTACATTTATGTCTATTGAGAAAGTTTCAAATAACAGGAAAAGACTATTGAAAGAAACATCTTGGATGCACATTCTTGGTACTATTACTCCACATGGAATGAATTCTAAAGTATTATTTGAATTCTTTAGTAAGGAGCTTACTATTCTATATATATATATCTAACCTTTTACCGCACAATCCCTACTTCTAAAAACCCTACGAAAGAAGCCCTTTGAGAGCATAGTGGAAAAAGGGGAGAATGATGGTAAAAGGAGAAAATGCTTGTAACCAGCATTTTCTCCTTTTCCTACAACATTTTCTACTTTTCCCACAATGTTTTCTACTGTTCCCAAAACAAATTTCAATTTCTAAGTCACATTTGATTTGTCGTCTGCAAAGAAATAATACTTTCATTTCAGTCAAGTCCACGATTTTGTCGTCTGGTAAAGAGTTAAAGTAATTAGAAGTAGTTGTATTGAATATGTATCTCCGGTAGATATGGTCTGAGTGATAGAAATCATCTTTAAAGGGATTGGGACAGTGTGAGGAAAGCAGCATTTGCGGGCTACTGGATTTTCTCACAGTGTTTTCATATTCCCGTTTTTTCCAATAGGGATTTTTGAAACAGGGTTGTTTGGTAACAGTTTATTTATCATTGGTGTTAATTTGAATCGGAGACAAGATGACTGATGACTTCAATTTACATGTTACTCAGGTCAGCCTGCTCTACTGCATTGTCTGATCTTGCCTCAATGCACACTCTCTATTACGATTATTAGGTAGCTTTATAAGCTACAGTAACTTTTGCATTGCTGTTTTTTTTTCCAACAGTTGTACGTAAAGAGCATGTGGGAGCATTGTGGGTGGGGGAGAAAATGCTGGTAACCAGCATTTTCTCCTTTTCTCACGATATTTTCGACTCCTTCAGAGATGGAGTCAATCATTTAAGCAAAAAAGCTAAATTGCTTTGAATATCTGAAAATTTTCCTAGTGGTAAAAAATTCAAAGTATTGGTGTCATACAGCTTTTATTTTCTTTTAACACGACAGTTTTTACATGCATTTTTCACATTAAGCTTTAAATTTGCATTTTTCCTATAATTTTTGCATCTTCTTAGATCATGTTTGTGTTAAATATACTAAAGCTGTGTTTCCCCCCCCCCCCCCAAAAAAAAAAAAGCTTAATTATAACGCGTTGGAGGAACCTGGTAAATCAAATAGAGAACGTTGACGATTTCTTGCTTGTTTCATTAACTCAAAACACAAAGGGAAATTCATTCTTAATATCTTTTTACCCCCCCCCAAAAAAAAAGCTTAATTATAACGCGTTGGAGGAACCTGGTAAATCAAATAGAGAACGTTGACGATTTCTTGCTTGTTTCATTAACTCAAAACACAAAGGGAAATTCATTCTTAATATCTTTTTATTTACAAGCAATACAATCATGATACAATAAGATGAACAACAGATGAGTAACACTTTTAAGAAAATGAATGACATTCTTAAGAAAATGATAGACACTTTTTGAAAAATGAGTAACTCTTTTAAGAAAATGAATGACACTTTTTAGAAAATGAGTGTCACTTTTTGAAAAATGAGTGACACTTTTTTGAAACGGACCCTACGGGAATTACGTTTAACAGTACAAAAACGTAGAAGGTAGTGACCTTTTTGAAAAATGAGTGACACTTTTTTGAAACGGACCCTACGGGAATTTACGTTTAAAAGTACAAAAACGTAGAGGGTAGTGGCCTTTTTGAAAAATGAGTGATACTTTTAAGAAAATGAGTGATACTTTTTAATATTTGTGTGACAGTTTTTAGTATCTGTCTGACACATTTTTTTGAAAATTGAGTGACACTTTCTTTTTCTTTTTGAGAATTGAGTGACAATGAAGAAATATCTTACAGGTTTATATATAAATGTCGTAATATCGTTGAAAGCAAATTTGACAGTGGTCGACCATCAAAACCCGTATGGCTCTGTATCAAAGAGGTCTACTTTTCGTCTTTTTGTATAAACCATTTGATAACTTTTTTGTTCTTCTCTATTATACAATTTTCTTTTCTTTTTATCCCTACAAATTTTACTAGGATTGGTCACAGTGATATTTGAACTACTTTGAGGGTCTGTGACTATATCTTTCACGCTATGAAAATTAATGAGTTGACTGTTTTTATAATTTAGGGTAAATCCCCTCACTTTACAAGTTTCATTGTTTTCATTCGTTTTGTAAGCATAATTTTTTGGCCCCCCAGACACAAACTCCACAATGTACTCTCCATTCTGAAGCTCATTCGTCAGTTCACCCAAGTAATCACCTAGAGGTGGATCATACTCATTTGGACGACTCACGTATATCACACTGTCCGTATCGTAATACAAGACTCTTCTGTTTAATGCCTCAAGTACACTGTAAAGTTTAAGTCTGGCCCAGCACGTTGTAAATGTTGCCAAATATATATTGGTTTTGTTATCTTCGGGTTGACAATCGTCCTTATACTGCCATTCGACTTGTATCGTATCATTAGACAATATATGAAAATCGATGGGTTGCTTCAATGGATCGGAAAAAAGTTGAAAAAACATGTTGGCCTGACTTTCGTGAAAAAATTCCGTTTGTCGCATATTAAGTCTCTGACCAAACTTTCCCCAAAAGCTATTGAGACACAGTTTTGCCAAAGCTCTAAGTCCTGGGTTCTTTCGAATATTTTGTCGATCCAATGAGACCCCTTCTTTTTCCACATATTGTCCGATGTACTTATTCATATCATCGTAACATTTAATCCATTTGGGAGGGCCGCTTGCTTCTTGTTTAAATTTCAAAAATGTGTTAATATATTGAGCAAACAGTCCTCCTTCATGGGTTTTGGGGTCATATTGAGTGCTTTCTTCCCAGTGGTATACTTCATAAATTTTTGTGATTTTATACCCTAATCTGACAGCCGTTTCTATTTCGGGGGTGCACCACGTACCAGTCAACTCTCTTTGTTCATTTGTACATTCGCACGGGGTTTGACTTTCGGTATCCGCGCAGGTCCGACATAAAGAAAACTTTAGTTTGCCGTTGGACCTGTAAGGAAGGACTGGGTGATAGAGTCCCCTGGGAGGGATAATCTTCACCTTGGCAATACCAAAATAATCCTTGATGTCCCCGAAATCTTTGGTAATGACTGTGGGGTGACCTAAGGGATATCGACAATACTTGTTTACCCATGGATACAGACTCGTAAAATCCACATATTTCACTCGCTCGTTTTCTTTTACTTTGTAATAGAGCCGGCTCGCATTGGTGCGACCCCCAAAGAAACTTTCTCTCGGGTCTAGTCGATCCATGATATCTAGCTGAGAAATGAATTGCCGAAGTTCAGGGTTTTGGTTTTGTTGTTTTTTGAAGTCGTGATCCCAAATACAAATATATTTCATACCTAAATTTTCGAGGCGTGTTTGTTTTTTCAATGTCAGCGCGTACAATTCGTCCAAAGACTGGTGTGTGAGTGGGTGATACGTTTCTTCACGATTGTCAGAGAAACACACGGGGCATCCATGAAATATACATCCGTGATATTCATAGACCGTGTTGGTTTCTCTACAATATCCGTCCAATTTGTAGCGAGTGCCGGGGATCGTTTTCTCCCCTTCATTCAAAGCATGTTGGATATGAACGTTATCGAGTTTCGCCCTCCACTCTAACCATTGAATTGACGCTTTACTGTATTGATCATTGTAACCACTGGGAGGAATTTTCGCTATGGGGGAACTCACAAATTCTTTCTCGCACACTTTCTCTCCTTTCAATTCGGATTCTTGGACCCACTCGTTTCCGTTTTGTATATACAATTTTTCGTCGATGACTTTTGCGGGTACCCATTGATCATTGCCTTGCAGTTTTACGCGCCATGTTTCTTCCATTTCCGCTATGGGGGTACTTACAAATTCTTTCTTGCACACTTTCACTCCTTTCAATTTGGATTCGTTGACCCATTCGTTTCTTTTTGTATGTACAATTTTTCGTCGATGACTTTTGCGGGTACCCATTGATTATTGCCTTGCAGTTTTACGCGCCATGTTTCTTCCAAAAATTTGGTTCTAAAAACATTCATGCAAACGGAAGCTATAGTGACTGAATCGAATGGATCCACGGCTCCAACCCATTTTTTCTCTTCCTTCCCTTTTTTGTTGACAACCACTATCTCTTCCCCCGTAGCACTCATTAATAAATGTCTAAATTTCATACAAGCTTGTCTTAAAATATCAACATCACTTCTACAATATTCTAACATTTCTTTTCTAAAATCAAATATTTCATTTTCTCTCTCACTCAACCACGCTATTAACTCGCTTCTTTCTTTCTCACTCATAAAATCGTAACCATAATCTTTAGCATCAGGGTAGGGTCCAACATAATTTTGATTCTCTCTAGTATTAAAATAATGCGGGAACCACCCTTTTTTCAATTCATGTAAGCCAAATGCTTCGGGGAGTGCTGATAATTTCATGGGTAAAAAGTTGAGACTGTCAATCACCTTCATATGTAAATCTTTCTCCACTGTCATATACATAATTTTCGAACCGTTGTAAATAATTTTGTCCGGCCTTATGGATTGATCGATCAAATATTCCAAAATAAAATAGCCATCATACCCTTTCATGTTATGGGCAACAACCTTGAAATATTCGTGTTGATCCGTAAAGAGCCACTGTCCAAACTTTTCGGCGGTATCCGCGCCCTCGAATATGACTTCTCTGAATCCGCATTTACCGGGACAAGGACCTGGGTCCTCATTCTCGTGCAGATCAGTGTTGTCACATTCTTCGCAACGAGTACCACAACCCTTACATACGGAATCGGGTGTCAGTTCTTTTTCAATGCATTTAGGGCATACTGAATGCGCTACAACAAAGTTTGGACGGTGGGTCGCTTTACCGCACCATGCTGTTTTGCAATTCTGACATTTGGAGCAAGATTTACATATCTCTGGCAATTGGCAGTCCTTACAATTCAATTTAGAATCGGGTACGTATCCTTCAACGCAGTAGCTCATCTCATCCTGACTGCATTCAAAATCAAAAAATATAAATTTTGGAATGTAATATTCTTTGGCCGGTGTGGCTCTTAAATAACATTTATGATCATCCATGACATATTTGTGACAGGAGGAGCACTGGTATTCGCCACATCGATGCTCCTCCTTTTTACGTTTGTCTGTTCTCAACACCTTGAAACATGTGGGGCATTTCCACCATTTTTCGCATTGTGAAGGGCCACTGGGCTGTCCTTTCTTTTTCCCTTTGGTATGTAAAGGGACCTTCTTATGTTCGTCGTAACACTCTACTGATCTACAAGTCATGTTACAGTTCGCGCATTTGACAGGCTCCTCATCATAACATAAGTTTCTCTTGCAGACAATACACTTTATTTCGCATTCATGGTATTCCCTATGATCATAATGTTTGAGGCATTTATCGCAAAAGTATATGGCGCTGAAGAACCCCGTGATGCTGGTTATGGCGTGAAAGTGCTCGTCGTCCACTAAATAAATGTAGACACACGGGCGGTCATCACTGCTTGGCGCTGTAATAAATTTATTGCCTAAACGAGCACTCACCACCATCACACGAACCCCGAGAAGCTCTTCAAACGCCCCCACATCATTGAGACTGGCCGGTCTGTCTGCGTTTACCCCGGCATACTGACATAATGCTTCTGCTAACTGTTTCTGCTGTTTAAGGTTTTTGTTCACTAGATCATTGTAATAGCTTTTTGGCACTTTCTGGTGTTCCAATACTAAATCTAAATTACTTTTACCCTGTCTCTTCTTCGTCACCTCCTTCCACTCTTCTTGACTGCATCGGCGTAACTTTGCCCAGCCGACGCCTATAGCTCTCGCCATACACATGTTGTCTTCATTCTCGATAGTAACAATTGACTTTTTTAAATGTAGAGAGTTTTTCTCACCTTTAATTTTTGTAATTCGTCTCCTCGCTCCTCCTTTGGGTAGGTCAATGGATCCAACGATAATCTCAAAACTATCATCAATGGAGAGATCTTGGTTGCTGTTAAGTACTTTCTCAATAATCTCCATCACCGTGTCGACGTGTAGGTTCTCCCAGGGTTGTAGGGGAACAATAATGGGATCGTGTAATCCATTATGGTGGATGACCACTCTTCCCAAATCATTCTCCGCTAAATAACCCCGAGCTTTTTCTAACACATCTTCAAACATCTGGTGAAGTCCTTTCTTTACGTCTTGTAACCGTAATCCATGATGCTGTTCATTCATTTTCACTTGGTAGGTCCGATCCACTGCCGCATTTTTTGCATACGTTCTTTCTGATTTCTTTTTCATCGTATAGTTTAAGTTGTACGCTGACCCCTGCTGAGATTCTCGCACTGTGCTTGGAGATTCAGGGTTCCACTCTCCATCTTCTATACAGACTCTGGCTATATTGTCCATTTCCTCGTCAAATAGAAGAGCTTAAATGGACGCCTCTATCTCCTCTTCCCTTCTTATATATTGCAGTGCCAGTTCTAAATCGTCTGTAATGGTCTCACTCGTAATGTTTATTGGCCCATCCAAATGTTCCAACACATTTTCTATTTGTCCGTTCACAAACTCAGAATCGTATTCCAGGTTTTGTAGTTGAAATAAACGGAACCTCACTATCGGAGAATCTTGAATTCCTATCGTTGCCGCAAAATTCATTAATTCCTCAGCATTGGTAAAAGAGTTCACAATAATTTCTAAAGTAGCTTCAAAAGTATTCATGTTGACGGTTTCAATTCTAGAATTAGAATGATAAGAAACGGTCAATAGCGTCCATAAAAACTGCAGCGACAGCCTCGTTTTCAAAAAGAGGCGTGATTTTATTTTTAGAAATAACGTCATAATTCTTCATTTTGGTTAGTGGACTATTTTCAGATTAGGATCAAACAGCTATGGACATGTCGACCCTTTACACAGAAAAATAACCAATCAGAAGGCAGGGTCAGTCTTCACAGTAAAACAAGTTTTAACATGTATGTTTCTGTAACACTCAGGGAAGGTTACAATTACTAGTTTTTACCCGAGGCCATTATTCTGTTTTGCGCAGTCTGATCTTGATCTACCCAATAAGTAACAAATATTAAACTACATGTTCTTCTGTAGTCTGATCTTGATCGACACTGTGTGCAAAAGATCAGTGATTTGCACTAAGCTGCCAAAGGGTTAATAATATTGGGGCGGAAAGTCAATAATTGTTTAAAGACATCGCAGTAAAATTTATATAAAGCAATAACTGACAAAAAGAAACTTAACAATAATAATTGGACGGCTGCATGTTCTTTGTAGTCTGATCTTGATCTACACTGTCCTCAAAAGGTCAGTGAGTGGCGCTTGGCAATTAAAAGGGTTAATAATAATTTGGGGCGGAAAGTCAATAATTGTTTAAAGACATCGTAGTAAAATTTATATAATGAAATAACCGACAAAAAGAAACTTGACTGGACACGTTTGAACGAGATTAAACGTACTGCTCACATCCTTTACATCAATAACCTCCAATAACCCAAACATTGCTGTTTCAAAGTTATGATTTAGGGGGAAATAATATTACCTTATCGTGTTCTGTGTAGTATGATCTTGATCTACACTTAAATTTTCAATTCGACATCAATAACCGAAATATTGATCTACACTGTCCGCAACAAACATTAAAGCGCATGTTCTTCTGCAGTCAGACTTTGATCTACAGTGCCTGTAAAAGGTCAGTGAGTCGCGCGCAACAGCTAAAGGATTAATAATAATTGGACGGCTGCATGTTCTTTGTAGTCTGATCTTGATCTACACTGTCCGCAACAAACATTAAAGCGCATGTTCTTCTGCAGTCAGACTTTGATCTACAGTGCCCGTAAAAGGTCAGTGAGTCGCGCGCAACAGCTAAAGGGTTAATAATAATTGGGGGGCTCGCGCCGCATGTTCTGCGCAGTCTAATCTTGATCTACACTAGCCGCAACAAAGATCAAACTGAATGTTCTGTGCAGTCTGATCTTCATCTACACAAAGGGTTAATTATAATTAGAAGGTCGCTCAGCATGTTCTGTGTAGTCTGATCTTGATCTACACTGTCCTTAACAAAGATCAAACTGCATATCCTGTACAGTCTAAGCTCGATCTACATCGTCCATAAAAGGTCAGTTAGTCGCGCTTACCAGCCAATAGGTTTATAATAATTAAAAGGTGGTGGGTTTTATCTCAATACCTCGTCCAACCATCTTTTTTCCCACAATGTTTTTACCATTTATCAGAGCTTCAAATTTCGTACCAATAAGGTTTTTCAAATAATGTATACATTGTCTTCACTTTAAAGACACAATCAAATTACATCTTTAATCAGTCTTCATATACCTCAAAGTATCTTTAGGCGGATTAAGTACCAATCACCAATATTTGAAAAGCACTTAAAGACGAGTGGCGCTATTGAAAAACAATTCAAATAGACGACATCATAATAACCCGTATACTACACAGTAGGTTAGTCTTCATGGTGAAACAAGTTTCAACATGTATGTTTCTATAACAACCTAGCATCTTTGTTTACAAGCAAAGATACGCTATTACTACTTGCCCACGTGGCTAATCGATTAGCAAACGAGGATGTTGTTCTAAAGTCGTGTGCGTAATTAGCTAAGTGTCAACTCATTTTGGCACAATGTTTAGGTGTCATAATATGACATTGGCATTTTGAGTGTATTAGTCTTAGACCATGCGAGAATATATATAGCCCGAGCCTACCGTAAAAGTTATTAGCAACTAGCTATCCAAATCGATACAACATCAACATGCCTTCAAGAATGAAAGCTCTTGACAAACGATTCACTTTAAGTGATACTGAACGACGTTTTAGAAAAGCCTGCGACCAGATCGTCTTGCTGAACCAACGTCTAGGCGAGGTGCAGAAACGCTACAAGATGGCAAAACGTGCAAACAACAGATCGTTCCGCTATAACCTTCGACTGAAACTTGCTGTCATTGAAGGAGCACGCAACATGTATTATGATTATGCCTATTGCAAAGCTGACCAGGTTGCCGAACTTCGCCGGGAGCTGTTCAACGAATCCGTGGAAATCGTGCAGGCGTCCGACTCAGATTATTCTTCCGACTCTGAATAATTATTCAAGTCGTTTTCTTCAAAACGGCCCTTTTAAGAGCCAAATCAATTCAAAAGAAAGTCCATTTTCAAGAATTCACAATGACCCCAAACCCTCATTTCCCTCATTTCAAATATAAATCCTCCTCCCCCCTCTTTATACAATTTTTAACCCATTAACTGCAAGTCGGGGCCTCTCTTACGAAGATCGTATACTATGATTAGTAAAAAAAACTGTTAACGAAGGCCTTTCCGGATGGTAGAAATGCTACTTTTCTGGAAACATGCCCAAAATAGTTCTCAAAAAATAAAAAAAGTTGCAGTCACTTTTCAAAGATATCATCAAATCAACACTAGAAATATATTTCGGACCTGTCCTTTCACTATCTCTGAACCCCCAAACCCCGGCCAAAAAAACTAATAATAATAAGGCGAAGCGCTCGCTGCCTATTTTGGACTTCTTTTGACTACTACGACCCGGATAGAGTTTGTAGTGCTGTTAGACCAAAAAATACAGGAGAATATAGGACTTCTCGACACTCGTATCGAAAGCTTCACATATCCTGGAAAGTGGGAAAATAATTAAACGTTTATCCATTAACCACACAACAAAATTATGAACTCCTTCGTGCTTGAAGAAAAACTATTTCTTCTTTTTCATAAGCAAACATGATATGATACAGCAATCGCCCAAAATTTCCATGTAGAATTTAATATATATATATATATAAAGCTTAATATTTCACCGGCAAGCAAAGAACAGCAAAATTTATGATAAAAAAAATCATCAATAAATAACTGTTTGACGGTAGTTTTTATTGGTTTGATACAACTGTGAAAGAAAAGGTTGTTAATCCATTTACATGCCCACGTGGCTAATCGATTAGCAAACGAGGATGTTGTTCTAAAGTCGTGTGCGTAATTAGCTAAGTGTCAACTCATTTTGGCACAATGTTTAGGTGTCATAATATGACATTGGCATTTTGAGTGTATTAGTCTTAGACCATGCGAGAATATATATAGCCCGAGCCTACCGTAAAAGTTATTAGCAACTAGCTATCCAAATCGATACAACATCAACATGCCTTCAAGAATGAAAGCTCTTGACAAACGATTCACTTTAAGTGATACTGAACGACGTTTTAGAAAAGCCTGCGACCAGATCGTCTTGCTGAACCAACGTCTAGGCGAGGTGCAGAAACGCTACAAGATCGCAAAACGTGCAAACAACAGATCTTTCCGCTATAACCTTCGACTGAAACTTGCTGTCATTGAAGGAGCACGCAACATGTATTATGATTGTGCCTATTGCAAAGCTGACCAGGTTGCCGAACTTCGCCGGGAGCTGTTCAACGAATCCGTGGAAATCGTGCAGGCGTCCGACTCAGATTATTCTTCCGACTCTGAATAATTATTCAAGTCGTTTTCTTCAAAACGGCCCTTTTAAGAGCCAAACCAATTCAAAAGAATGTCCATTTTCAAGAATTGTCAATGACCCCAAACCCTCATTTCCCTCATTTCAAATATAAATCCTCCTCCCCCCTCTTTATACAATTTTTAACCCATTAACTGCAAGTCGGGGCCTCTCTTACGAAGATCGTATACTATGATTAGTAAAAAAACTGTTAACGAAGGCCTTTCCGGATGGTAAAAATGCTACTTTTCTGGAAACATGCCCAAAATAGTTCTCAAAAAATAAAAAAAGTTGCAGTCACTTTTCAAAGATATCATCAAATCAACACTAGAAATATATTTCGGACCTGTCCTTTCACTATCTCTGAACCCCCAAACCCCGGCAAAAAAAAAAAATAATAATAATAATAATAAGAAGGCGAAGCGCTCGCTTCCTATTTTGGACTTCTTTTGACTACTACGACCCGGAAAGAGTTCGTAGTGCTGTTAGACCAAGAAATACAGGAAAATATAGGACTTCTCGACACTCGTATCGAAAGCTTCACATATCCTGGAAAGTGGGAAAATAATTACACGTTTATCCATTAACCACACAACAAAATTATGAACTCCTTCGTATCCAAAGCCTTTGCAAATGACAAATCAAACGCAGCCCCAATTGTGGAACTTGTATTTGATTAGATAGAAAACATCGTAGAAAAAGGAGAAAATGCTGGTTACCGCATCTTCCCACAACGTTTTCTACAGTCTTCTCTCTCAGGGCTGTTAAAAGTCGGGATTGTTTGGGAAAGGGTTGATGTCATTCTAACAGAATCTGTCTATTTAGTGAAACCTACGGTATCTGCTGTTTTCAGTAATACATGAAAGTATGTGTAACTGAAGAACATATCAACTATGAATATTGCTCGGGTAGTTTTTTCCGGTCTTTCCTCGAGTCTGAAATAAATCGTGCTTGAAGAAAAACTATTTCTTCTTTTTCATAAGCAAACATGATATGATACAGCAATCGCCCAAAATTTGCATGTAGAATTTAGTATATATATATAAAGCTTAATATTTCACCGGCGAGCAAAGAACAGCAAAATTTAGGATAAAAAAAATCATCAATAAATAACTGTTTGACGGTAGTTTTTATTGGTTTGATACAACTGTGAAAGAAAAGGTTGTTAATCCATTTACATGCCCAAGTGGCTAATCGATTAGCAAACGAGGATGTTGTTCTAAAGTAATGTGCGTAATTAGCTAAGTGTCAACTCATTTTGGCACAATGTTTAGGTGTCATAATATGACATTGGCATTTTGAGTGTATTAGTCTTAGACCATGCGAGAATATATATAGCCCGAGCCTACCGTAAAAGTTATTAGCAACTAGCTATCCAAATCGATACAACATCAACATGCCTTCAAGAATGAAAGCTCTTGACAAACGATTCACTTTAAGTGATACTGAACGACGTTTTAGAAAAGCCTGCGACCAGATCGTCTTGCTGAACCAACGTCTAGGCGAGGTGCAGAAACGCTACAAGATGGCAAAACGTGCAAACAACAGATCGTTCCGCTATAACCTTCGACTGAAACTTGCTGTCATTGAAGGAGCACGCAACATGTATTATGATTATGCCTATTGCAAAGCTGACCAGGTTGCCGAACTTCGCCGGGAGCTGTTCAACGAATCCGTGGAAATCGTGCAGGCGTCCGACTCAGATTATTCTTCCGACTCTGAATAATTATTCAAGTCGTTTTCTTCAAAACGGCCCTTTTAAGAGCCAAATCAATTCAAAAGAAAGTCCATTTTCAGAAATTGTCAATGACCCCAAACCCTCATTTCCCTCATTTCAAATATAAATCCTCCTCCCCCCTCTTTATACAATTTTTAAACCATTAACTGCAAGTCGTGGCCTCTCTTACGAAGATCGTATACTATGATTAGTAAAAAAAACTGTTAACGAAGGCCTTTCCGGATGGTAGAAATGCTACTTTTCTGGAAACATGCCCAAAATAGTTCTCAAAAAATAAAAAAAGTTGCAGTCACTTTTCAAAGCTATCATCAAATCAACACTAGAAATATATTTCGGACCTGTCCTTTCACTATCTCTGAACCCCCAAACCCCGGCAAAAAAATAATAATAATAATAAGGCGAAGTGCTCGCTGCCTATTTTGGACTTCTTTTGACTACTACGACCGGAAAGAGTTCGTAGTGCTGTTAGACCAAAAAATACAGGAGAATATAGGACTTCTCGACACTCGTATCGAAAGCTTCACATATCCTGGAAAGTGGGAAAATAATTACACGTTTATCCATTAACCACACAAATAAATTATGAACTCCTTCGTGCTTGAAGAAAAACTATTTCTTCTTTTTCAGAAGCAAACATGATATGATACAGCAATCGCCCAAAATTTGCATGTAGAATTTAATATATATATATAAAGCTTAATATTTCACCGGCAAACAAAGAACAGCAAAATTTAGGATAAAAAAAATCATCAATAAATAACTGTTTGACGGTAGTTTTTATTGGTTTGATACAACTGTGAAGGAAAAGGTTGTTAATCCATTTACATGCCCTCGTGGCTAATCGATTAGCAAACGAGGATGCTGTTCTAAAGTCGTGTGCGTAATTAGCTAAGTGTCAACTCATTTTGGCACAATGTTTAGGTGTCATAATATGACATTGGCATTTTGAGTGTATTAGTCTTAGACCATGCGAGAATATATATAGCCCGAGCCTACCGTAAAAGTTATTAGCAACTAGCTATCCAAATCGATACAACATCAACATGCCTTCAAGAATGAAAGCTCTTGACAAACGATTCACTTTAAGTGATACTGAACGACGTTTTAGAAAAGCCTGCGACCAGATCGTCTTGCTGAACCAACGTCTAGGCGAGGTGCAGAAACGCTACAAGATGGCAAAACGTGCAAACAACAGATCGTTCCGCTATAACCTTCGACTGAAACTTGCTGTCATTGAAGGAGCACGCAACATGTATTATGATTATGCCTATTGCAAAGCTGACCAGGTTGCCGAACTTCGCCGGGAGCTGTTCAACGAATCCGTGGAAATCGTGCAGGCGTCCGACTCAGATTATTCTTCCGACTCTGAATAATTATTCAAGTCGTTTTCTTCAAAACGGCCCTTTTAAGAGCCAAACCAATTCAAAAGAAAGTCCATTTTCAAGAATTGTCAATGACCCCAAACCCTCATTTCCCTCATTTCAAATATAAATCCTCCTCCCCCCTCTTTATACAATATTTAACCCATTAACTGCAAGTCGGGGCCTCTCTTACGAAGATCGTATACTATGATTAGTAAAAAAAACTGTTAACGAAGGCCTTTCCGGATGGTAGAAATGCTACTTTTCTGGAAACATGCCCAAAATAGTTCTCAAAAAATAAAAAAAGTTGCAGTCACTTTTCAAAGTTATCATCAAATCAACACTAGAAATATATTTCGGACCTGTCCTTTCACTATCTCTGAACCCCCAAACCCCGGCAAAAAAAAAAATAATAATAATAATAAGGCGAAGCGCTCGCTTCCTATTTTGGACTTCTTTTGACTACTACGACCCGGAAAGAGTTTGTAGTGCTGTTAGACCAAAAAATACAGGAGAATATAGGACTTCTCGACACTCGTATCGAAAGCTTCACATATCCTGGAAAGTGGGAAAATAATTACACGTTTATCCATTAACCACACAACAAAATTATGAACTCCTTCGTATCCAAAGCCTTTGCAAATGACAAATCAAACGCGGCCCCAATTGTGGAACTTGTATTTGATTAGATAGAAAACATCGTAGAAAAAGGAGAAAATGCTGGTTACCGCATCTTCCCACAACGTTTTCTACAGTCTTCTCTCTCAGGGCTGTTAAAAGTCGGGATTGTTTGGGAAAGGGTTGATGTCATTCTAACAGAATCTGTCTATTTAGTGAAACCTACGGTATCTGCTGTTTTCAGTAATACATGAAAGTATGTGTAACTGAAGAACATATCAACTATGAATATTGCTCGGGTAGTTTTTTCCGGTCTTTCCTCGAGTCTGAAATATATCGTGCTTGAAGAAAAACTATTTCTTCTTTTTCATAAGCAAACATGATATGATACAGCAATCGCCCAAAATTTGCATGTAGAATTTAATATATATATATAAAGCTTAATATTTCACCGGCAAACAAAGAACAGCAAAATTTAGGATAAAAAAAATCATCAATAAATAACTGTTTGACGGTAGTTTTTATTGGTTTCATACAACTGTGAAAGAAAAGGTTGTTAATCCATTTACATGCCCACGTGGCTAATCGATTAGCAAACGAGGATGTTGTTCTAAAGTCGTGTGCGTAATTAGCTAAGTGTCAACTCATTTTGGCACAATGTTTAGGTGTCATAATATGACATTGGCATTTTGAGTGTATTAGTCTTAGACCATGCGAGAATATATATAGCCCGAGCCTACCGTAAAAGTTATTACCAACTAGCTATCCAAATCGATACAACATCAACATGCCTTCAAGAATGAAAGCTCTTGACAAACGATTCACTTTAAGTGATACTGAACGACGTTTTAGAAAAGCCTGCGACCAGATCGTCTTGCTGAACCAACGTCTAGGCGAGGTGCAGAAACGCTACAAGATGGCAAAACGTGCAAACAACAGATCGTTCCGCTATAACCTTCGACTGAAACTTGCTGTCATTGAAGGAGCACGCAACATGTATTATGATTATGCCTATTGCAAAGCTGACCAGGTTGCCGAACTTCGCCGGGAGCTGTTCAACGAATCCGTGGAAATCGTGCAGGCGTCCGACTCAGATTATTCTTCCGACTCTGAATAATTATTCAAGTCGTTTTCTTCAAAACGGCCCTTTTAAGAGCCAAACCAATTCAAAAGAAAGTCCATTTTCAAGAATTATCAATGACCCCAAACCCTCATTTCCCTCATTTCAAATATAAATCCTCCTCCCCCCTCTTTATACAATTTTTAACCCATTAACTGCAAGTCGGGGCCTCTCTTACGAAGATCGTATACTATGATTAGTAAAAAAAACTGTTAACGAAGGCCTTTCCGGATGGTAGAAATGCTACTTTTCTGGAAACATGCCCAAAATAGTTCTCAAAAAATAAAAAAAGTTGCAGTCACTTTTCAAAGATGTCATCAAATCAACACTAGAAATATATTTCGGACCTGTCCTTTCACTATCTCTGAACCCCCAAACCCCGGCAAAAAAAAAAAAATAATAATAAGGCGAAGCGCTCGCTGCATATTTTGGACTTCTTTTGACTACTACGACCCGGATAGAGTTTGTAGTGCTGTTAGACCAAAAAATACAGGAGAATATAGGACTTCTCGACACTCGTATCGAAAGTTTCACATATCCTGGAAAGTGGAAAAATAATTAAACGTTTATCCATTAACCACACAACAAAATTATGAACTCCTTCGTGCTTGAAGAAAAACTATTTCTTCTTTTTCATAAGCAAACATGATATGATACAGCAATCGCCCAAAATTTCCATGTAGAATTTAATATATATATATATATATAAAGCTTAATATTTCACCGGCAAGCAAAGAACAGCAAATTTATGATAAAAAAAATCATCAATAAATAACTGTTTGACGGTAGTTTTTATTGGTTTGATACAACTGTGAAAGAAAAGGTTGTTAATCCATTTACATGCCCTCGTGGCTAATCGATTAGCAAACGAGGATGTTGTTCTAAAGTCGTGTGCGTAATTAGCTAAGTGTCAACTCATTTTGGCACAATGTTTAGGTGTCATAATATGACATTGGCATTTTGAGTGTATTAGTCTTAGACCATGCGAGAATATATATAGCCCGAGCCTACCGTAAAAGTTATTAGCAACTAGCTATCCAAATCGATACAACATCAACATGCCTTCAAGAATGAAAGCTCTTGACAAACGATTCACTTTAAGTGATACTGAACGACGTTTTAGAAAAGCCTGCGACCAGATCGTCTTGCTGAACCAACGTCTAGGCGAGGTGCAGAAACGCTGCAAGATCGCAAAACGTGCAAACAACAGATCTTTCCGCTATAACCTTCGACTGAAACTTGCTGTCATTGAAGGAGCACGCAACATGTATTATGATTGTGCCTATTGCAAAGCTGACCAGGTTGCCGAACTTCGCCGGGAGCTGTTCAACGAATCCGTGGAAATCGTGCAGGCGTCCGACTCAGATTATTCTTCCGACTCTGAATAATTATTCAAGTCGTTTTCTTCAAAACGGCCCTTTTAAGAGCCAAACCAATTCAAAAGAATGTCCATTTTCAAGAATTGTCAATGACCCCAAACCCTCATTTCCCTCATTTCAAATATAAATCCTCCTCCCCCCTCTTTATACAATTTTTAACCCATTAACTGCAAGTCGGGGCCTCTCTTACGAAGATCGTATACTATGATTAGTAAAAAAACTGTTACCGAAGGCCTTTCCGGATGGTAAAAATGCTACTTTTCTGGAAACATGCCCAAAAAAGTTCTCAAAAAATAAAAAAAGTTGCAGTCACTTTTCAAAGATATCATCAAATCAACACTAGAAATATATTTCGGACCTGTCCTTTCACTATCTCTGAACCCCCAAACCCCGGCAAAAAAAATAATAATAATAATAATAATAAGAAGGCGAAGCGCTCGCTTCCTATTTTGGACTTCTTTTGACTACTACGACCCGGAAGGAGTTCGTACTGCTGTTAGACCAAGAAATACAGGAAAATATAGGACTTCTCGACACTCGTATCGAAAGCTTCACATATCCTGGAAAGTGGGAAAATAATTACACGTTTATCCATTAACCACACAACAAAATTATGAACTCCTTCGTATCCAAAGCCTTTGCAAATGACAAATCAAACGCAGCCCCAATTGTGGAACTTGTATTTGATTAGATAGAAAACATCGTAGAAAAAGGAGAAAATGCTGGTTACCGCATCTTCCCACAACGTTTTCTACAGTCTTCTCTCTCAGGGCTGTTAAAAGTCGGGATTGTTTGGGAAAGGGTTGATGTCATTCTAACAGAATCTGTCTATTTAGTGAAACCTACGGTATCTGCTGTTTTCAGTAATACATGAAAGTATGTGTAACTGAAGAACATATCAACTATGAATATTGCTCGGGTAGTTTTTTCCGGTCTTTCCTCGAGTCTGAAATAAATCGTGCTTGAAGAAAAACTATTTCTTCTTTTTCATAAGCAAACATGATATGATACAGCAATCGCCCAAAATTTGCATGTAGAATTTAGTATATATATATAAAGCTTAATATTTCACCGGCGAGCAAAGAACAGCAAAATTTAGGATAAAAAAAATCATCAATAAATAACTGTTTGACGGTAGTTTTTATTGGTTTGATACAACTGTGAAAGAAAAGGTTGTTAATCCATTTACATGCCCACGTGGCTAATCGATTAGCAAACGAGGATGTTGTTCTAAAGTAATGTGCGTAATTAGCTAAGTGTCAACTCATTTTGGCACAATGTTTAGGTGTCATAATATGACATTGGCATTTTGAGTGTATTAGTCTTAGACCATGCGAGAATATATATAGCCCGAGCCTACCGTAAAAGTTATTAGCAACTAGCTATCCAAATCGATACAGCATCAACATGCCTTCAAGAATGAAAGCTCTTGACAAACGATTCACTTTAAGTGATACTGAACGACGTTTTAGAAAAGCCTGCGACCAGATCGTCTTGCTGAACCAACGTCTAGGCGAGGTGCAGAAACGCTACAAGATGGCAAAACGTGCAAACAACAGATCGTTCCGCTATAACCTTCGACTGAAACTTGCTGTCATTGAAGGAGCACGCAACATGTATTATGATTATGCCTATTGCAAAGCTGACCAGGTTGCCGAACTTCGCCGGGAGCTGTTCAACGAATCCGTGGAAATCGTGCAGGCGTCCGACTCAGATTATTCTTCCGACTCTGAATAATTATTCAAGTCGTTTTCTTCAAAACGGCCCTTTTAAGAGCCAAACCAATTCAAAAGAAAGTCAATTTTCAAGAATTGTCAATGACCCCAAACCCTCATTTCCCTCATTTCAAATATAAATCCTCCTCCCCCCTCTTTATACAATTTTTAACCCATTAACTGCAAGTCGGGGCCTCTCTTACGAAGATCGTATACTATGATTAGTAAAAAAAACTGTTAACGAAGGCCTTTCCGGATGGTAGAAATGCTACTTTTCTGGAAACATGCCCAAAATAGTTCTCAAAAAATAAAAAAAGTTGCAGTCACTTTTCAAAGATATCATCAAATCAACACTAGAAATATATTTCGGACCTGTCCTTTCACTATCTCTGAACCCCCAAACCCCGGCAAAAAAAAAAATAATAATAATAATAATAAGAAGGCGAAGCGCTCGCTTCCTATTTTGGACTTCTTTTGACTACTACGACCCGGAAAGAGTTCGTAGTGCTGTTAGACCAAGAAATACAGGAAAATATAGGACTTCTGGACACTCGTATCGAAAGCTTCACATATCCTGGAAAGTGGGAAAATAATTACACGTTTATCCATTAACCACACAACAAAATTATGAACTCCTTCGTATCCAAAGCCTTTGCAAATGACAAATCAAACGCAGCCCCAATTGTGGAACTTGTATTTGATTAGATAGAAAACATCGTAGAAAAAGGAGAAAATGCTGGTTACCGCATCTTCCCACAACGTTTTCTACAGTCTTCTCTCTCAGGGCTGTTAAAAGTCGGGATTGTTTGGGAAAGGGTTGATGTCATTCTAACAGAATCTGTCTATTTAGTGAAACCTACGGTATCTGCTGTTTTCAGTAATACATGAAAGTATGTGTAACTGAAGAACATATCAACTATGAATATTGCTCGGGTAGTTTTTTCCGGTCTTTCCTCGAGTCTGAAATAAATCGTGCTTGAAGAAAAACTATTTCTTCTTTTTCATAAGCAAACATGATATGATACAGCAATCGCCCAAAATTTGCATGTAGAATTTAGTATATATATATAAAGCTTAATATTTCACCGGCGAGCAAAGAACAGCAAAATTTAGGATAAAAAAAATCATCAATAAATAACTGTTTGACGGTAGTTTTTATTGGTTTGATACAACTGTGAAAGAAAAGGTTGTTAATCCATTTACATGCCCACGTGGCTAATCGATTAGCAAACGAGGATGTTGTTCTAAAGTAATGTGCGTAATTAGCTAAGTGTCAACTCATTTTGGCACAATGTTTAGGTGTCATAATATGACATTGGCATTTTGAGTGTATTAGTCTTAGACCATGCGAGAATATATATAGCCCGAGCCTACCGTAAAAGTTATTAGCAACTAGCTATCCAAATCGATACAACATCAACATGCCTTCAAGAATGAAAGCTCTTGACAAACGATTCACTTTAAGTGATACTGAACGACGTTTTAGAAAAGCCTGCGACCAGATCGTCTTGCTGAACCAACGTCTAGGCGAGGTGCAGAAACGCTACAAGATGGCAAAACGTGCAAACAACAGATCGTTCCGCTATAACCTTCGACTGAAACTTGCTGTCATTGAAGGAGCACGCAACATGTATTATGATTATGCCTATTGCAAAGCTGACCAGGTTGCCGAACTTCGCCGGGAGCTGTTCAACGAATCCGTGGAAATCGTGCAGGCGTCCGACTCAGATTATTCTTCCGACTCTGAATAATTATTCAAGTCGTTTTCTTCAAAACGGCCCTTTTAAGAGCCAAACCAATTCAAAAGAAAGTCCATTTTCAAGAATTGTCAATGACCCCAAACCCTCATTTCCCTCATGTCAAATATAAATCCTCCTCCCCCCTCTTTATACAATTTTTAACCCATTAACTGCAAGTCGGGGCCTCTCTTACGAAGATCGTATACTATGATTAGTAAAAAAAACTGTTAACGAACGCCTTTCCGGATGGTAGAAATGCTACTTTTCTGGAAACATGCCCAAAATAGTTCTCAAAAAATAAAAAAAGTTGCAGTCACTTTTCAAAGATATCATCAAATCAACACTAGAAATATATTTCGGACCTGTCCTTTCACTATCTCTGAACCCCCAAACCCCGGCAAAAAAAAATAATAATAGTAAGGCGAAGCGCTCGCTGCCTATTTTGGACTTCTTTTGACTACTACGACCCGGAAATAGTTCGTAGTGCTGTTAGACCAAAAAATACAGGAGAATATAGGACTTCTCGACACTCGTATCGAAAGCTTCACATATCCTGGAAAGTGGGAAAATAATTAAACGTTTATCCATTAACCACACAACAAAATTATGAACTCCTTCGTGCTTGAAGAAAAACTATTTTTTCTTTTTCATAAGCAAACATGATATGATACAGCAATCGCCCAAAATTTCCATGTAGAATTTCATATATATATATATAAAGCTTAATATTTCACCGGCAAGCAAAGAACAGCAAAATTTAGGATAAAAAAATCATCAATAAATAACTGTTTGACGGTAGTTTTTATTGGTTTGATACAACTGTGAAAGAAAAGGTTGTTAATCCATTTACATGCCCACGTGGCTAATCGATTAGCAAACGAGGATGCTGTTCTAATGTCGTGTGCGTAATTAGGTAAGTGTCAACTCATTTTGGCACAATGTTTAGGTGTCATAATATGACATTGGCATTTTGAGTGTATTAGTCTTAGACCATGCGAGAATATATATAGCCCGAGCCTACCGTAAAAGTTATTAGCAACTAGCTATCCAAATCGATACAACATCAACATGCCTTCAAGAATGAAAGCTCTTGACAAACGATTCACTTTAAGTGATACTGAACGACGTTTTAGAAAAGCCTGCGACCAGATCGTCTTGCTGAACCAACGTCTAGGCGAGGTGCAGAAACGCTACAAGATGGCAAAACGTGCAAACCACAAATCGTTCCGCTATAACCTTCGACTGAAACTTGCTATCATTGAAGGAGCACGCAACATGTATTATGATTATGCCTATTGCAAAGCTGACCAGGTTGCCGAACTTCGCCGGGAGCTGTTCAACGAATCCGTGGAAATCGTGCAGGCGTCCGACTCAGATTATTCTTCCGACTCTGAATAATTATTCAAGTCGTTTTCTTCAAAACGGCCCTTTTAAGAGCCAAACCAATTCAAAAGAAAGTCCATTTTCAAGAATTGTCAATGACCCCAAACCCTCATTTCCCTCATTTCAAATATAAATCCTCCTCCCCCTCTTTATACAATATTTAACCCATTAACTGCAAGTCGGGGCCTCTCTTACGAAGATCGTATACTATGATTAGTAAAAAAAACTGTTAACGAAGGCCTTTCCGGATGGTAGAAATGCTACTTTTCTGGAAACATGCCCAAAATAGTTCTCAAAAAATAAAAAAAGTTGCAGTCACTTTTCAAAGATATCATCAAATCAACACTAGAAATATATTTCGGACCTGTCCTTTCACTATCTCTGAACCCCCAAACCCCGGCAAAAAAAAATAATAATAAGGCGAAGCGCTCGCTGCCTATTTTGGACTTCTTTTGACTACTACGACCCGGAAAGAGTTTGTAGTGCTGTTAGACCAAAAAATACAGGAAAATATAGGACTTCTCGACACTCGTATCGAAAGCTTCACATATCCTGGAAAGTGGGAAAATAATTACACGTTTATCCATTAACCACACAACAAAATTATGAACTCCTTCGTATCCAAAGCCTTTGCAAATGACAAATCAAACGCGGCCCCAATTGTGGAACTTGTATTTGATTAGATAGAAAACATCGTAGAAAAAGGAGAAAATGCTGGTTACCGCATCTTCCCACAACGTTTTCTACAGTCTTCTCTCTCAGGGCTGTTAAAAGTCGGGATTGTTTGGGAAAGGGTTGATGTCATTCTAACAGAATCTGTCTATTTAGTGAAACCTACGGTATCTGCTGTTTTCAGTAATACATGAAAGTATGTGTAACTGAAGAACATATCAACTATGAATATTGCTCGGGTAGTTTTTTCCGGTCTTTCCTCGAGTCTGAAATAAATCGTGCTTGAAGAAAAACTATTTCTTCTTTTTCATAAGCAAACATGATATGATACAGCAATCGCCCAAAATTTGCATGTAGAATTTAATATATATATATAAAGCTTAATATTTCACCGGCAAGCAAAGAACAGCAAAATTTAGGATAAAAAAAATCATCAATAAATAACTGTTTGACGGTAGTTTTTATTGGTTTGATACAACTGTGAAAGAAAAGGTTGTTAATCCATTTACATGCCCACGTGGCTAATCGATTGGCAAACGAGGATGTTGTTCTAAAGTCGTTTGCGTAATTAGGTAAGTGTCAACTCATTTTGGCACAATGTTTAGGTGTCATAATATGACATTGGCATTTTGAGTGTATTAGTCTTAGACCATGCGAGAATATATATAGCCCGAGCCTACCGTAAAAGTTATTACCAACTAGCTATCCAAATCGATACAACATCAACATGCCTTCAAGAATGAAAGCTCTTGACAAACGATTCACTTTAAGTGATACTGAACGACGTTTTAGAAAAGCCTGGGACCAGATCGTCTTGCTGAACCAACGTCTAGGCGAGGTGCAGAAACGCTACAAGATGGCAAAACGTGCAAACAACAGATCGTTCCGCTATAACCTTCGACTGAAACTTGCTGTCATTGAAGGAGCACGCAACATGTATTATGATTATGCCTATTGCAAAGCTGACCAGGTTGCCGAACTTCGCCGGGAGCTGTTCAACGAATCCGTGGAAATCGTGCAGGCGTCCGACTCAGATTATTCTTCCGACTCTGAATAATTCTTCAAGTCGTTTTCTTCAAAACGGCCCTTTTAAGAGCCAAACCAATTCAAAAGAAAGTCCATTTTCAAGAATTGTCAATGACCCCAAACCCTCATTTCCCTCATTTCAAATATAAATCCTCCTCCCCCCTCTTTATACAATATTTAACCCATTAACTGCAAGTCGGGGCCTCTCTTACGAAGATCGTATACTATGATTAGTAAAAAAAACTGTTAACGAAGGCCTTTCCGGATGGTAGAAATGCTACTTTTCTGGAAACATGCCCAAAATAGTTCTCAAAAAATAAAAAAAGTTGCAGTCACTTTTCAAAGTTATCATCAAATCAACACTAGAAATATATTTCGGACCTGTCCTTTCACTATCTCTGAACCCCCAAACCCCGGCAAAAAAAATAATAATAAGGCGAAGCGCTCGCTGCCTATTTTGGACTTCTTTTGACTACTACGACCCGGAAAGAGTTTGTAGTGCTGTTAGACCAAAAAATACAGGAAAATATAGGACTTCTCGACACTCGTATCGAAAGCTTCACATATCCTGGAAAGTGGGAAAATAATTACACGTTTATCCATTAACCACACAACAAAATTATGAACTCCTTCGTATCCAAAGCCTTTGCAAATGACAAATCAAACGCGGCCCCAATTGTGGAACTTGTATTTGATTAGATAGAAAACATCGTAGAAAAAGGAGAAAATGCTGGTTACCGCATCTTCCCACAACGTTTTCTACAGTCTTCTCTCTCAGGGCTGTTAAAAGTCGGGATTGTTTGGGAAAGGGTTGATGTCATTCTAACAGAATCTGTCTATTTAGTGAAACCTACGGTATCTGCTGTTTTCAGTAATACATGAAAGTATGTGTAACTGAAGAACATATCAACTATGAATATTGCTCGGGTAGTTTTTTTCGGTCTTTCCTCGAGTCTGAAATAAATCGTGCTTGAAGAAAAACTATTTCTTCTTTTTCATAAGCAAACATGATATGATACAGCAATCGCCCAAAATTTGCATGTAGAATTTAATATATATATATAAAGCTTAATATTTCACCGGCAAGCAAAGAACAGCAAAATTTAGGATAAAAAAAATCATCAATAAATAACTGTTTGACGGTAGTTTTTATTGGTTTGATACAACTGTGAAAGAAAAGGTTGTTAATCCATTTACATGCCCACGTGGCTAATCGATTAGCAAACGAGGATGTTGTTCTAAAGTCGTGTGCGTAATTAGGTAAGTGTCAACTCATTTTGGCACAATGTTTAGGTGTCATAATATGACATTGGCATTTTGAGTGTATTAGTCTTAGACCATGCGAGAATATATATAGCCCGAGCCTACCGTAAAAGTTATTACCAACTAGCTATCCAAATCGATACAACATCAACATGCCTTCAAGAATGAAAGCTCTTGACAAACGATTCACTTTAAGTGATACTGAACGACGTTTTAGAAAAGCCTGCGACCAGATCGTCTTGCTGAACCAACGTCTAGGCGAGGTGCAGAAACGCTACAAGATGGCAAAACGTGCAAACAACAGATCGTTCCGCTATAACCTTCGACTGAAACTTGCTGTCATTGAAGGAGCACGCAACATGTATTATGATTATGCCTATTGCAAAGCTGACCAGGTTGCCGAACTTCGCCGGGAGCTGTTCAACGAATCCGTGGAAATCGTGCAGGCGTCCGACTCAGATTATTCTTCCGACTCTGAATAATTCTTCAAGTCGTTTTCTTCAAAACGGCCCTTTTAAGAGCCAAACCAATTCAAAAGAAAGTCCATTTTCAAGAATTGTCAATGACCCCAAACCCTCATTTCCCTCATTTCAAATATAAATCCTCCTCCCCCCCTCTTTATACAATATTTAACCCATTAACTGCAAGTCGGGGCCTCTCTTACGAAGATCGTATACTATGATTAGTAAAAAAAACTGTTAACGAAGGCCTTTCCGGATGGTAGAAATGCTACTTTTCTGGAAACATGCCCAAAATAGTTCTCAAAAAATAAAAAAAGTTGCAGTCACTTTTCAAAGTTATCATCAAATCAACACTAGAAATATATTTCGGACCTGTCCTTTCACTATCTCTGAACCCCCAAACCCCGGCAAAAAAAAAATAATAATAAGGCGAAGCGCTCGCTGCCTATTTTGGACTTCTTTTGACTACTACGACCCGGAAAGAGTTTGTAGTGCTGTTAGACCAAAAAATACAGGAAAATATAGGACTTCTCGACACTCGTATCGAAAGCTTCACATATCCTGGAAAGTGGGAAAATAATTACACGTTTATCCATTAACCACACAACAAAATTATGAACTCCTTCGTATCCAAAGCCTTTGCAAATGACAAATCAAACGCGGCCCCAATTGTGGAACTTGTATTTGATTAGATAGAAAACATCGTAGAAAAAGGAGAAAATGCTGGTTACCGCATCTTCCCACAACGTTTTCTACAGTCTTCTCTCTCAGGGCTGTTAAAAGTCGGGATTGTTTGGGAAAGGGTTGATGTCATTCTAACAGAATCTGTCTATTTAGTGAAACCTACGGTATCTGCTGTTTTCAGTAATACATGAAAGTATGTGTAACTGAAGAACATATCAACTATGAATATTGCTCGGGTAGTTTTTTCCGGTCTTTCCTCGAGTCTGAAATAAATCGTGCTTGAAGAAAAACTATTTCTTCTTTTTCATAAGCAAACATGATATGATACGGCAATCGCCCAAAATTTCCATGTAGAATTTAATATATATATATAAAGCTTAATATTTCACCGGCAAGCAAAGAACTGCAAAATTTAGGATAAAAAAAATCATCAATAAATAACTGTTTGACGGTAGTTTTTATTGGTTTGATACAACTGTGAAAGAAAAGGTTGTTAATCCATTTACATGCCCACGTGGCTAATCGATTGGCAAACGAGGATGTTGTTCTAAAGTCGTGTGCGTAATTAGGTAAGTGTCAACTCATTTTGGCACAATGTTTAGGTGTCATAATATGACATTGGCATTTTGAGTGTATTAGTCTTAGACCATGCGAGAATATATATAGCCCGAGCCTACCGTAAAAGTTATTAGGACATCCTTCCGGTCAGCCATTTTTCTGAGAAGAAAGTAAACAAAAGGGGGCAAGAAATAAAATCGCAAAACTACTGATATAAGACGGAAGACGGAAGTTAAAAGCAAACATACAGAACTATCATTAAGTATACCCTCGTCCGTCGGGCTGCTATTGGTTTTTTTTTTTCTACCGCGTAAATTCTTCAGTGTTGGCTAAACCCCCCCCCCCCATCGATTTTTTTCCCACACACTGCATTTCGCCCCATATTTGTGTCGTACTTCCGACCAATCCATGGTTACAGCCTTTTGCAGAGTCATTTCTGTTGTATAATTTTTTACTCACATTATTTCCCTTTTTGCGTGACATATAAAGGTTGTTTTATTCATTTGTATTCTTGGGTTTTTTTTCTTATAGTACCCAATAATAACATAGTATACACTGAAGGTCAAGCGTTTTGCGGCGGCCCAGTGTCAAATAGATCCATGCATTTCACAGACATTACATATATAATTTAGATAAATATATTTCATTGCTCCAGTAGAGACTTTTTGTCAAAATGTCTGTTAATCTAAAACAGTATGGTGAACCTATCAATCCCGGACAGGCCCACCTGCTCTCCAACAATACATGGACATTCAAGGCCTTTGTTAGGCCTATTGGGAGAGGAGATGGCTTTAAGAAAACATCTCCTCTGACCCTATCACGAGGCATTAGCAGGGACCTGTCCGGTTTTGCGAAAAAAATAGTTATTCTAAAAGATGGCGGTCTTTTGTTGGAGGTGTGCTCAGCTCAAATGTTGAGCAAATTATTACATATTACCCCCCTTGTCGTCTGTGGTGTGCGCTGCTTTGCTTACACCCCGGACGACATGGTTACGGTCAGGGGGGTAATACATAATATTCCTCTGGATTATAGTCCAGAGGAATTGGTCCTAAATCTGGAGGCACAGGTTAAATCCAAAAACATCTTCATAATGAAAGCTTCCAGAATTTTAAATCGTTTCGGAGCACCGACGGCGGCTGTTGCCCTGACATTCTTTGGGGATGTTTTGCCAGAGAGTGTCAGGGTGGCGGACTCTGATCTTTTTATCCCGGTAGAGGCTTTTATTACTCCGCCGCTTCGGTGCTTCCGATGTCAGAAATACGGGCACACCTCCAAGAAATGCCCAAATGAAACAACCTGTGCCCGATGTGCTGGTCCACATAACAGCAGGCTATGCAATTCAAGCGTAGTCTGTTGTACAAACTGCCAGAATGGTCACACGGCGCGTTCCAGTCGGTGTTCCGTATACCTGTGGGCGTCCAAAATACAACAGTATAAGAACGCTCACGGGTGTTCCTGGGCACTTGCTGAGCAGGCGTGTGGTCCATGCCCATATAGTAGTGCTGCGTCTGTCCCCCAACATAATTTGTCTGGTCCAAACCCCTCCTCTTTTCCCCAAGGACCCCGATTTGCCTTTAAGGTAAACCATACAGAAAAAGTCAGGACCCTTCAATATATCAACAAAAATCACATAACAGAAATTGCCCATACTTGTCTTGATCGACAAAAAGTCATGGCCCCAGAAGTTTCCACAGAAATTACAGAACAAAAATCGGTAGGAAAATCTAAAACTCCTCCTATATCTCCAATAAATATTGTGAAGACCACGCCTACCAATGTAACCATGATTTTGGAAACTTCATCTTGCACCTCTATTTCCCGTACCTCCCCTTCAAGTAAAGTAATGAAAAGGGAAAGAAGCAGCACTCCTGATAAAAAAGGGGGGAACCTTCCCTCACCGACGTGACCGCAATGGACTCATCGTTGGGAGAGGTTTCAACCCCCTCTGGCAAACAAATGCAAAGCCCCATAATGCCAGAAAAACAAGACGTATCCACCCAAGTGGAATCCATGGGAAAAATAGACAAATCTGTTGAAACAGAACCTTTTTTAGATACAAACTTTTTACAAAAATTTAATTTAGATCTACTTTTGGAAAAAATGAAAATTCTAGTTATGGATTCCACTATAAAAAATGGAAATTATAGCCAAAATTACTTAAGAAATAAATTTTTGTCATCGTTTATCTCCTCATTTCAAAAAGAGTTAATAACCCTAAAACCAAAGTCTGAGGATGATAATCAGGGTGGATGCATCCCTGCTCCTGTCCCAGAGAAACCAGCACGTCGGTCAACACCAAAAAAAGTGTCGAGACCATCAAGACCATCCAGCCTCCCAAAACCTGTGGGACGTAGGCTGAAGGGCCTGAACTCACCGCTTAAAACGGCGGTCGGGTCCAGGCATTTCAGCCTGGGATCCCCTTTCTTACTCCGCGGAGTTAAAAAGCAGATTTTCAAACCTTATTAATTTCACCATGGACAAAATAATCCAAATTCTAAGTTTCAATGCATGTGGGCTTTCGGCCCACACCATGACTGAATTAAAACGATTCCTCGATCTAAATAACTTTGATATCATATGTATCCAGGAAACTAAACTTAACGAAAACACAACTAGAAATATTCCTGGGTACACATTTGAAAACAAAATCTTTAAAAATAATAACGGTAACTTTTGTGGCGGTTTGGGTACCTTTTTCAGAAAAGGACTAAATTTTAGAAATTTAAATGTAAACAATGCTAGGGATTCAAATGGGGAGATCAAAATTGAGACCCAAGCTTTCGAAATCTACTCCTCAGATACTCCTTACATTTTGGCAAATATCTATTCAAGAGGGTGTGACCTTGAATCTCTAAACAATTTAAGTTCACTTATTTCGGCATCGAGTGAACTTAAAGAACTCGTGATTACTGGTGACTTTAATTCACACCATCCCTTATGGGGCGCCCTGAGGTCAGACTCCCATGGAAGAGAAGTCTTTGACTGGGTCGAAAAAAATGATCTTGTACTACTCAACGATGGGAGTCCCACCAGGTTAGATCCCGCAAGAGGCACATTTTCGTGCCTCGATCTAACTTTCACGAGTCCAAAATTGGCAAATAGTATGTTTTGGCAAGTAATTAATGATTCTTGGAGTTCGGACCACTTCCCAATCCACATATCAGTTCTAAATTCTAGTCCAAATTCTAAAGAAAATGACTCTGAAGAAAAATTTATCTATGAAAAAGCGGATTGGGACTCTTTTAAAAGATTGTGTGAGGATATCTCCCTAGCAGATGTTTACGACGAGGACATCGATTCTTTCAATAAAAAAATAACCTCTACCTTTTTGTCCATGGCGAAACGCTCGATTCCGGTTAAAAAGAAACATCTATCAAAAAAAAAGATGGTCCCCTGGTGGAGCGATTCCTGTGAAAGTGCAGTCAGGGAGAGAAAAAAGGCCCTTAATAAATTGAAAAGAAACCCCTGTGAAGTCAACCGGGTCACCTACCAAAATAAAACTTTTTTGGCTAAATCAGTTGTCCTAGAGTTTAAAAAACAAAATTGGAAAGAATTCTGCGATTCCTGTGTTCACGACCCGAAAAATTCTAAAGATTTTTGGCAAAAGATCCGCAGAATAAAAGGAAAATCATATGCTCCTGTCCCTGTTCTCACTTCAAATGGTCAACATTCGATTAGTCCCCTGGACAAGGCCAATACGCTTGTCCGACATTATTCTAATGTTTCCAGTGAAACAAATGTAGAGCCTGAGGTTTTGGCCTATCAAAAAAAGTTTGAAACAGACCATTTCGAAGAAATTAACTCTCCTGGTGATACATTAAATCCAGATCTTTTCAATTTTGACTTCACACTTAAAGAACTAAAAGACTGTATCAATAGCAGAAGGGATTCTGCCTCGGGACTTGACAAAATTTCATATACCATGTTCAAGAATATGTCCGATACCACACTGGACCTTTGGCTTTTCTTTTTTAACAAAATTTGGAAAGAGGGCAGTTATCCTCGGGACTGGAAGCTCGCCTGTGTTGTCCCACTACAAAAGAAAAACAAGGATCCAGCTGATCCCAAATCTTATAGACCTATAAGCCTTACCTCCCACCCTGGGAAATTGCTAGAGGGGATGGTTAAGGCCCGTTTGGAACGTTATCTTGAATCTAAAAATATAATAAATCCCTTTCAATCTGGCTTCAGAAAGGGCAGATCGACATTAGATCAGTTGGTTAGGTTACAACATGACGTCCTCTATGCTAAAAATAGAGGCCGTTCTGTTGTAGCAATATTTCTTGACCTCGAGGCCGCTTTCGACCTTGCATGGCACTCGGGGATTCTTTACAAACTTAAGAAATGTGGGATTACCGGACGATGCTTTCAATATGTTAGGGCCTTTTTGCTGGATAGAAAAATTACTGTTAAGGTGGGGGATACTCTCTCGGAAGCTGAAACGCTGACAAGGGGCACCCCCCAAGGCGCCATTTTATCCCCTTTACTGTTTTCTCTTTTGGTCAACGATCTCCCTGCTGTAACTGAGGGGACAGGGATGGTTATCAGCCAGTTCGCCGATGACTCCGGCGGCTGGCTAGTGGGATCCAATGGTCAAACCCTGCAACGTAAGGCACAGGCAGGGCTGGATTCCATTTGGCGCTGGTCCCAAGAATGGGGCTTTAAAATTTCTAAAACTAAAACTGTAGGGATTATTTTCGGAAATAAAAATCTAAAAGAACTGGACGTATATTTAGGCGGCACAAAAATTAATTTTGAGGAGACAGTAACATTTTTGGGTATGCTTCTGGATCGGAAATTCACGTTACTGCCTCACATAAAAACTTTGATGACAAAGTGCCAGAGAGACTTAAATCTCATGAGAATGTTAAGGGGCACCGATTTTGGCTCGGACAAAAATTCGCTCCTTCTTCTCTATAAGTCCCTAATACGTCCAAAGATTGACTACGGTGCCATAGTCTATGCATGTGCCTCGACATCGGCACTTAAAATGTTAGATAATATCCAGCGAAAGGCCCTAATAATAGCCCTGAGGGCACTGCCGTCTACCCCCTCTATTTATCTTGAACTGGAAGCCGGAATCGAGCCTTTAACTCTGCGGAGGGAGGCTCAAATGGTAAGGTACTGGGCGCGGATTTCAAGCAAGCCAAGCAACCCGGTGAACGATATCATTGGGAAGGGGTTCTTTTATAAAAATAAATATAAAAACCCAGTTCTTCCTTTTGGGGCCAAAACCGCCAATTTGGTGGAGGAACACCTTCCCAATGTTAGCAGTGTAGCGGACTCCAGATCGCGCTTCGCGGCGCCGTGGCTCCTCAAAGCTCCCCAAGTCGACACATCCCTTAGCTCGAAATTTACGAAAAATGACCCTCCTTCACAAATTTTGGCAATTACGGAGGAGCATGTAAATTCGAGCTATGCTGAGCACCTAAAAATTTTCACTGACGGAAGTAAAAATGAAAATTCAGCAGTTTCCGCGGCAATGGTTATACCAGCCCTTAAGGTTAAAACGTCAAAAAGACTCAGCGACAGGTTATCTATATATGCCGCGGAACTGACTGCTATACAATATGCACTAAACTGGACACTGGTCAATAAACCACACAAAGTTGCTATTCTATCTGATTCTCTTTCGGCCCTCCAATCACTCTCTTTAAGGAATAGCAACTCTCGGCCTGATCTACTAGAAAATATTTTGTCCATTTACGATCAGTGCCATCTGAATAACTCGGAGGTTACCTTTGTGTGGTGTCCAGCTCATGTCGGTTTTGTGGGAAATGAGGTAGCGGACGATGCGGCGAGGCGCGCTCTGGAGGGATCCGTTGGAGATAAAATACCCCTGGCAACCACTGAAGTATATTCCATTTTGAAAACTTCAATTAAAAAAAAGTGGTCAAAGGGGCTGGCGGACAGACTTAAGAGCCAGCCCTTTTATGGAAATGGAGTGAGTTTCAGACCGCCACACAGTTATTCAACCTGTAAAAGGGTGGATAAATGTGTGACGCGTCTGAGGCTGGGCTATAATCTATTGCCAGGGAGTCTAGGGCACCACATAATTGGGGGTTCGGCCATTTGCCCCACCTGTGGTGTCCGTAACTCCACGGAGCATTTTCTGCTGGACTGCAGCGTCCACCTTGTTGCGAGGCAGAAACTCTCAAGTGCAATTTTTCGGGAGGACGTAGACTTCAATATTCAAAATATTTTATATCCATCTAAAGCTCTACAGTCCTCCACTTTCAAAGCACTTGAGACATATTTATTGGACTGTCAGATGACCGACAAGATCTAGGTCCAAATTCTGTACTAACTAGGGCACGCCTCGATAATTTAAAAATTTTCAATCTTTCATTTATATATACTTTTCTTTCATACCAAGGCGTTCCCAAATAAATCCGCCCCAGCTCAGTTCCTATTTCTTGTCTGTAATTTCAGAGAGCTCTCATGACCGTATTTTTTTTCTTTCTTCCTTTTCCTCATTTTTTCACATACCAACTTTCATATTGGTATGTTTTTTTTTTGTTTTTTTTTTACCTGTATTTTTTTCTAAAAATTTGTACAGCCTATTGTGTTCATACACAGTTAAACCCATCGCCACACAATTTCTACTTTTTACGTCCCTGATGGAAGGGCCTAGTGGGAGCAGGGTGGGAGGAGGAGAGAAAAAGCTGGTAACCAGCGTTTTCTCCTTTTCCCACAGTGTTTTCTGCCCTTTCCGGATCGGATTTCAACTTTTCAGTCGCCTTTGTTTTGTCGTCTGAGGAGGTTTTCGGTTTGGGCCGGTCTAGGATTTTGACGTGTGGTAAGGGGTTAGATCTTGTAATATATAACACAGGCATTACTTTTTATAATATATGTTATACCGCCATATACCAAGTATTTGGGGGTTATACAGGTCATCAAGCCAAACATGGGTGTTCCCCTATCTACAAGGGATTTTTACATTTTTTGCTCAACCCATGCTGGTTTTTGCTTACGTTTTTGGTGACTAGGTATAGAAAATTTCTTTAATCTCATTTTTTAAGCCCTTTGATTAATATCTCTAGCTGTTAAGTGATCGTCAGTCAGTTCGCCACGGATCTGATCCGGGACGATAATTGATTTTTTAAGCAATTTTTTACTGACACGGGGGCTTTTATATATGTTCGCTCTGAGTCCCCGTAGTCCTACCTTCTAGGGTTGTATTTTTGGTGAAAGTTTATCTTTTTCCTTTTATGGCAGCTTTTACTCCTTGTGGGACCTGCTGTGGATAGGGCGGCAGGGAAAGAACTAGCACCCCAGTAGTTTTGGCTTTATGCCCCTACTGAGTGGTGTCGTCCTGATCGCCCTGCACAGCAGGCAGGACTGACGGTCGCTTCACAGTTTTTATGTGTATATTTTTGTCTAGCATAATTTTTAGAGAGCTCTCTGAGATATCTTGGCCTCGACACGATATGAATTCAAATTTTTGTCATCAGTAAAATATGGGAATAATATATTATTAATTAATAATAAAATAGTACAACAAAATGACCTTTTTATAAGACAATTATAGGAGGCGCCAACACTGTAGAATCCAAGACTGTCGCTAAAAGAAAATAGACAAGTCATAATTAAAACGAGACCGGCAACGCTCAATGAGTTATATACTTTGTAAATATATATGTATATATACATATTTTTTAATTAACATTTTTAAGGTGGTCCTGAAGGGGTTCGTTGTGGCTGGCCATTGATATCTTTTACTTGTTTTCTTATTTGGGTTTTTTAAACCATTGAGCATTGCCGTTAGAACAAAATCTAATTTAATAGAAAAATTATTTATAGTCTCACAATAATATAGAGAAAAAAAAAAAAAAAACCAATAGCTGCTCGCCAAATGGCTTTATGCCGCATGGCGAAGGTAAAAAATCCCCCTCCTACACAGCTGAGCAACCCGGTGAAGGACCCTGGTTGCCATGGGGGATAACTGGGTCAGCTACCAGGAGGAGGGGGGGAAAAATGATGATGAAAGTTATTAGCAACTAGCTATCCAAATCGATACAACATCAACATGCCTTCAAGAATGAAAGCTCTTGACAAACGATTCACTTTAAGTGATACTGAACGACGTTTTAGAAAAGCCTGCGACCAGATCGTCTTGCTGAACCAACGTCTAGGCGAGGTGCAGAAACGCTACAAGATGGCAAAACGTGCAAACAACAGATCGTTCCGCTATAACCTTCGACTGAAACTTGCTGTCATTGAAGGAGCACGCAACATGTATTATGATTATGCCTATTGCAAAGCTGACCAGGTTGCCGAACTTCGCCCGGAGCTGTTCAACGAATCCGTGGAAATCGTGCAAGCGTCCGACTCAGATTATTCTTCCGACTCTGAATAATTCTTCAAGTCGTTTTCTTCAAAACGGCCCTTTTAAGAGCCAAACCAATTCAAAAGAAAGTCCATTTTCAAGAATTGTCAATGACCCCAAACCCTCATTTCCCTCATTTCAAATATAAATCCTCCTCCCCCCTCTTTATACAATATTTAACCCATTAACTGCAAGTCGGGGCCTCTCTTACGAAGATCGTATACTATGATTAGTAAAAAAAACTGTTAACGAAGGCCTTTCCGGATGGTAGAAATGCTACTTTTCTGGAAACATGCCCAAAATAGTTCTCAAAAAATAAAAAAAAGTTGCAGTCACTTTTCAAAGTTATCATCAAATCAACACTAGAAATATATTTCGGACCTGTCCTTTCACTATCTCTGAACCCCCAAACCCCGGCAAAAAATAATAATAATAAGGCGAAGCGCTCGCTGCCTATTTTGGACTTCTTTTGACTACTACGACCCGGAAAGAGTTTGTAGTGCTGTTAGACCAAAAAATACAGGAGAATATAGGACTTCTCGACACTCGTATCGAAAGCTTCACATATCCTGGAAAGTGGGAAAATAATTACACGTTTATCCATTAACCACACAACAAAATTATGAACTCCTTCGTATCCAAAGCCTTTGCAAATGACAAATCAAACGCGGCCCCAATTGTGGAACTTGTATTTGATTAGATAGAAAACATCGTAGAAAAAGGAGAAAATGCTGGTTACCGCATCTTCCCACAACGTTTTCTACAGTCTTCTCTCTCAGGGCTGTTAAAAGTCGGGATTGTTTGGGAAAGGGTTGATGTCATTCTAACAGAATCTGTCTATTTAGTGAAACCTACGGTATCTGCTGTTTTCAGTAATACATGAAAGTATGTGTAACTGAAGAACATATCAACTATGAATATTGCTCGGGTAGTTTTTTCCGGTCTTTCCTCGAGTCTGAAATAAATCGTGCTTGAAGAAAAACTATTTCTTCTTTTTCATAAGCAAACATGATATGATACAGCAATCGCCCAAAATTTCCATGTAGAATTTAATATATATATATAAAGCTTAATATTTCACCGGCAAGCAAAGAACAGCAAAATTTAGGATAAAAAAAATCATCAATAAATAACTGTTTGACGGTAGTTTTTATTGGTTTGATACAACTGTGAAAGAAAAGGTTGTTAATCCATTTACATGCCCACGTGGCTAATCGATTGGCAAACGAGGATGTTGTTCTAAAGTCGTGTGCGTAATTAGGTAAGTGTCAACTCATTTTGGCACAATGTTTAGGTGTCATAATATGACATTGGCATTTTGAGTGTATTAGTCTTAGACCATGCGAGAATATATATAGCCCGAGCCTACCGTAAAAGTTATTACCAACTAGCTATCCAAATCGATACAACATCAACATGCCTTCAAGAATGAAAGCTCTTGACAAACGATTCACTTTAAGTGATACTGAACGACGTTTTAGAAAAGCCTGCGACCAGATCGTCTTGCTGAACCAACGTCTAGGCGAGGTGCAGAAACGCTACAAGATGGCAAAACGTGCAAACAACAGATCGTTCCGCTATAACCTTCGACTGAAACTTGCTGTCATTGAAGGAGCACGCAACATGTATTATGATTATGCCTATTGCAAAGCTGACCAGGTTGCCGAACTTCGCCGGGAGCTGTTCAACGAATCCGTGGAAATCGTGCAGGCGTCCGACTCAGATTATTCTTCCGACTCTGAATAATTATTCAAGTCGTTTTCTTCAAAACGGCCCTTTTAAGAGCCAAACCAATTCAAAAGAAAGTCCATTTTCAAGAATTGTCAATGACCCCAAACCCTCATTTCCCTCATTTCAAATATAAATCCTCCTCCCCCCCCCTTTATACAATATTTAACCCATTAACTGTAAGTCGGGGCCTCTCTTACGAAGATCGTATACTATGATTAGTAAAAAAAACTGTTAACGAAGGCCTTTCCGGATGGTAGAAATGCTACTTTTCTGGAAACATGCCCAAAATAGTTCTCAAAAAATAAAAAAAAGTTGCAGTCACTTTTCAAAGTTATCATCAAATCAACACTAGAAATATATTTCGGACCTGTCCTTTCACTATCTCTGAACCCCCAAACCCCGGCAAAAAAAATAATAATAAGGCGAAGCGCTCGCTGCCTATTTTGGACTTCTTTTGACTACTACGACCCGGAAAGAGTTTGTAGTGCTGTTAGACCAAAAAATACAGGAGAATATAGGACTTCTCGACACTCGTATCGAAAGCTTCACATATCCTGGAAAGTGGGAAAATAATTACACGTTTATCCATTAACCACACAACAAAATTATGAACTCCTTCGTATCCAAAGCCTTTGCAAATGACAAATCAAACGCGGCCCCAATTGTGGAACTTGTATTTGATTAGATAGAAAACATCGTAGAAAAAGGAGAAAATGCTGGTTACCGCATCTTCCCACAACGTTTTCTACAGTCTTCTCTCTCAGGGCTGTTAAAAGTCGGGATTGTTTGGGAAAGGGTTGATGTCATTCTAACAGAATCTGTCTATTTAGTGAAACCTACGGTATCTGCTGTTTTCAGTAATACATGAAAGTATGTGTAACTGAAGAACATATCAACTATGAATATTGCTCGGGTAGTTTTTTCCGGTCTTTCCTCGAGTCTGAAATAAATCGTGCTTGAAGAAAAACTATTTCTTCTTTTTCATAAGCAAACATGATATGATACAGCAATCGCCCAAAATTTCCATGTAGAATTTAATATATATATATAAAGCTTAATATTTCACCGGCAAGCAAAGAACAGCAAAATTTAGGATAAAAAAAATCATCAATAAATAACTGTTTGACGGTAGTTTTTATTGGTTTGATACAACTGTGAAAGAAAAGGTTGTTAATCCATTTACATGCCCACGTGGCTAATCGATTGGCAAACGAGGATGTTGTTCTAAAGTCGTGTGCGTAATTAGGTAAGTGTCAACTCATTTTGGCACAATGTTTAGGTGTCATAATATGACATTGGCATTTTGAGTGTATTAGTCTTAGACCATGCGAGAATATATATAGCCCGAGCCTACCGTAAAAGTTATTACCAACTAGCTATCCAAATCGATACAACATCAACATGCCTTCAAGAATGAAAGCTCTTGACAAACGATTCACTTTAAGTGATACTGAACGACGTTTTAGAAAAGCCTGCGACCAGATCGTCTTGCTGAACCAACGTCTAGGCGAGGTGCAGAAACGCTACAAGATGGCAAAACGTGCAAACAACAGATCGTTCCGCTATAACCTTCGACTGAAACTTGCTGTCATTGAAGGAGCACGCAACATGTATTATGATTATGCCTATTGCAAAGCTGACCAGGTTGCCGAACTTCGCCGGGAGCTGTTCAACGAATCCGTGGAAATCGTGCAGGCGTCCGACTCAGATTATTCTTCCGACTCTGAATAATTCTTCAAGTCGTTTTCTTCAAAACGGCCCTTTTAAGAGCCAAACCAATTCAAAAGAAAGTCCATTTTCAAGAATTGTCAATGACCCCAAACCCTCATTTCCCTCATTTCAAATATAAATCCTCCTCCCCCCTCTTTATACAATATTTAACCCATTAACTGCAAGTCGGGGCCTCTCTTACGAAGATCGTATACTATGATTAGTAAAAAAACTGTTAACGAAGGCCTTTCCGGATGGTAGAAATGCTACTTTTCTGGAAACATGCCCAAAATAGTTCTCAAAAAATAAAAAAAGTTGCAGTCACTTTTCAAAGTTATCATCAAATCAACACTAGAAATATATTTCGGACCTGTCCTTTCACTATCTCTGAACCCCCAAACCCCGGCAAAAAAAATAATAATAAGGCGAAGCGCTCGCTGCCTATTTTGGACTTCTTTTGACTACTACGACCCGGAAAGAGTTTGTAGTGCTGTTAGACCAAAAAATACAGGAGAATATAGGACTTCTCGACACTCGTATCGAAAGCTTCACATATCCTGGAAAGTGGGAAAATAATTACACGTTTATCCATTAACCACACAACAAAATTATGAACTCCTTCGTATCCAAAGCCTTTGCAAATGACAAATCAAACGCGGCCCCAATTGTGGAACTTGTATTTGATTAGATAGAAAACATCGTAGAAAAAGCTGGTTACCGCATCTTCCCACAACGTTTTCTACAGTCTTCTCTCTCAGGGCTGTTAAAAGTCGGGATTGTTTGGGAAAGGGTTGATGTCATTCTAACAGAATCTGTCTATTTAGTGAAACCTACGGTATCTGCTGTTTTCAGTAATACATGAAAGTATGTGTAACTGAAGAACATATCAACTATGAATATTGCTCGGGTAGTTTTTTCCGGTCTTTCCTCGAGTCTGAAATAAATCGTGCTTGAAGAAAAACTATTTCTTCTTTTTCATAAGCAAACATGATATGATACAGCAATCGCCCAAAATTTCCATGTAGAATTTAATATATATATATAAAGCTTAATATTTCACCGGCAAGCAAAGAACTGCAAAATTTAGGATAAAAAAAATCATCAATAAATAACTGTTTGACGGTAGTTTTTATTGGTTTGATACAACTGTGAAAGAAAAGGTTGTTAATCCATTTACATGCCCACGTGGCTAATCGATTGGCAAACGAGGATGTTGTTCTAAAGTCGTGTGCGTAATTAGGTAAGTGTCAACTCATTTTGGCACAATGTTTAGGTGTCATAATATGACATTGGCATTTTGAGTGTATTAGTCTTAGACCATGCGAGAATATATATAGCCCGAGCCTACCGTAAAAGTTATTACCAACTAGCTATCCAAATCGATACAACATCAACATGCCTTCAAGAATGAAAACTCTTGACAAACGATTCACTTTAAGTGATACTGAACGACGTTTTAGAAAAGCCTGCGACCAGATCGTCTTGCTGAACCAACGTCTAGGCGAGGTGCAGAAACGCTACAAGATGGCAAAACGTGCAAACAACAGATCGTTCCGCTATAACCTTCGACTGAAACTTGCTGTCATTGAAGGAGCACGCAACATGTATTATGATTATGCCTATTGCAAAGCTGACCAGGTTGCCGAACTTCGCCGGGAGCTGTTCAACGAATCCGTGGAAATCGTGCAGGCGTCCGACTCAGATTATTCTTCCGACTCTGAATAATTATTCAAGTCGTTTTCTTCAAAACGGCCCTTTTAAGAGCCAAACCAATTCAAAAGAAAGTCCATTTTCAAGAATTGTCAATGACCCCAAACCCTCATTTCCCTCATTTCAAATATAAATCCTCCTCCCCCCCTCTTTATACAATATTTAACCCATTAACTGCAAGTCGGGGCCTCTCTTACGAAGATCGTATACTATGATTAGTAAAAAAAAACTGTTAACGAAGGCCTTTCCGGATGGTAGAAATGCTACTTTTCTGGAAACATGCCCAAAATAGTTCTCAAAAAATAAAAAAAGTTGCAGTCACTTTTCAAAGTTATCATCAAATCAACACTAGAAATATATTTCGGACCTGTCCTTTCACTATCTCTGAACCCCAAAACCCCGGCAAAAAAAAATAATAATAAGGCGAAGCGCTCGCTGCCTATTTTGGACTTCTTTTGACTACTACGACCCGGAAAGAGTTTGTAGTGCTGTTAGACCAAGAAATACAGGAGAATATAGGACTTCTCGACACTCGTATCGAAAGCTTCACATATCCTGGAAAGTGGGAAAATAATTACACGTTTATCCATTAACCACACAACAAAATTATGAACTCCTTCGTATCCAAAGCCTTTGCAAATGACAAATCAAACGCGGCCCCAATTGTGGAACTTTTATTTGATTAGATAGAAAACATCGTAGAAAAAGGAGAAAATGCTGGTTACCGCATCTTCCCACAACGTTTTCTACAGTCTTCTCTCTCAGGGCTGTTAAAAGTCGGGATTGTTTGGGAAAGGGTTGATGTCATTCTAACAGAATCTGTCTATTTAGTGAAACCTACGGTATCTGCTGTTTTCAGTAATACATGAAAGTATGTGTAACTGAAGAACATATCAACTATGAATATTGCTCGGGTAGTTTTTTCCGGTCTTTCCTCGAGTCTGAAATAAATCGTGCTTGAAGAAAAACTATTTCTTCTTTTTCATAAGCAAACATGATATAATACAGCAATCGCCCAAAATTTGCATGTAGAATTTAATATATATATATAAAGCTTAATATTTCACCGGCAAGCAAAGAACAGCAAAATTTAGGATAAAAAAAATCATCAATAAATAACTGTTTGACGGTAGTTTTTATTGGTTTGATACAACTGTGAAAGAAAAGGTTGTTAATCCATTTACATGCCCACGTGGCTAATCGATTGGCAAACGAGGATGTTGTTCTAAAGTCGTGTGCGTAATTAGGTAAGTGTCAACTCATTTTGGCACAATGTTTAGGTGTCATAATATGACATTGGCATTTTGAGTGTATTAGTCTTAGACCATGCGAGAATATATATAGCCCGAGCCTACCGTAAAAGTTATTACCAACTAGCTATCCAAATCGATACAACATCAACATGCCTTCAAGAATGAAAGCTCTTGACAAACGATTCACTTTAAGTGATACTGAACGACGTTTTAGAAAAGCCTGCGACCAGATCGTCTTGCCGAACCAACGTCTAGGCGAGGTGCAGAAACGCTACAAGATGGCAAAACGTGCAAACAACAAATCGTTCCGCTATAACCTTCGACTGAAACTTGCTGTCATTGAAGGAGCACGCAACATGTATTATGATTATGCCTATTGCAAAGCTGACCAGGTTGCCGAACTTCGCCGGGAGCTGTTCAACGAATCCGTGGAAATCGTGCAGGCGTCCGACTCAGATTATTCTTCCGACTCTGAATAATTATTCAAGTCGTTTTCTTCAAAACGGCCCTTTTAAGAGCCAAACCAATTCAAAAGAAAGTCCATTTTCAAGAATTGTCAATGACCCCAAACCCTCATTTCCCTCATTTCAAATATAAATCCTCCTCCCCCCTCTTTATACAATATTTAACCCATTAACTGCAAGTCGGGGCCTCTCTTACGAAGATCGTATACTATGATTAGTAAAAAAAACTGTTAACGAAGGCCTTTCCGGATGGTAGAAATGCTACTTTTCTGGAAACATGCCCAAAATAGTTCTCAAAAAATAAAAAAAGTTGCAGTCACTTTTCAAAGTTATCATCAAATCAACACTAGAAATATATTTCGGACCTGTCCTTTCACTATCTCTGAACCCCCAAACCCCGGCAAAAAAAAATAATAATAAGGCGAAGCGCTCGCTGCCTATTTTGGACTTCTTTTGACTACTACGACCCGGAAAGAGTTTGTAGTGCTGTTAGACCAAGAAATACAGGAGAATATAGGACTTCTCGACACTCGTATCGAAAGCTTCACATATCCTGGAAAGTGGGAAAATAATTACACGTTTATCCATTAACCACACAACAAAATTATGAACTCCTTCGTATCCAAAGCCTTTGCAAATGACAAATCAAACGCGGCCCCAATTGTGGAACTTGTATTTGATTAGATAGAAAACATCGTAGAAAAAGGAGAAAATGCTGGTTACCGCATCTTCCCACAACGTTTTCTACAGTCTTCTCTCTCAGGGCTGTTAAAAGTCGGGATTGTTTGGGAAAGGGTTGATGTCATTCTAACAGAATCTGTCTATTTAGTGAAACCTACGGTATCTGCTGTTTTCAGTAATACATGAAAGTATGTGTAACTGAAGAACATATCAACTATGAATATTGCTCGGGTAGTTTTTTCCGGTCTTTCCTCGAGTCTGAAATAAATCGTGCTTGAAGAAAAACTATTTCTTCTTTTTCATAAGCAAACATGATATGATACAGCAATCGCCCAAAATTTCCATGTAGAATTTAATATATATATATAAAGCTTAATATTTCACCGGCAAGCAAAGAACTGCAAAATTTAGGATAAAAAAAATCATCAATAAATAACTGTTTGACGGTAGTTTTTATTGGTTTGATACAACTGTGAAAGAAAAGGTTGTTAATCCATTTACATGCCCACGTGGCTAATCGATTGGCAAACGAGGATGTTGTTCTAAAGTCGTGTGCGTAATTAGGTAAGTGTCAACTCATTTTGGCACAATGTTTAGGTGTCATAATATGACATTAGCATTTTGAGTGTATTAGTCTTAGACCATGCGAGAATATATATAGCCCGAGCCTACCGTAAAAGTTATTACCAACTAGCTATCCAAATCGATACAACATCAACATGCCTTCAAGAATGAAAGCTCTTGACAAACGATTCACTTTAAGTGATACTGAACGACGTTTTAGAAAAGCCTGCGACCAGATCGTCTTGCTGAACCAACGTCTAGGCGAGGTGCAGAAACGCTACAAGATGGCAAAACGTGCAAACAACAGATCGTTCCGCTATAACCTTCGACTGAAACTTGCTGTCATTGAAGGAGCACGCAACATGTATTATGATTATGCCTATTGCAAAGCTGACCAGGTTGCCGAACTTCGCCGGGAGCTGTTCAACGAATCCGTGGAAATCGTGCAGGCGTCCGACTCAGATTATTCTTCCGACTCTGAATAATTATTCAAGTCGTTTTCTTCAAAACGGCCCTTTTAAGAGCCAAACCAATTCAAAAGAAAGTCCATTTTCAAGAATTGTCAATGACCCCAAACCCTCATTTCCCTCATTTCAAATATAAATCCTCCTCCCCCCTCTTTATACAATATTTAACCCATTAACTGCAAGTCGGGGCCTCTCTTACGAAGATCGTATACTATGATTAGTAAAAAAAACTGTTAACGAAGGCCTTTCCGGATGGTAGAAATGCTACTTTTCTGGAAACATGCCCAAAATAGTTCTCAAAAAATAAAAAAAGTTGCAGTCACTTTTCAAAGTTATCATCAAATCAACACTAGAAATATATTTCGGACCTGTCCTTTCACTATCTCTGAACCCCCAAACCCCGGCAAAAAAAAATAATAATAAGGCGAAGCGCTCGCTGCCTATTTTGGACTTCTTTTGACTACTACGACCCGGAAAGAGTTTGTAGTGCTGTTAGACCAAGAAATACAGGAGAATATAGGACTTCTCGACACTCGTATCGAAAGCTTCACATATCCTGGAAAGTGGGAAAATAATTACACGTTTATCCATTAACCACACAACAAAATTATGAACTCCTTCGTATCCAAAGCCTTTGCAAATGACAAATCAAACGCGGCCCCAATTGTGGAACTTGTATTTGATTAGATAGAAAACATCGTAGAAAAAGGAGAAAATGCTGGTTACCGCATCTTCCCACAACGTTTTCTACAGTCTTCTCTCTCAGGGCTGTTAAAAGTCGGGATTGTTTGGGAAAGGGTTGATGTCATTCTAACAGAATCTGTCTATTTAGTGAAACCTACGGTATCTGCTGTTTTCAGTAATACATGAAAGTATGTGTAACTGAAGAACATATCAACTATGAATATTGCTCGGGTAGTTTTTTCCGGTCTTTCCTCGAGTCTGAAATAAATCGTGCTTGAAGAAAAACTATTTCTTCTTTTTCATAAGCAAACATGATATGATACAGCAATCGCCCAAAATTTCCATGTAGAATTTAATATATATATATAAAGCTTAATATTTCACCGGCAAGCAAAGAACAGCAAAATTTAGGATAAAAAAAATCATCAATAAATAACTGTTTGACGGTAGTTTTTATTGGTTTGATACAACTGTGAAAGAAAAGGTTGTTAATCCATTTACATGCCCACGTGGCTAATCGATTAGCAAACGAGGATGTTGTTCTAAAGTCGTGTGCGTAATTAGGTAAGTGTCAACTCATTTTGGCACAATGTTTAGGTGTCATAATATGACATTGGCATTTTGAGTGTATTAGTCTTAGACCATGCGAGAATATATATAGCCCGAGCCTACCGTAAAAGTTATTACCAACTAGCTATCCAAATCGATACAACATCAACATGCCTTCAAGAATGAAAACTCTTGACAAACGATTCACTTTAAGTGATACTGAACGACGTTTTAGAAAAGCCTGCGACCAGATCGTCTTGCTGAACCAACGTCTAGGCGAGGTGCAGAAACGCTACAAGATGGCAAAACGTGCAAACAACAAATCGTTCCGCTATAACCTTCGACTGAAACTTGCTGTCATTGAAGGAGCACGCAACATGTATTATGATTATGCCTATTGCAAAGCTGACCAGGTTGCCGAACTTCGCCGGGAGCTGTTCAACGAATCCGTGGAAATCGTGCAGGCGTCCGACTCAGATTATTCTTCCGACTCTGAATAATTATTCAAGTCGTTTTCTTCAAAACGGCCCTTTTAAGAGCCAAACCAATTCAAAAGAAAGTCCATTTTCAAGAATTGTCAATGACCCCAAACCCTCATTTCCCTCATTTCAAATATAAATCCTCCTCCCCCCCTCTTTATACAATATTTAACCCATTAACTGCAAGTCGGGGCCTCTCTTACGAAGATCGTATACTATGATTAGTAAAAAAAACTGTTAACGAAGGCCTTTCCGGATGGTAGAAATGCTACTTTTCTGGAAACATGCCCAAAATAGTTCTCAAAAAATAAAAAAAGTTGCAGTCACTTTTCAAAGTTATCATCAAATCAACACTAGAAATATATTTCGGACCTGTCCTTTCACTATCTCTGAACCCCCAAACCCCGGCAAAAAAAAATAATAATAAGGCGAAGCGCTCGCTGCCTAATTTGGACTTCTTTTGACTACTACGACCCGGAAAGAGTTTGTAGTGCTGTTAGACCAAAAAATACAGGAGAATATAGGACTTCTCGACACTCGTATCGAAAGCTTCACATATCCTGGAAAGTGGGAAAATAATTACACGTTTATCCATTAACCACACAACAAAATTATGAACTCCTTCGTATCCAAAGCCTTTGCAAATGACAAATCAAACGCGGCCCCAATTGTGGAACTTGTATTTGATTAGATAGAAAACATCGTAGAAAAAGGAGAAAATGCTGGTTACCGCATCTTCCCACAACGTTTTCTACAGTCTTCTCTCTCAGGGCTGTTAAAAGTCGGGATTGTTTGGGAAAGGGTTGATGTCATTCTAACAGAATCTGTCTATTTAGTGAAACCTACGGTATCTGCTGTTTTCAGTAATACATGAAAGTATGTGTAACTGAAGAACATATCAACTATGAATATTGCTCGGGTAGTTTTTTTCCGGTCTTTCCTCGAGTCTGAAATAAATCGTGCTTGAAGAAAAACTATTTCTTCTTTTTCATAAGCAAACATGATATGATACAGCAATCGCCCAATATTTGCATGTAGAATTTAATATATATATATAAAGCTTAATATTTCACCGGCAAGCAAAGAACTGCAAAATTTAGGATAAAAAAAATCATCAATAAATAACTGTTTGACGGTAGTTTTTATTGGTTTGATACAACTGTGAAAGAAAAGGTTGTTAATCCATTTACATGCCCACGTGGCTAATCGATTGGCAAACGAGGATGTTGTTCTAAAGTCGTGTGCGTAATTAGGTAAGTGTCAACTCATTTTGGCACAATGTTTAGGTGTCATAATATGACATTGGCATTTTGAGTGTATTAGTCTTAGACCATGCGAGAATATATATAGCCCGAGCCTACCGTAAAAGTTATTACCAACTAGCTATCCAAATCGATACAACATCAACATGCCTTCAAGAATGAAAGATCTTGACAAACGATTCACTTTAAGTGATACTGAACGACGTTTTAGAAAAGCCTGCGACCAGATCGTCTTGCTGAACCAACGTCTAGGCGAGGTGCAGAAACGCTACAAGATGGCAAAACGTGCAAACAACAGATCGTTCCGCTATAACCTTCGACTGAAACTTGCTGTCATTGAAGGAGCACGCAACATGTATTATGATTATGCCTATTGCAAAGCTGACCAGGTTGCCGAACTTCGCCGGGAGCTGTTCAACGAATCCGTGGAAATCGTGCAGGCGTCCGACTCAGATTATTCTTCCGACTCTGAATAATTCTTCAAGTCGTTTTCTTCAAAACGGCCCTTTTAAGAGCCAAACCAATTCAAAAGAAAGTCCATTTTCAAGAATTGTCAATGACCCCAAACCCTCATTTCCCTCATTTCAAATATAAATCCTCCTCCCCCCCCCTTTTATACAATATTTAACCCATTAACTGCAAGTCGGGGCCTCTCTTACGAAGATCGTATACTATGATTAGTAAAAAAAACTGTTAACGAAGGCCTTTCCGGATGGTAGAAATGCTACTTTTCTGGAAACATGCCCAAAATAGTTCTCAAAAAATAAAAAAAGTTGCAGTCACTTTTCAAAGTTATCATCAAATCAACACTAGAAATATATTTCGGACCTGTCCTTTCACTATCTCTGAACCCCCAAACCCCGGCAAAAAAAAATAATAATAAGGCGAAGCGCTCGCTGCCTATTTTGGACTTCTTTTGACTACTACGACCCGGAAAGAGTTTGTAGTGCTGTTAGACCAAAAAATACAGGAGAATATAGGACTTCTCGACACTCGTATCGAAAGCTTCACATATCCTGGAAAGTGGGAAAATAATTACACGTTTATCCATTAACCACACAACAAAATTATGAACTCCTTCGTATCCAAAGCCTTTGCAAATGACAAATCAAACGCGGCCCCAATTGTGGAACTTGTATTTGATTAGATAGAAAACATCGTAGAAAAAGGAGAAAATGCTGGTTACCGCATCTTCCCACAACGTTTTCTACAGTCTTCTCTCTCAGGGCTGTTAAAAGTCGGGATTGTTTGGGAAAGGGTTGATGTCATTCTAACAGAATCTGTCTATTTAGTGAAACCTACGGTATCTGCTGTTTTCAGTAATACATGAAAGTATGTGTAACTGAAGAACATATCAACTATGAATATTGCTCGGGTAGTTTTTTCCGGTCTTTCCTCGAGTCTGAAATAAATCGTGCTTGAAGAAAAACTATTTCTTCTTTTTCATAAGCAAACATGATATGATACAGCAATCGCCCAAAATTTGCATGTAGAATTTAATATATATATATAAAGCTTAATATTTCACCGGCAAGCAAAGAACAGCAAAATTTAGGATAAAAAAAATCATCAATAAATAACTGTTTGACGGTAGTTTTTATTGGTTTGATACAACTGTGAAAGAAAAGGTTGTTAATCCATTTACATGCCCACGTGGCTAATCGATTGGCAAACGAGGATGTTGTTCTAAAGTCGTGTGCGTAATTAGGTAAGTGTCAACTCATTTTGGCACAATGTTTAGGTGTCATAATATGACATTGGCATTTTGAGTGTATTAGTCTTAGACCATGCGAGAATATATATAGCCCGAGCCTACCGTAAAAGTTATTAGCAACTAGCTATCCAAATCGATACAACATCAACATGCCTTCAAGAATGAAAGCTCTTGACAAACGATTCACTTTAAGTGATACTGAACGACGTTTTAGAAAAGCCTGCGACCAGATCGTCTTGCTGAACCAACGTCTAGGCGAGGTGCAGAAACGCTACAAGATGGCAAAACGTGCAAACAACAGATCGTTCCGCTATAACCTTCGACTGAAACTTGCTGTCATTGAAGGAGCACGCAACATGTATTATGATTATGCCTATTGCAAAGCTGACCAGGTTGCCGAACTTCGCCGGGAGCTGTTCAACGAATCCGTGGAAATCGTGCAGGCGTCCGACTCAGATTATTCTTCCGACTCTGAATAATTATTCAAGTCGTTTTCTTCAAAACGGCCCTTTTAAGAGCCAAACCAATTCAAAAGAAAGTCCATTTTCAAGAATTGTCAATGACCCCAAACCCTCATTTCCCTCATTTCAAATATAAATCCTCCTCCCCCCCTCTTTATACAATATTTAACCCATTAACTGCAAGTCGGGGCCTCTCTTACGAAGATCGTATACTATGATTAGTAAAAAAAACTGTTAACGAAGGCCTTTCCGGATGGTAGAAATGCTACTTTTCTGGAAACATGCCCAAAATAGTTCTCAAAAAATAAAAAAAGTTGCAGTCACTTTTCAAAGTTATCATCAAATCAACACTAGAAATATATTTCGGACCTGTCCTTTCACTATCTCTGAACCCCCAAACCCCGGCAAAAAAAAAATAATAATAAGGCGAAGCGCTCGCTGCCTATTTTGGACTTCTTTTGACTACTACGACCCGGAAAGAGTTTGTAGTGCTGTTAGACCAAAAAATACAGGAGAATATAGGACTTCTCGACACTCGTATCGAAAGCTTCACATATCCTGGAAAGTGGGAAAATAATTACACGTTTATCCATTAACCACACAACAAAATTATGAACTCCTTCGTATCCAAAGCCTTTGCAAATGACAAATCAAACGCGGCCCCAATTGTGGAACTTGTATTTGATTAGATAGAAAACATCGTAGAAAAAGGAGAAAATGCTGGTTACCGCATCTTCCCACAACGTTTTCTACAGTCTTCTCTCTCAGGGCTGTTAAAAGTCGGGATTGTTTGGGAAAGGGTTGATGTCATTCTAACAGAATCTGTCTATTTAGTGAAACCTACGGTATCTGCTGTTTTCAGTAATACATGAAAGTATGTGTAACTGAAGAACATATCAACTATGAATATTGCTCGGGTAGTTTTTTTCCGGTCTTTCCTCGAGTCTGAAATAAATCGTGCTTGAAGAAAAACTATTTCTTCTTTTTCATAAGCAAACATGATATGATACAGCAATCGCCCAAAATTTGCATGTAGAATTTAATATATATATATATAAAGCTTAATATTTCACCGGCAAGCAAAGAACAGCAAAATTTAGGATAAAAAAAATCATCAATAAATAACTGTTTGACGGTAGTTTTTATTGGTTTGATACAACTGTGAAAGAAAAGGTTGTTAATCCATTTACATGCCCACGTGGCTAATCGATTGGCAAACGAGGATGTTGTTCTAAAGTCGTGTGCGTAATTAGGTAAGTGTCAACTCATTTTGGCACAATGTTTAGGTGTCATAATATGACATTGGCATTTTGAGTGTATTAGTCTTAGACCATGCGAGAATATATATAGCCCGAGCCTACCGTAAAAGTTATTACCAACTAGCTATCCAAATCGATACAACATCAACATGCCTTCAAGAACGAAAGCTCTTGACAAACGATTCACTTTAAGTGATACTGAACGACGTTTTAGAAAAGCCTGCGACCAGATCGTCTTGCTGAACCAACGTCTAGGCGAGGTGCAGAAACGCTACAAGATGGCAAAACGTGCAAACAACAGATCGTTCCGCTATAACCTTCGACTGAAACTTGCTGTCATTGAAGGAGCACGCAACATGTATTATGATTATGCCTATTGCAAAGCTGACCAGGTTGCCGAACTTCGCCGGGAGCTGTTCAACGAATCCGTGGAAATCGTGCAGGCGTCCGACTCAGATTATTCTTCCGACTCTGAATAATTCTTCAAGTCGTTTTCTTCAAAACGGCCCTTTTAAGAGCCAAACCAATTCAAAAGAAAGTCCATTTTCAAGAATTGTCAATGACCCCAAACCCTCATTTCCCTCATTTCAAATATAAATCCTCCTCCCCCCCTCTTTATACAATATTTAACCCATTAACTGCAAGTCGGGGCCTCTCTTACGAAGATCGTATACTATGATTAGTAAAAAAAACTGTTAACGAAGGCCTTTCCGGATGGTAGAAATGCTACTTTTCTGGAAACATGCCCAAAATAGTTCTCAAAAAATAAAAAAAAGTTGCAGTCACTTTTCAAAGTTATCATCAAATCAACACTAGAAATATATTTCGGACCTGTCCTTTCACTATCTCTGAACCCCCAAACCCCGGCAAAAAAAAATAATAATAAGGCGAAGCGCTCGCTGCCTATTTTGGACTTCTTTTGACTACTACGACCCGGAAAGAGTTTGTAGTGCTGTTAGACCAAAAAATACAGGAGAATATAGGACTTCTCGACACTCGTATCGAAAGCTTCACATATCCTGGAAAGTGGGAAAATAATTACACGTTTATCCATTAACCACACAACAAAATTATGAACTCCTTCGTATCCAAAGCCTTTGCAAATGACAAATCAAACGCGGCCCCAATTGTGGAACTTGTATTTGATTAGATAGAAAACATCGTAGAAAAAGGAGAAAATGCTGGTTACCGCATCTTCCCACAACGTTTTCTACAGTCTTCTCTCTCAGGGCTGTTAAAAGTCGGGATTGTTTGGGAAAGGTTTGATGTCATTCTAACAGAATCTGTCTATTTAGTGAAACCTACGGTATCTGCTGTTTTCAGTAATACATGAAAGTATGTGTAACTGAAGAACATATCAACTATGAATATTGCTCGGGTAGTTTTTTCCGGTCTTTCCTCGAGTCTGAAATAAATCGTGCTTGAAGAAAAACTATTTCTTCTTTTTCATAAGCAAACATGATATGATACAGCAATCGCCCAAAATTTGCATGTAGAATTTAATATATATATATAAAGCTTAATATTTCACCGGCAAGCAAAGAACAGCAAAATTTAGGATAAAAAAAATCATCAATAAATAACTGTTTGACGGTAGTTTTTATTGGTTTGATACAACTGTGAAAGAAAAGGTTGTTAATCCATTTACATGCCCACGTGGCTAATCGATTGGCAAACGAGGATGTTGTTCTAAAGTCGTGTGCGTAATTAGGTAAGTGTCAACTCATTTTGGCACAATGTTTGGGTGTCATAATATGACATTGGCATTTTGAGTGTATTAGTCTTAGACCATGCGAGAATATATATAGCCCGAGCCTACCGTAAAAGTTATTACCAACTAGCTATCCAAATCGATACATCAACATGCCTTCAAGAATGAAAGATCTTGACAAACGATTCACTTTAAGTGATACTGAACGACGTTTTAGAAAAGCCTGCGACCAGATCGTCTTGCTGAACCAACGTCTAGGCGAGGTGCAGAAACGCTACAAGATGGCAAAACGTGCAAACAACAAATCGTTCCGCTATAACCTTCGACTGAAACTTGCTGTCATTGAAGGAGCACGCAACATGTATTATGATTATGCCTATTGCAAAGCTGACCAGGTTGCCGAACTTCGCCGGGAGCTGTTCAACGAATCCGTGGAAATCGTGCAGGCGTCCGACTCAGATTATTCTTCCGACTCTGAATAATTCTTCAAGTCGTTTTCTTCAAAACGGCCCTTTTAAGAGCCAAACCAATTCAAAAGAAAGTCCATTTTCAAGAATTGTCAATGACCCCAAACCCTCATTTCCCTCATTTCAAATATAAATCCTCCTCCCCCCTCTTTATACAATATTTAACCCATTAACTGCAAGTCGGGGCCTCTCTTACGAAGATCGTATACTATGATTAGTAAAAAAAACTGTTAACGAAGGCCTTTCCGGATGGTAGAAATGCTACTTTTCTGGAAACATGCCCAAAATAGTTCTCAAAAAATAAAAAAAGTTGCAGTCACTTTTCAAAGTTATCATCAAATCAACACTAGAAATATATTTCGGACCTGTCCTTTCACTATCTCTGAACCCCCAAACCCCGGCAAAAAAAAAATACTAATAAGGCGAAGCGCTCGCTGCCTATTTTGGACTTCTTTTGACTACTACGACCCGGAAAGAGTTTGTAGTGCTGTTAGACCAAGAAATACAGGAGAATATAGGACTTCTCGACACTCGTATCGAAAGCTTCACATATCCTGGAAAGTGGGAAAATAATTACACGTTTATCCATTAACCACACAACAAAATTATGAACTCCTTCGTATCCAAAGCCTTTGCAAATGACAAATCAAACGCGGCCCCAATTGTGGAACTTGTATTTGATTAGATAGAAAACATCGTAGAAAAAGGAGAAAATGCTGGTTACCGCATCTTCCCACAACGTTTTCTACAGTCTTCTCTCTCAGGGCTGTTAAAAGTCGGGATTGTTTGGGAAAGGGTTGATGTCATTCTAACAGAATCTGTCTATTTAGTGAAACCTACGGTATCTGCTGTTTTCAGTAATACATGAAAGTATGTGTAACTGAAGAACATATCAACTATGAATATTGCTCGGGTAGTTTTTTCCGGTCTTTCCTCGAGTCTGAAATAAATCGTGCTTGAAGAAAAACTATTTCTTCTTTTTCATAAGCAAACATGATATGATACAGCAATCGCCCAAAATTTCCATGTAGAATTTAATATATATATATAAAGCTTAATATTTCACCGGCAAGCAAAGAACAGCAAAATTTAGGATAAAAAAAATCATCAATAAATAACTGTTTGACGGTAGTTTTTATTGGTTTGATACAACTGTGAAAGAAAAGGTTGTTAATCCATTTACATGCCCACGTGGCTAATCGATTGGCAAACGAGGATGTTGTTCTAAAGTCGTGTGCGTAATTAGGTAAGTGTCAACTCATTTTGGCACAATGTTTAGGTGTCATAATATGACATTGGCATTTTGAGTGTATTAGTCTTAGACCATGCGAGAATATATATAGCCCGAGCCTACCGTAAAAGTTATTAGCAACTAGCTATCCAAATCGATACAACATCAACATGCCTTCAAGAATGAAAACTCTTGACAAACGATTCACTTTAAGTGATACTGAACGACGTTTTAGAAAAGCCTGCGACCAGATCGTCTTGCTGAACCAACGTCTAGGCGAGGTGCAGAAACGCTACAAGATGGCAAAACGTGCAAACAACAGATCGTTCCGCTATAACCTTCGACTGAAACTTGCTGTCATTGAAGGAGCACGCAACATGTATTATGATTATGCCTATTGCAAAGCTGACCAGGTTGCCGAACTTCGCCGGGAGCTGTTCAACGAATCCGTGGAAATCGTGCAGGCGTCCGACTCAGATTATTCTTCCGACTCTGAATAATTATTCAAGTCGTTTTCTTCAAAACGGCCCTTTTAAGAGCCAAACCAATTCAAAAGAAAGTCCATTTTCAAGAATTGTCAATGACCCCAAACCCTCATTTCCCTCATTTCAAATATAAATCCTCCTCCCCCCCTCTTTATACAATATTTAACCCATTAACTGCAAGTCGGGGCCTCTCTTACGAAGATCGTATACTATGATTAGTAAAAAAAACTGTTAACGAAGGCCTTTCCGGATGGTAGAAATGCTACTTTTCTGGAAACATGCCCAAAATAGTTCTCAAAAAATAAAAAAAGTTGCAGTCACTTTTCAAAGTTATCATCAAATCAACACTAGAAATATATTTCGGACCTGTCCTTTCACTATCTCTGAACCCCCAAACCCCGGCAAAAAAAAATAATAATAAGGCGAAGCGCTCGCTGCCTATTTTGGACTTCTTTTGACTACTACGACCCGGAAAGAGTTTGTAGTGCTGTTAGATCAAAAAATACAGGAGAATATAGGACTTCTCGACACTCGTATCGAAAGCTTCACATATCCTGGAAAGTGGGAAAATAATTACACGTTTATCCATTAACCACACAACAAAATTATGAACTCCTTCGTATCCAAAGCCTTTGCAAATGACAAATCAAACGCGGCCCCAATTGTGGAACTTGTATTTGATTAGATAGAAAACATCGTAGAAAAAGGAGAAAATGCTGGTTACCGCATCTTCCCACAACGTTTTCTACAGTCTTCTCTCTCAGGGCTGTTAAAAGTCGGGATTGTTTGGGAAAGGGTTGATGTCATTCTAACAGAATCTATCTATTTAGTGAAACCTACGGTATCTGCTGTTTTCAGTAATACATGAAAGTATGTGTAACTGAAGAACATATCAACTATGAATATTGCTCGGGTAGTTTTTTCCGGTCTTTCCTCGAGTCTGAAATAAATCGTGCTTGAAGAAAAACTATTTCTTCTTTTTCATAAGCAAACATGATATGATACAGCAATCGCCCAAAATTTGCATGTAGAATTTAATATATATATATAAAGCTTAATATTTCACCGGCAAGCAAAGAACTGCAAAATTTAGGATAAAAAAAATCATCAATAAATAACTGTTTGACGGTAGTTTTTATTGGTTTGATACAACTGTGAAAGAAAAGGTTGTTAATCCATTTACATGCCCACGTGGCTAATCGATTGGCAAACGAGGATGTTGTTCTAAAGTCGTGTGCGTAATTAGGTAAGTGTCAACTCATTTTGGCACAATGTTTAGGTGTCATAATATGACATTGGCATTTTGAGTGTATTAGTCTTAGACCATGCGAGAATATATATAGCCCGAGCCTACCGTAAAAGTTATTAGCAACTAGCTATCCAAATCGATACAACATCAACATGCCTTCAAGAATGAAAGCTCTTGACAAACGATTCACTTTAAGTGATACTGAACGACGTTTTAGAAAAGCCTGCGACCAGATCGTCTTGCTGAACCAACGTCTAGGCGAGGTGCAGAAACGCTACAAGATGGCAAAACGTGCAAACAACAGATCGTTCCGCTATAACCTTCGACTGAAACTTGCTGTCATTGAAGGAGCACGCAACATGTATTATGATTATGCCTATTGCAAAGCTGACCAGGTTGCCGAACTTCGCCGGGAGCTGTTCAACGAATCCGTGGAAATCGTGCAGGCGTCCGACTCAGATTATTCTTCCGACTCTGAATAATTATTCAAGTCGTTTTCTTCAAAACGGCCCTTTTAAGAGCCAAACCAATTCAAAAGAAAGTCCATTTTCAAGAATTGTCAATGACCCCAAACCCTCATTTCCCTCATTTCAAATATAAATCCTCCTCCCCCCTCTTTATACAATATTTAACCCATTAACTGCAAGTCGGGGCCTCTCTTACGAAGATCGTATACTATGATTAGTAAAAAAAACTGTTAACGAAGGCCTTTCCGGATGGTAGAAATGCTACTTTTCTGGAAACATGCCCAAAATAGTTCTCAAAAAATAAAAAAAGTTGCAGTCACTTTTCAAAGTTATCATCAAATCAACACTAGAAATATATTTCGGACCTGTCCTTTCACTATCTCTGAACCCCCAAACCCCGGCAAAAAAAAATAATAATAAGGCGAAGCGCTCGCTGCCTATTTTGGACTTCTTTTGACTACTACGACCCGGAAAGAGTTTGTAGTGCTGTTAGACCAAAAAATACAGGAGAATATAGGACTTCTCGACACTCGTATCGAAAGCTTCACATATCCTGGAAAGTGGGAAAATAATTACACGTTTATCCATTAACCACACAACAAAATTATGAACTCCTTCGTATCCAAAGCCTTTGCAAATGACAAATCAAACGCGGCCCCAATTGTGGAACTTGTATTTGATTAGATAGAAAACATCGTAGAAAAAGGAGAAAATGCTGGTTACCGCATCTTCCCACAACGTTTTCTACAGTCTTCTCTCTCAGGGCTGTTAAAAGTCGGGATTGTTTGGGAAAGGGTTGATGTCATTCTAACATAATCTGTCTATTTAGTGAAACCTACGGTATCTGCTGTTTTCAGTAATACATGAAAGTATGTGTAACTGAAGAACATATCAACTATGAATATTGCTCGGGTAGTTTTTTCCGGTCTTTCCTCGAGTCTGAAATAAATCGTGCTTGAAGAAAAACTATTTCTTCTTTTTCATAAGCAAACATGATATGATACAGCAATCGCCCAAAATTTCCATGTAGAATTTAATATATATATATAAAGCTTAATATTTCACCGGCAAGCAAAGAACAGCAAAATTTAGGATAAAAAAAATCATCAATAAATAACTGTTTGACGGTAGTTTTTATTGGTTTGATACAACTGTGAAAGAAAAGGTTGTTAATCCATTTACATGCCCACGTGGCTAATCGATTGGCAAACGAGGATGTTGTTCTAAAGTCGTGTGCGTAATTAGGTAAGTGTCAACTCATTTTGGCACAATGTTTGGGTGTCATAATATGACATTGGCATTTTGAGTGTATTAGTCTTAGACCATGCGAGAATATATATAGCCCGAGCCTACCGTAAAAGTTAATACCAACTAGCTATCCAAATCGATACAACATCAACATGCCTTCAAGAATGAAAGATCTTGACAAACGATTCACTTTAAGTGATACTGAACGACGTTTTAGAAAAGCCTGCGACCAGATCGTCTTGCTGAACCAACGTCTAGGCGAGGTGCAGAAACGCTACAAGATGGCAAAACGTGCAAACAACAAATCGTTCCGCTATAACCTTCGACTGAAACTTGCTGTCATTGAAGGAGCACGCAACATGTATTATGATTATGCCTATTGCAAAGCTGACCAGGTTGCCGAACTTCGCCGGGAGCTGTTCAACGAATCCGTGGAAATCGTGCAGGCGTCCGACTCAGATTATTCTTCCGACTCTGAATAATTATTCAAGTCGTTTTCTTCAAAACGGCCCTTTTAAGAGCCAAACCAATTCAAAAGAAAGTCCATTTTCAAGAATTGTCAATGACCCCAAACCCTCATTTCCCTCATTTCAAATATAAATCCTCCTCCCCCCTCTTTATACAATATTTAACCCATTAACTGCAAGTCGGGGCCTCTCTTACGAAGATCGTATACTATGATTAGTAAAAAAAACTGTTAACGAAGGCCTTTCCGGATGGTAGAAATGCTACTTTTCTGGAAACATGCCCAAAATAGTTCTCAAAAAATAAAAAAAGTTGCAGTCACTTTTCAAAGTTATCATCAAATCAACACTAGAAATATATTTCGGACCTGTCCTTTCACTATCTCTGAACCCCCAAACCCCGGCAAAAAAAAATAATAATAAGGCGAAGCGCTCGCTGCCTATTTTGGACTTCTTTTGACTACTACGACCCGGAAAGAGTTTGTAGTGCTGTTAGACCAAGAAATACAGGAGAATATAGGACTTCTCGACACTCGTATCGAAAGCTTCACATATCCTGGAAAGTGGGAAAATAATTACACGTTTATCCATTAACCACACAACAAAATTATGAACTCCTTCGTATCCAAAGCCTTTGCAAATGACAAATCAAACGCGGCCCCAATTGTGGAACTTGTATTTGATTAGATAGAAAACATCGTAGAAAAAGGAGAAAATGCTGGTTACCGCATCTTCCCACAACGTTTTCTACAGTCTTCTCTCTCAGGGCTGTTAAAAGTCGGGATTGTTTGGGAAAGGGTTGATGTCATTCTAACAGAATCTGTCTATTTAGTGAAACCTACGGTATCTGCTGTTTTCAGTAATACATGAAAGTATGTGTAACTGAAGAACATATAAACTATGAATATTGCTCGGGTAGTTTTTTCCGGTCTTTCCTCGAGTCTGAAATAAATCGTGCTTGAAGAAAAACTATTTCTTCTTTTTCATAAGCAAACATGATATGATACAGCAATCGCCCAAAATTTCCATGTAGAATTTAATATATATATATAAAGCTTAATATTTCACCGGCAAGCAAAGAACTGCAAAATTTAGGATAAAAAAAATCATCAATAAATAACTGTTTGACGGTAGTTTTTATTGGTTTGATACAACTGTGAAAGAAAAGGTTGTTAATCCATTTACATGCCCACGTGGCTAATCGATTGGCAAACGAGGATGTTGTTCTAAAGTCGTGTGCGTAATTAGGTAAGTGTCAACTCATTTTGGCACAATGTTTAGGTGTCATAATATGACATTGGCATTTTGAGTGTATTAGTCTTAGACCATGCGAGAATATATATAGCCCGAGCCTACCGTAAAAGTTAATACCAACTAGCTATCCAAATCGATACAACATCAACATGCCTTCAAGAATGAAAGATCTTGACAAACGATTCACTTTAAGTGATACTGAACGACGTTTTAGAAAAGCCTGCGACCAGATCGTCTTGCTGAACCAACGTCTAGGCGAGGTGCAGAAACGCTACAAGATGGCAAAACGTGCAAACAACAAATCGTTCCGCTATAACCTTCGACTGAAACTTGCTGTCATTGAAGGAGCACGCAACATGTATTATGATTATGCCTATTGCAAAGCTGACCAGGTTGCCGAACTTCGCCGGGAGCTGTTCAACGAATCCGTGGAAATCGTGCAGGCGTCCGACTCAGATTATTCTTCCGACTCTGAATAATTATTCAAGTCGTTTTCTTCAAAACGGCCCTTTTAAGAGCCAAACCAATTCAAAAGAAAGTCCATTTTCAAGAATTGTCAATGACCCTAAACCCTCATTTCCCTCATTTCAAATATAAATCCTCCTCCCCCCTCTTTATACAATATTTAACCCATTAACTGCAAGTCGGGGCCTCTCTTACGAAGATCGTATACTATGATTAGTAAAAAAAACTGTTAACGAAGGCCTTTCCGGATGGTAGAAATGCTACTTTTCTGGAAACATGCCCAAAATAGTTCTCAAAAAATAAAAAAAGTTGCAGTCACTTTTCAAAGTTATCATCAAATCAACACTAGAAATATATTTCGGACCTGTCCTTTCACTATCTCTGAACCCCCAAACCCCGGCAAAAAAAAATAATAATAAGGCGAAGCGCTCGCTGCCTATTTTGGACTTCTTTTGACTACTACGACCCGGAAAGAGTTTGTAGTGCTGTTAGACCAAGAAATACAGGAGAATATAGGACTTCTCGACACTCGTATCGAAAGCTTCACATATCCTGGAAAGTGGGAAAATAATTACACGTTTATCCATTAACCACACAACAAAATTATGAACTCCTTCGTATCCAAAGCCTTTGCAAATGACAAATCAAACGCGGCCCCAATTGTGGAACTTGTATTTGATTAGATAGAAAACATCGTAGAAAAAGGAGAAAATGCTGGTTACCGCATCTTCCCACAACGTTTTCTACAGTCTTCTCTCTCAGGGCTGTTAAAAGTCGGGATTGTTTGGGAAAGGGTTGATGTCATTCTAACAGAATCTGTCTATTTAGTGAAACCTACGGTATCTGCTGTTTTCAGTAATACATGAAAGTATGTGTAACTGAAGAACATATCAACTATGAATATTGCTCGGGTAGTTTTTTCCGGTCTTTCCTCGAGTCTGAAATAAATCGTGCTTGAAGAAAAACTATTTCTTCTTTTTCATAAGCAAACATGATATGATACAGCAATCGCCCAAAATTTCCATGTAGAATTTAATATATATATATAAAGCTTAATATTTCACCGGCAAGCAAAGAACAGCAAAATTTAGGATAAAAAAAATCATCAATAAATAACTGTTTGACGGTAGTTTTTATTGGTTTGATACAACTGTGAAAGAAAAGGTTGTTAATCCATTTACATGCCCACGTGGCTAATCGATTGGCAAACGAGAATGTTGTTCTAAAGTCGTGTGCGTAATTAGGTAAGTGTCAACTCATTTTGGCACAATGTTTAGGTGTCATAATATGACATTGGCATTTTGAGTGTATTAGTCTTAGACCATGCGAGAATATATATAGCCCGAGCCTACCGTAAAAGTTATTACCAACTAGCTATCCAAATCGATACAACATCAACATGCCTTCAAGAATGAAAGCTCTTGACAAACGATTCACTTTAAGTGATACTGAACGACGTTTTAGAAAAGCCTGCGACCAGATCGTCTTGCTGAACCAACGTCTAGGCGAGGTGCAGAAACGCTACAAGATGGCAAAACGTGCAAACAACAGATCGTTCCGCTATAACCTTCGACTGAAACTTGCTGTCATTGAAGGAGCACGCAACATGTATTATGATTATGCCTATTGCAAAGCTGACCAGGTTGCCGAACTTCGCCGGGAGCTGTTCAACGAATCCGTGGAAATCGTGCAGGCGTCCGACTCAGATTATTCTTCCGACTCTGAATAATTCTTCAAGTCGTTTTCTTCAAAACGGCCCTTTTAAGAGCCAAACCAATTCAAAAGAAAGTCCATTTTCAAGAATTGTCAATGACCCCAAACCCTCATTTCCCTCATTTCAAATATAAATCCTCCTCCCCCCCTCTTTATACAATATTTAACCCATTAACTGCAAGTCGGGGCCTCTCTTACGAAGATCGTATACTATGATTAGTAAAAAAAACTGTTAACGAAGGCCTTTCCGGATGGTAGAAATGCTACTTTTCTGGAAACATGCCCAAAATAGTTCTCAAAAAATAAAAAAAGTTGCAGTCACTTTTCAAAGTTATCATCAAATCAACACTAGAAATATATTTCGGACCTGTCCTTTCACTATCTCTGAACCCCCAAACCCCGGCAAAAAAAAAATAATAATAAGGCGAAGCGCTCGCTGCCTATTTTGGACTTCTTTTGACTACTACGACCCGGAAAGAGTTTGTAGTGCTGTTAGACCAAAAAATACAGGAGAATATAGGACTTCTCGACACTCGTATCGAAAGCTTCACATATCCTGGAAAGTGGGAAAATAATTACACGTTTATCCATTAACCACACAACAAAATTATGAACTCCTTCGTATCCAAAGCCTTTGCAAATGACAAATCAAACGCGGCCCCAATTGTGGAACTTGTATTTGATTAGATAGAAAACATCGTAGAAAAAGGAGAAAATGCTGGTTACCGCATCTTCCCACAACGTTTTCTACAGTCTTCTCTCTCAGGGCTGTTAAAAGTCGGGATTGTTTGGGAAAGGGTTGATGTCATTCTAACAGAATCTGTCTATTTAGTGAAACCTACGGTATCTGCTGTTTTCAGTAATACATGAAAGTATGTGTAACTGAAGAACATATCAACTATGAATATTGCTCGGGTAGTTTTTTCCGGTCTTTCCTCGAGTCTGAAATAAATCGTGCTTGAAGAAAAACTATTTCTTCTTTTTCATAAGCAAACATGATATGATACAGCAATCGCCCAAAATTTGCATGTAGAATTTAATATATATATATAAAGCTTAATATTTCACCGGCAAGCAAAGAACAGCAAAATTTAGGATAAAAAAAATCATCAATAAATAACTGTTTGACGGTAGTTTTTATTGGTTTGATACAACTGTGAAAGAAAAGGTTGTTAATCCATTTACATGCCCACGTGGCTAATCGATTGGCAAACGAGGATGTTGTTCTAAAGTCGTGTGCGTAATTAGGTAAGTGTCAACTCATTTTGGCACAATGTTTAGGTGTCATAATATGACATTGGCATTTTGAGTGTATTAGTCTTAGACCATGCGAGAATATATATAGCCCGAGCCTACCGTAAAAGTTATTACCAACTAGCTATCCAAATCGATACAACATCAACATGCCTTCAAGAATGAAAGCTCTTGACAAACGATTCACTTTAAGTGATACTGAACGACGTTTTAGAAAAGCCTGCGACCAGATCGTCTTGCTGAACCAACGTCTAGGCGAGGTGCAGAAACGCTACAAGATGGCAAAACGTGCAAACAACAGATCGTTCCGCTATAACCTTCGACTGAAACTTGCTGTCATTGAAGGAGCACGCAACATGTATTATGATTATGCCTATTGCAAAGCTGACCAGGTTGCCGAACTTCGCCGGGAGCTGTTCAACGAATCCGTGGAAATCGTGCAGGCGTCCGACTCAGATTATTCTTCCGACTCTGAATAATTCTTCAAGTCGTTTTCTTCAAAACGGCCCTTTTAAGAGCCAAACCAATTCAAAAGAAAGTCCATTTTCAAGAATTGTCAATGACCCCAAACCCTCATTTCCCTCATTTCAAATATAAATCCTCCTCCCCCCCTCTTTATACAATATTTAACCCATTAACTGCAAGTCGGGGCCTCTCTTACGAAGATCGTATACTATGATTAGTAAAAAAAACTGTTAACGAAGGCCTTTCCGGATGGTAGAAATGCTACTTTTCTGGAAACATGCCCAAAATAGTTCTCAAAAAATAAAAAAAAGTTGCAGTCACTTTTCAAAGTTATCATCAAATCAACACTAGAAATATATTTCGGACCTGTCCTTTCACTATCTCTGAACCCCCAAACCCCGGCAAAAAAAAATAATAATAAGGCGAAGCGCTCGCTGCCTATTTTGGACTTCTTTTGACTACTACGACCCGGAAAGAGTTTGTAGTGCTGTTAGACCAAAAAATACAGGAGAATATAGGACTTCTCGACACTCGTATCGAAAGCTTCACATATCCTGGAAAGTGGGAAAATAATTACACGTTTATCCATTAACCACACAACAAAATTATGAACTCCTTCGTATCCAAAGCCTTTGCAAATGACAAATCAAACGCGGCCCCAATTGTGGAACTTGTATTTGATTAGATAGAAAACATCGTAGAAAAAGGAGAAAATGCTGGTTACCGCATCTTCCCACAACGTTTTCTACAGTCTTCTCTCTCAGGGCTGTTAAAAGTCGGGATTGTTTGGGAAAGGGTTGATGTCATTCTAACAGAATCTGTCTATTTAGTGAAACCTACGGTATCTGCTGTTTTCAGTAATACATGAAAGTATGTGTAACTGAAGAACATATCAACTATGAATATTGCTCGGGTAGTTTTTTCCGGTCTTTCCTCGAGTCTGAAATAAATCGTGCTTGAAGAAAAACTATTTCTTCTTTTTCATAAGCAAACATGATATGATACAGCAATCGCCCAAAATTTGCATGTAGAATTTAATATATATATATAAAGCTTAATATTTCACCGGCAAGCAAAGAACAGCAAAATTTAGGATAAAAAAAATCATCAATAAATAACTGTTTGACGGTAGTTTTTATTGGTTTGATACAACTGTGAAAGAAAAGGTTGTTAATCCATTTACATGCCCACGTGGCTAATCGATTGGCAAACGAGGATGTTGTTCTAAAGTCGTGTGCGTAATTAGGTAAGTGTCAACTCATTTTGGCACAATGTTTGGGTGTCATAATATGACATTGGCATTTTGAGTGTATTAGTCTTAGACCATGCGAGAATATATATAGCCCGAGCCTACCGTAAAAGTTATTACCAACTAGCTATCCAAATCGATACATCAACATGCCTTCAAGAATGAAAGATCTTGACAAACGATTCACTTTAAGTGATACTGAACGACGTTTTAGAAAAGCCTGCGACCAGATCGTCTTGCTGAACCAACGTCTAGGCGAGGTGCAGAAACGCTACAAGATGGCAAAACGTGCAAACAACAAATCGTTCCGCTATAACCTTCGACTGAAACTTGCTGTCATTGAAGGAGCACGCAACATGTATTATGATTATGCCTATTGCAAAGCTGACCAGGTTGCCGAACTTCGCCGGGAGCTGTTCAACGAATCCGTGGAAATCGTGCAGGCGTCCGACTCAGATTATTCTTCCGACTCTGAATAATTCTTCAAGTCGTTTTCTTCAAAACGGCCCTTTTAAGAGCCAAACCAATTCAAAAGAAAGTCCATTTTCAAGAATTGTCAATGACCCCAAACCCTCATTTCCCTCATTTCAAATATAAATCCTCCTCCCCCCTCTTTATACAATATTTAACCCATTAACTGCAAGTCGGGGCCTCTCTTACGAAGATCGTATACTATGATTAGTAAAAAAAACTGTTAACGAAGGCCTTTCCGGATGGTAGAAATGCTACTTTTCTGGAAACATGCCCAAAATAGTTCTCAAAAAATAAAAAAAGTTGCAGTCACTTTTCAAAGTTATCATCAAATCAACACTAGAAATATATTTCGGACCTGTCCTTTCACTATCTCTGAACCCCCAAACCCCGGCAAAAAAAAAATAATAATAAGGCGAAGCGCTCGCTGCCTATTTTGGACTTCTTTTGACTACTACGACCCGGAAAGAGTTTGTAGTGCTGTTAGACCAAGAAATACAGGAGAATATAGGACTTCTCGACACTCGTATCGAAAGCTTCACATATCCTGGAAAGTGGGAAAATAATTACACGTTTATCCATTAACCACACAACAAAATTATGAACTCCTTCGTATCCAAAGCCTTTGCAAATGACAAATCAAACGCGGCCCCAATTGTGGAACTTGTATTTGATTAGATAGAAAACATCGTAGAAAAAGGAGAAAATGCTGGTTACCGCATCTTCCCACAACGTTTTCTACAGTCTTCTCTCTCAGGGCTGTTAAAAGTCGGGATTGTTTGGGAAAGGGTTGATGTCATTCTAACAGAATCTGTCTATTTAGTGAAACCTACGGTATCTGCTGTTTTCAGTAATACATGAAAGTATGTGTAACTGAAGAACATATCAACTATGAATATTGCTCGGGTAGTTTTTTTCCGGTCTTTCCTCGAGTCTGAAATAAATCGTGCTTGAAGAAAAACTATTTCTTCTTTTTCATAAGCAAACATGATATGATACAGCAATCGCCCAAAATTTCCATGTAGAATTTAATATATATATATATAAAGCTTAATATTTCACCGGCAAGCAAAGAACAGCAAAATTTAGGATAAAAAAAATCATCAATAAATAACTGTTTGACGGTAGTTTTTATTGGTTTGATACAACTGTGAAAGAAAAGGTTGTTAATCCATTTACATGCCCACGTGGCTAATCGATTGGCAAACGAGGATGTTGTTCTAAAGTCGTGTGCGTAATTAGGTAAGTGTCAACTCATTTTGGCACAATGTTTAGGTGTCATAATATGACATTGGCATTTTGAGTGTATTAGTCTTAGACCATGCGAGAATATATATAGCCCGAGCCTACCGTAAAAGTTATTACCAACTAGCTATCCAAATCGATACAACATCAACATGCCTTCAAGAACGAAAGCTCTTGACAAACGATTCACTTTAAGTGATACTGAACGACGTTTTAGAAAAGCCTGCGACCAGATCGTCTTGCTGAACCAACGTCTAGGCGAGGTGCAGAAACGCTACAAGATGGCAAAACGTGCAAACAACAGATCGTTCCGCTATAACCTTCGACTGAAACTTGCTGTCATTGAAGGAGCACGCAACATGTATTATGATTATGCCTATTGCAAAGCTGACCAGGTTGCCGAACTTCGCCGGGAGCTGTTCAACGAATCCGTGGAAATCGTGCAGGCGTCCGACTCAGATTATTCTTCCGACTCTGAATAATTCTTCAAGTCGTTTTCTTCAAAACGGCCCTTTTAAGAGCCAAACCAATTCAAAAGAAAGTCCATTTTCAAGAATTGTCAATGACCCCAAACCCTCATTTCCCTCATTTCAAATATAAATCCTCCTCCCCCCCTCTTTATACAATATTTAACCCATTAACTGCAAGTCGGGGCCTCTCTTACGAAGATCGTATACTATGATTAGAAAAAAAAACTGTTAACGAAGGCCTTTCCGGATGGTAGAAATGCTACTTTTCTGGAAACATGCCCAAAATAGTTCTCAAAAAATAAAAAAAAGTTGCAGTCACTTTTCAAAGTTATCATCAAATCAACACTAGAAATATATTTCGGACCTGTCCTTTCACTATCTCTGAACCCCCAAACCCCGGCAAAAAAAAATAATAATAAGGCGAAGCGCTCGCTGCCTATTTTGGACTTCTTTTGACTACTACGACCCGGAAAGAGTTTGTAGTGCTGTTAGACCAAAAAATACAGGAGAATATAGGACTTCTCGACACTCGTATCGAAAGCTTCACATATCCTGGAAAGTGGGAAAATAATTACACGTTTATCCATTAACCACACAACAAAATTATGAACTCCTTCGTATCCAAAGCCTTTGCAAATGACAAATCAAACGCGGCCCCAATTGTGGAACTTGTATTTGATTAGATAGAAAACATCGTAGAAAAAGGAGAAAATGCTGGTTACCGCATCTTCCCACAACGTTTTCTACAGTCTTCTCTCTCAGGGCTGTTAAAAGTCGGGATTGTTTGGGAAAGGGTTGATGTCATTCTAACAGAATCTGTCTATTTAGTGAAACCTACGGTATCTGCTGTTTTCAGTAATACATGAAAGTATGTGTAACTGAAGAACATATCAACTATGAATATTGCTCGGGTAGTTTTTTCCGGTCTTTCCTCGAGTCTGAAATAAATCGTGCTTGAAGAAAAACTATTTCTTCTTTTTCATAAGCAAACATGATATGATACAGCAATCGCCCAAAATTTGCATGTAGAATTTAATATATATATATAAAGCTTAATATTTCACCGGCAAGCAAAGAACAGCAAAATTTAGGATAAAAAAAATCATCAATAAATAACTGTTTGACGGTAGTTTTTATTGGTTTGATACAACTGTGAAAGAAAAGGTTGTTAATCCATTTACATGCCCACGTGGCTAATCGATTGGCAAACGAGGATGTTGTTCTAAAGTCGTGTGCGTAATTAGGTAAGTGTCAACTCATTTTGGCACAATGTTTGGGTGTCATAATATGACATTGGCATTTTGAGTGTATTAGTCTTAGACCATGCGAGAATATATATAGCCCGAGCCTACCGTAAAAGTTATTACCAACTAGCTATCCAAATCGATACATCAACATGCCTTCAAGAATGAAAGATCTTGACAAACGATTCACTTTAAGTGATACTGAACGACGTTTTAGAAAAGCCTGCGACCAGATCGTCTTGCTGAACCAACGTCTAGGCGAGGTGCAGAAACGCTACAAGATGGCAAAACGTGCAAACAACAAATCGTTCCGCTATAACCTTCGACTGAAACTTGCTGTCATTGAAGGAGCACGCAACATGTATTATGATTATGCCTATTGCAAAGCTGACCAGGTTGCCGAACTTCGCCGGGAGCTGTTCAACGAATCCGTGGAAATCGTGCAGGCGTCCGACTCAGATTATTCTTCCGACTCTGAATAATTATTCAAGTCGTTTTCTTCAAAACGGCCCTTTTAAGAGCCAAACCAATTCAAAAGAAAGTCCATTTTCAAGAATTGTCAATGACCCCAAACCCTCATTTCCCTCATTTCAAATATAAATCCTCCTCCCCCCTCTTTATACAATATTTAACCCATTAACTGCAAGTCGGGGCCTCTCTTACGAAGATCGTATACTATGATTAGTAAAAAAAACTGTTAACGAAGGCCTTTCCGGATGGTAGAAATGCTACTTTTCTGGAAACATGCCCAAAATAGTTCTCAAAAAATAAAAAAAAGTTGCAGTCACTTTTCAAAGTTATCATCAAATCAACACTAGAAATATATTTCGGACCTGTCCTTTCACTATCTCTGAACCCCCAAACCCCGGCAAAGAAACATAATAATAAGGCGAAGCGCTCGCTGCCTATTTTGGACTTCTTTTGACTACTACGACCCGGAAAGAGTTTGTAGTGCTGTTAGACCAAAAAATACAGGAGAATATAGGACTTCTCGACACTCGTATCGAAAGCTTCACATATCCTGGAAAGTGGGAAAATAATTACACGTTTATCCATTAACCACACAACAAAATTATGAACTCCTTCGTATCCAAAGCCTTTGCAAATGACAAATCAAACGCGGCCCCAATTGTGGAACTTGTATTTGATTAGATAGAAAACATCGTAGAAAAAGGAGAAAATGCTGGTTACCGCATCTTCCCACAACGTTTTCTACAGTCTTCTCTCTCAGGGCTGTTAAAAGTCGGGATTGTTTGGGAAAGGGTTGATGTCATTCTAACAGAATCTGTCTATTTAGTGAAACCTACGGTATCTGCTGTTTTCAGTAATACATGAAAGTATGTGTAACTGAAGAACATATCAACTATGAATATTGCTCGGGTAGTTTTTTCCGGTCTTTCCTCGAGTCTGAAATAAATCGTGCTTGAAGAAAAACTATTTCTTCTTTTTCATAAGCAAACATGATATGATACAGCAATCGCCCAAAATTTGCATGTAGAATTTAATATATATATATAAAGCTTAATATTTCACCGGCAAGCAAAGAACAGCAAAATTTAGGATAAAAAAAATCATCAATAAATAACTGTTTGACGGTAGTTTTTATTGGTTTGATACAACTGTGAAAGAAAAGGTTGTTAATCCATTTACATGCCCACGTGGCTAATCGATTGGCAAACGAGGATGTTGTTCTAAAGTCGTGTGCGTAATTAGGTAAGTGTCAACTCATTTTGGCACAATGTTTGGGTGTCATAATATGACATTGGCATTTTGAGTGTATTAGTCTTAGACCATGCGAGAATACATATAGCCCGAGCCTACCGTAAAAGTTATTACCAACTAGCTATCCAAATCGATACAACATCAACATGCCTTCAAGAATGAAAGATCTTGACAAACGATTCACTTTAAGTGATACTGAACGACGTTTTAGAAAAGCCTGCGACCAGATCGTCTTGCTGAACCAACGTCTAGGCGAGGTGCAGAAACGCTACAAGATGGCAAAACGTGCAAACAACAAATCGTTCCGCTATAACCTTCGACTGAAACTTGCTGTCATTGAAGGAGCACGCAACATGTATTATGATTATGCCTATTGCAAAGCTGACCAGGTTGCCGAACTTCGCCGGGAGCTGTTCAACGAATCCGTGGAAATCGTGCAGGCGTCCGACTCAGATTATTCTTCCGACTCTGAATAATTCTTCAAGTCGTTTTCTTCAAAACGGCCCTTTTAAGAGCCAAACCAATTCAAAAGAAAGTCCATTTTCAAGAATTGTCAATGACCCCAAACCCTCATTTCCCTCATTTCAAATATAAATCCTCCTCCCCCCTCTTTATACAATATTTAACCCATTAACTGCAAGTCGGGGCCTCTCTTACGAAGATCGTATACTATGATTAGTAAAAAAAACTGTTAACGAAGGCCTTTCCGGATGGTAGAAATGCTACTTTTCTGGAAACATGCCCAAAATAGTTCTCAAAAAATAAAAAAAGTTGCAGTCACTTTTCAAAGTTATCATCAAATCAACACTAGAAATATATTTCGGACCTGTCCTTTCACTATCTCTGAACCCCCAAACCCCGGCAAAAAAAAAATAATAATAAGGCGAAGCGCTCGCTGCCTATTTTGGACTTCTTTTGACTACTACGACCCGGAAAGAGTTTGTAGTGCTGTTAGACCAAGAAATACAGGAGAATATAGGACTTCTCGACACTCGTATCGAAAGCTTCACATATCCTGGAAAGTGGGAAAATAATTACACGTTTATCCATTAACCACACAACAAAATTATGAACTCCTTCGTATCCAAAGCCTTTGCAAATGACAAATCAAACGCGGCCCCAATTGTGGAACTTGTATTTGATTAGATAGAAAACATCGTAGAAAAAGGAGAAAATGCTGGTTACCGCATCTTCCCACAACGTTTTCTACAGTCTTCTCTCTCAGGGCTGTTAAAAGTCGGGATTGTTTGGGAAAGGGTTGATGTCATTCTAACAGAATCTGTCTATTTAGTGAAACCTACGGTATCTGCTGTTTTCAGTAATACATGAAAGTATGTGTAACTGAAGAACATATCAACTATGAATATTGCTCGGGTAGTTTTTTCCGGTCTTTCCTCGAGTCTGAAATAAATCGTGCTTGAAGAAAAACTATTTCTTCTTTTTCATAAGCAAACATGATATGATACAGCAATCGCCCAAAATTTGCATGTAGAATTTAATATATATATATATAAAGCTTAATATTTCACCGGCAAGCAAAGAACAGCAAAATTTAGGATAAAAAAAATCATCAATAAATAACTGTTTGACGGTAGTTTTTATTGGTTTGATACAACTGTGAAAGAAAAGGTTGTTAATCCATTTACATGCCCACGTGGCTAATCGATTGGCAAACGAGGATGTTGTTCTAAAGTCGTGTGCGTAATTAGGTAAGTGTCAACTCATTTTGGCACAATGTTTAGGTGTCATAATATGACATTGGCATTTTGAGTGTATTAGTCTTAGACCATGCGAGAATATATATAGCCCGAGCCTACCGTAAAAGTTATTACCAACTAGCTATCCAAATCGATACAACATCAACATGCCTTCAAGAACGAAAGCTCTTGACAAACGATTCACTTTAAGTGATACTGAACGACGTTTTAGAAAAGCCTGCGACCAGATCGTCTTGCTGAACCAACGTCTAGGCGAGGTGCAGAAACGCTACAAGATGGCAAAACGTGCAAACAACAGATCGTTCCGCTATAACCTTCGACTGAAACTTGCTGTCATTGAAGGAGCACGCAACATGTATTATGATTATGCCTATTGCAAAGCTGACCAGGTTGCCGAACTTCGCCGGGAGCTGTTCAACGAATCCGTGGAAATCGTGCAGGCGTCCGACTCAGATTATTCTTCCGACTCTGAATAATTCTTCAAGTCGTTTTCTTCAAAACGGCCCTTTTAAGAGCCAAACCAATTCAAAAGAAAGTCCATTTTCAAGAATTGTCAATGACCCCAAACCCTCATTTCCCTCATTTCAAATATAAATCCTCCTCCCCCCCTCTTTATACAATATTTAACCCATTAACTGCAAGTCGGGGCCTCTCTTACGAAGATCGTATACTATGATTAGTAAAAAAAACTGTTAACGAAGGCCTTTCCGGATGGTAGAAATGCTACTTTTCTGGAAACATGCCCAAAATAGTTCTCAAAAAATAAAAAAAAGTTGCAGTCACTTTTCAAAGTTATCATCAAATCAACACTAGAAATATATTTCGGACCTGTCCTTTCACTATCTCTGAACCCCCAAACCCCGGCAAAAAAAAATAATAATAAGGCGAAGCGCTCGCTGCCTATTTTGGACTTCTTTTGACTACTACGACCCGGAAAGAGTTTGTAGTGCTGTTAGACCAAAAAATACAGGAGAATATAGGACTTCTCGACACTCGTATCGAAAGCTTCACATATCCTGGAAAGTGGGAAAATAATTACACGTTTATCCATTAACCACACAACAAAATTATGAACTCCTTCGTATCCAAAGCCTTTGCAAATGACAAATCAAACGCGGCCCCAATTGTGGAACTTGTATTTGATTAGATAGAAAACATCGTAGAAAAAGGAGAAAATGCTGGTTACCGCATCTTCCCACAACGTTTTCTACAGTCTTCTCTCTCAGGGCTGTTAAAAGTCGGGATTGTTTGGGAAAGGGTTGATGTCATTCTAACAGAATCTGTCTATTTAGTGAAACCTACGGTATCTGCTGTTTTCAGTAATACATGAAAGTATGTGTAACTGAAGAACATATCAACTATGAATATTGCTCGGGTAGTTTTTTCCGGTCTTTCCTCGAGTCTGAAATAAATCGTGCTTGAAGAAAAACTATTTCTTCTTTTTCATAAGCAAACATGATATGATACAGCAATCGCCCAAAATTTGCATGTAGAATTTAATATATATATATATAAAGCTTAATATTTCACCGGCAAGCAAAGAACAGCAAAATTTAGGATAAAAAAAATCATCAATAAATAACTGTTTGACGGTAGTTGTTATTGGTTTGATACAAGTATGAAAGAAAAGGTTGTTAATCCATTTACATGCCCACGTGGCTAATCGATTGGCAAACGAGGATGTTGTTCTAAAGTCGTGTGCGTAATTAGGTAAGTGTCAACTCATTTTGGCACAATGTTTGGGTGTCATAATATGACATTGGCATTTTGAGTGTATTAGTCTTAGACCATGCGAGAATATATATAGCCCGAGCCTACCGTAAAAGTTATTACCAACTAGCTATCCAAATCGATACAACATCAACATGCCTTCAAGAATGAAAGATCTTGACAAACGATTCACTTTAAGTGATACTGAACGACGTTTTAGAAAAGCCTGCGACCAGATCGTCTTGCTGAACCAACGTCTAGGCGAGGTGCAGAAACGCTACAAGATGGCAAAACGTGCAAACAACAAATCGTTCCGCTATAACCTTCGACTGAAACTTGCTGTCATTGAAGGAGCACGCAACATGTATTATGATTATGCCTATTGCAAAGCTGACCAGGTTGCCGAACTTCGCCGGGAGCTGTTCAACGAATCCGTGGAAATCGTGCAGGCGTCCGACTCAGATTATTCTTCCGACTCTGAATAATTATTCAAGTCGTTTTCTTCAAAACGGCCCTTTTAAGAGCCAAACCAATTCAAAAGAAAGTCCATTTTCAAGAATTGTCAATGACCCCAAACCCTCATTTCCCTCATTTCAAATATAAATCCTCCTCCCCCCTCTTTATACAATATTTAACCCATTAACTGCAAGTCGGGGCCTCTCTTACGAAGATCGTATACTATGATTAGTAAAAAAAAACTGTTAACGAAGGCCTTTCCGGATGGTAGAAATGCTACTTTTCTGGAAACATGCCCAAAATAGTTCTCAAAAAATAAAAAAAGTTGCAGTCACTTTTCAAAGTTATCATCAAATCAACACTAGAAATATATTTCGGACCTGTCCTTTCACTATCTCTGAACCCCCAAACCCCGGCAAAAGAAAATAATAATAAGGCGAAGCGCTCGCTGCCTATTTTGGACTTCTTTTGACTACTACGACCCGGAAAGAGTTTGTAGTGCTGTTAGACCAAAAAATACAGGAGAATATAGGACTTCTCGACACTCGTATCGAAAGCTTCACATATCCTGGAAAGTGGGAAAATAATTACACGTTTATCCATTAACCACACAACAAAATTATGAACTCCTTCGTATCCAAAGCCTTTGCAAATGACAAATCAAACGCGGCCCCAATTGTGGAACTTGTATTTGATTAGATAGAAAACATCGTAGAAAATGCTGGTTACCGCATCTTCCCACAACGTTTTCTACAGTCTTCTCTCTCAGGGCTGTTAAAAGTCGGGATTGTTTGGGAAAGGGTTGATGTCATTCTAACAGAATCTGTCTATTTAGTGAAACCTACGGTATCTGCTGTTTTCAGTAATACATGAAAGTATGTGTAACTGAAGAACATATCAACTATGAATATTGCTCGGGTAGTTTTTTCCGGTCTTTCCTCGAGTCTGAAATAAATCGTGCTTGAAGAAAAACTATTTCTTCTTTTTCATAAGCAAACATGATATGATACAGCAATCGCCCAAAATTTGCATGTAGAATTTAATATATATATATAAAGCTTAATATTTCACCGGCAAGCAAAGAACAGCAAAATTTAGGATAAAAAAAATCATCAATAAATAACTGTTTGACGGTAGTTTTTATTGGTTTGATACAACTGTGAAAGAAAAGGTTGTTAATCCATTTACATGCCCACGTGGCTAATCGATTGGCAAACCATGATGTTGTTCTAAAGTCGTGTGCGTAATTAGGTAAGTGTCAACTCATTTTGGCACAATGTTTGGGTCTCATAATATGACATTGGCATTTTGAGTGTATTAGTCTTAGACCATGCAAGAATATATATAGCCCGAGCCTACCGTAAAAGTTAATACCAACTAGCTATCCAAATCGATACAACATCAACATGCCTTCAAGAATGAAAGATCTTGACAAACGATTCACTTTAAGTGATACTGAACGACGTTTTAGAAAAGCCTGCGACCAGATCGTCTTGCTGAACCAACGTCTAGGCGAGGTGCAGAAACGCTACAAGATGGCAAAACGTGCAAACAACAAATCGTTCCGCTATAACCTTCGACTGAAACTTGCTGTCATTGAAGGAGCACGCAACATGTATTATGATTATGCCTATTGCAAAGCTGACCAGGTTGCCGAACTTCGCCGGGAGCTGTTCAACGAATCCGTGGAAATCGTGCAGGCGTCCGACTCAGATTATTCTTCCGACTCTGAATAATTCTTCAAGTCGTTTTCTTCAAAACGGCCCTTTTAAGAGCCAAACCAATTCAAAAGAAAGTCCATTTTCAAGAATTGTCAATGACCCCAAACCCTCATTTCCCTCATTTCAAATATAAATCCTCCTCCCCCCTCTTTATACAATATTTAACCCATTAACTGCAAGTCGGGGCCTCTCTTACGAAGATCGTATACTATGATTAGTAAAAACAAGAGGGCCATGATGGCCCTGTATCGCTCCACTGGCTAATACGTAAAATCACTACATGCCAAACATTACAATACTTGGCCAATTGGTTTTGAACATAAGACCCCTGAAACAGGACTAAAATTGGTAGCCCTAGTTCATATGGTTAGTAACAAGAAGATTTCTAAAGATTTCACTATATAAGCCCATGTAAAACTTCTGACCCCTCGGGGTGAATCAAATTCCCCCCTAGGGCTATAATTTACGCACTCTTGGTGAAGGGCCTTTAGATATAGCTACATGCGAAATTTGGTAGCCCTACGCTTTATGAATAAGTACAGGGAGATTTCTTAAGTTTTCTCTACATAAGCCCATGTAAAACTTGTGACCCCCGGGGCAGGGCCAATTTTGACCCCAGGGCTATAATTTAAGCACTCTTGGTAGAGACCCACTAGATAAAGCCACATGCAAAATTTGGTAGCCCTAGGCCTTACGGCTAGGTACAGGGAGATTTCTAAAGTTTTCCCTAAATAAGCCCATGTAAAACTTGTGACCCCCGGGGTGGGGTCAAATTTGACCCAAGGGCTATAATTTGGGCACTCTTGGTAGAGGCCCACTAGATAAAGCCACATGCAAAATTTGGTAGCCCTAGGCCCAATGGCTAGGTCAAAGAAGAATTTTAAAGTTCTCCCTATATAAGCCCATGTAAAACTTGTTATATAAGCCCATGTAAAACTTGTTACCCCCGGGCAGGGCCTAATTTGACCCCAGGGCTATAATTTGAACAATCTTGGCAGAGGTCCACTAGATAAAGCTACATGCCAAATTTGGTAGCTCTAGGCCCTATGGCTAGGTAGAAGAGGAATTTTAAAGTTCTCCCTAAATAAGCCCATGTAAAACTTGTGACCCCCGGGGCGGGGCCAATTTTGACCCCAGGGCTATAAATTGAAGAAACTTGGTAGAGGTCCACTAGATAAAGCTACATGCCAAATTTGGTAGCCCTTGGCCTTACGGTTTCAGACAAGAAGATTTTCAAAGATTTTCAAAATTTTTCAGTTTTGTTGCCATGGTAACCAGAGTTTTTGAAGGAATTAAATTCTTTCAAGAAATTCTGAAGAGGACCATGGCAGGATCATTTTTGTGAAGTTTCATCAAAATTGGATGGGTAGTTTCAGAGAAGAAGACGTTTTAAAAAAAAGTTAACGCACGGACGGACGGACGCACGGACGGACGGACGGACGGACGCACGACGGACAACAGGCCATGACATAAGCCCGCTGGCCTTCGGCCAGTGGAGCTAAAAACTGTTAACGAAGGCCTTTCCGGATGGTAGAAATGCTACTTTTCTGGAAACATGCCCAAAATAGTTCTCAAAAAATAAAAAAAGTTGCAGTCACTTTTCAAAGTTATCATCAAATCAACACTAGAAATATATTTCGGACCTGTCCTTTCACTATCTCTGAACCCCCAAACCCCGGCAAAAAAAAATAATAATAAGGCGAAGCGCTCGCTGCCTATTTTGGACTTCTTTTGACTACTACGACCCGGAAAGAGTTTGTAGTGCTGTTAGACCAAAAAATACAGGAGAATATAGGACTTCTCGACACTCGTATCGAAAGCTTCACATATCCTGGAAAGTGGGAAAATAATTACACGTTTATCCATTAACCACACAACAAAATTATGAACTCCTTCGTATCCAAAGCCTTTGCAAATGACAAATCAAACGCGGCCCCAATTGTGGAACTTGTATTTGATTAGATAGAAAACATCGTAGAAAATGCTGGTTACCGCATCTTCCCACAACGTTTTCTACAGTCTTCTCTCTCAGGGCTGTTAAAAGTCGGGATTGTTTGGGAAAGGGTTGATGTCATTCTAACAGAATCTGTCTATTTAGTGAAACCTACGGTATCTGCTGTTTTCAGTAATACATGAAAGTATGTGTAACTGAAGAACATATCAACTATGAATATTGCTCGGGTAGTTTTTTCCGGTCTTTCCTCGAGTCTGAAATAAATCGTGCTTGAAGAAAAACTATTTCTTCTTTTTCATAAGCAAACATGATATGATACAGCAATCGCCCAAAATTTGCATGTAGAATTTAATATATATATATAAAGCTTAATATTTCACCGGCAAGCAAAGAACAGCAAAATTTAGGATAAAAAAAATCATCAATAAATAACTGTTTGACGGTAGTTTTTATTGGTTTGATACAACTGTGAAAGAAAAGGTTGTTAATCCATTTACATGCCCACGTGGCTAATCGATTGGCAAACGAGGATGTTGTTCTAAAGTCGTGTGCGTAATTAGGTAAGTGTCAACTCATTTTGGCACAATGTTTGGGTGTCATAATATGACATTGGCATTTTGAGTGTATTAGTCTTAGACCATGCGAGAATATATATAGCCCGAGCCTACCGTAAAAGTTATTACCAACTAGCTATCCAAATCGATACATCAACATGCCTTCAAGAATGAAAGATCTTGACAAACGATTCACTTTAAGTGATACTGAACGACGTTTTAGAAAAGCCTGCGACCAGATCGTCTTGCTGAACCAACGTCTAGGCGAGGTGCAGAAACGCTACAAGATGGCAAAACGTGCAAACAACAAATCGTTCCGCTATAACCTTCGACTGAAACTTGCTGTCATTGAAGGAGCACGCAACATGTATTATGATTATGCCTATTGCAAAGCTGACCAGGTTGCCGAACTTCGCCGGGAGCTGTTCAACGAATCCGTGGAAATCGTGCAGGCGTCCGACTCAGATTATTCTTCCGACTCTGAATAATTATTCAAGTCGTTTTCTTCAAAACGGCCCTTTTAAGAGCCAAACCAATTCAAAAGAAAGTCCATTTTCAAGAATTGTCAATGACCCCAAACCCTCATTTCCCTCATTTCAAATATAAATCCTCCTCCCCCCTCTTTATACAATATTTAACCCATTAACTGCAAGTCGGGGCCTCTCTTACGAAGATCGTATACTATGATTAGTAAAAAAAACTGTTAACGAAGGCCTTTCCGGATGGTAGAAATGCTACTTTTCTGGAATCATGCCCAAAATAGTTCTCAAAAAATAAAAAAAAGTTGCAGTCACTTTTCAAAGTTATCATCAAATCAACACTAGAAATATATTTCGGACCTGTCCTTTCACTATCTCTGAACCCCCAAACCCCGGCAAAAAAAAATAATAATAAGGCGAAGCGCTCGCTGCCTATTTTGGACTTCTTTTGACTACTACGACCCGGAAAGAGTTTGTAGTGCTGTTAGACCAAAAAATACAGGAGAATATAGGACTTCTCGACACTCGTATCGAAAGCTTCACATATCCTGGAAAGTGGGAAAATAATTACACGTTTATCCATTAACCACACAACAAAATTATGAACTCCTTCGTATCCAAAGCCTTTGCAAATGACAAATCAAACGCGGCCCCAATTGTGGAACTTGTATTTGATTAGATAGAAAACATCGTAGAAAATGCTGGTTACCGCATCTTCCCACAACGTTTTCTACAGTCTTCTCTCTCAGGGCTGTTAAAAGTCGGGATTGTTTGGGAAAGGGTTGATGTCATTCTAACAGAATCTGTCTATTTAGTGAAACCTACGGTATCTGCTGTTTTCAGTAATACATGAAAGTATGTGTAACTGAAGAACATATCAACTATGAATATTGCTCGGGTAGTTTTTTCCGGTCTTTCCTCGAGTCTGAAATAAATCGTGCTTGAAGAAAAACTATTTCTTCTTTTTCATAAGCAAACATGATATGATACAGCAATCGCCCAAAATTTGCATGTAGAATTTAATATATATATATAAAGCTTAATATTTCACCGGCAAGCAAAGAACAGCAAAATTTAGGATAAAAAAAATCATCAATAAATAACTGTTTGACGGTAGTTTTTATTGGTTTGATACAACTGTGAAAGAAAAGGTTGTTAATCCATTTACATGCCCACGTGGCTAATCGATTGGCAAACGAGGATGTTGTTCTAAAGTCGTGTGCGTAATTAGCTAAGTGTCAACTCATTTTGGCACAATGTTTGGGTGTCATAATATGACATTGGCATTTTGAGTGTATTAGTCTTAGACCATGCGAGAATATATATAGCCCGAGCCTACCGTAAAAGTTATTACCAACTAGCTATCCAAATCGATACATCAACATGCCTTCAAGAATGAAAGATCTTGACAAACGATTCACTTTAAGTGATACTGAACGACGTTTTAGAAAAGCCTGCGACCAGATCGTCTTGCTGAACCAACGTCTAGGCGAGGTGCAGAAACGCTACAAGATGGCAAAACGTGCAAACAACAAATCGTTCCGCTATAACCTTCGACTGAAACTTGCTGTCATTGAAGGAGCACGCAACATGTATTATGATTATGCCTATTGCAAAGCTGACCAGGTTGCCGAACTTCGCCGGGAGCTGTTCAACGAATCCGTGGAAATCGTGCAGGCGTCCGACTCAGATTATTCTTCCGACTCTGAATAATTATTCAAGTCGTTTTCTTCAAAACGGCCCTTTTAAGAGCCAAACCAATTCAAAAGAAAGTCCATTTTCAAGAATTGTCAATGACCCCAAACCCTCATTTCCCTCATTTCAAATATAAATCCTCCTCCCCCCTCTTTATACAATATTTAACCCATTAACTGCAAGTCGGGGCCTCTCTTACGAAGATCGTATACTATGATTAGTAAAAAAAACTGTTAACGAAGGCCTTTCCGGATGGTAGAAATGCTACTTTTCTGGAATCATGCCCAAAATAGTTCTCAAAAAATAAAAAAAAGTTGCAGTCACTTTTCAAAGTTATCATCAAATCAACACTAGAAATATATTTCGGACCTGTCCTTTCACTATCTCTGAACCCCCAAACCCCGGCAAAAAAAAATAATAATAAGGCGAAGCGCTCGCTGCCTATTTTGGACTTCTTTTGACTACTACGACCCGGAAAGAGTTTGTAGTGCTGTTAGACCAAAAAATACAGGAGAATATAGGACTTCTCGACACTCGTATCGAAAGCTTCACATATCCTGGAAAGTGGGAAAATAATTACACGTTTATCCATTAACCACACAACAAAATTATGAACTCCTTCGTATCCAAAGCCTTTGCAAATGACAAATCAAACGCGGCCCCAATTGTGGAACTTGTATTTGATTAGATAGAAAACATCGTAGAAAATGCTGGTTACCGCATCTTCCCACAACGTTTTCTACAGTCTTCTCTCTCAGGGCTGTTAAAAGTCGGGATTGTTTGGGAAAGGGTTGATGTCATTCTAACAGAATCTGTCTATTTAGTGAAACCTACGGTATCTGCTGTTTTCAGTAATACATGAAAGTATGTGTAACTGAAGAACATATCAACTATGAATATTGCTCGGGTAGTTTTTTCCGGTCTTTCCTCGAGTCTGAAATAAATCGTGCTTGAAGAAAAACTATTTCTTCTTTTTCATAAGCAAACATGATATGATACAGCAATCGCCCAAAATTTGCATGTAGAATTTAATATATATATATAAAGCTTAATATTTCACCGGCAAGCAAAGAACAGCAAAATTTAGGATAAAAAAAATCATCAATAAATAACTGTTTGACGGTAGTTGTTATTGGTTTGATACAACTGTGAAAGAAAAGGTTGTTAATCCATTTACATGCCCACGTGGCTAATCGATTGGCAAACGAGGATGTTGTTCTAAAGTCGTGTGCGTAATTAGGTAAGTGTCAACTCATTTTGGCACAATGTTTGGGTGTCATAATATGACATTGGCATTTTGAGTGTATTAGTCTTAGACCATGCGAGAATATATATAGCCCGAGCCTACCGTAAAAGTTATTACCAACTAGCTATCCAAATCGATACAACATCAACATGCCTTCAAGAATGAAAGATCTTGACAAACGATTCACTTTAAGTGATACTGAACGACGTTTTAGAAAAGCCTGCGACCAGATCGTCTTGCTGAACCAACGTCTAGGCGAGGTGCAGAAACGCTACAAGATGGCAAAACGTGCAAACAACAAATCGTTCCGCTATAACCTTCGACTGAAACTTGCTGTCATTGAAGGAGCACGCAACATGTATTATGATTATGCCTATTGCAAAGCTGACCAGGTTGCCGAACTTCGCCGGGAGCTGTTCAACGAATCCGTGGAAATCGTGCAGGCGTCCGACTCAGATTATTCTTCCGACTCTGAATAATTCTTCAAGTCGTTTTCTTCAAAACGGCCCTTTTAAGAGCCAAACCAATTCAAAAGAAAGTCCATTTTCAAGAATTGTCAATGACCCCAAACCCTCATTTCCCTCATTTCAAATATAAATCCTCCTCCCCCCTCTTTATACAATATTTAACCCATTAACTGCAAGTCGGGGCCTCTCTTACGAAGATCGTATACTATGATTAGTAAAAAAAACTGTTAACGAAGGCCTTTCCGGATGGTAGAAATGCTACTTTTCTGGAAACATGCCCAAAATAGTTCTCAAAAAATAAAAAAAGTTGCAGTCACTTTTCAAAGTTATCATCAAATCAACACTAGAAATATATTTCGGACCTGTCCTTTCACTATCTCTGAACCCCCAAACCCCGGCAAAAGAAAATAATAATAAGGCGAAGCGCTCGCTGCCTATTTTGGACTTCTTTTGACTACTACGACCCGGAAAGAGTTTGTAGTGCTGTTAGACCAAAAAATACAGGAGAATATAGGACTTCTCGACACTCGTATCGAAAGCTTCACATATCCTGGAAAGTGGGAAAATAATTACACGTTTATCCATTAACCACACAACAAAATTATGAACTCCTTCGTATCCAAAGCCTTTGCAAATGACAAATCAAACGCGGCCCCAATTGTGGAACTTGTATTTGATTAGATAGAAAACATCGTAGAAAATGCTGGTTACCGCATCTTCCCACAACGTTTTCTACAGTCTTCTCTCTCAGGGCTGTTAAAAGTCGGGATTGTTTGGGAAAGGGTTGATGTCATTCTAACAGAATCTGTCTATTTAGTGAAACCTACGGTATCTGCTGTTTTCAGTAATACATGAAAGTATGTGTAACTGAAGAACATATCAACTATGAATATTGCTCGGGTAGTTTTTTCCGGTCTTTCCTCGAGTCTGAAATAAATCGTGCTTGAAGAAAAACTATTTCTTCTTTTTCATAAGCAAACATGATATGATACAGCAATCGCCCAAAATTTGCATGTAGAATTTAATATATATATATAAAGCTTAATATTTCACCGGCAAGCAAAGAACAGCAAAATTTAGGATAAAAAAAATCATCAATAAATAACTGTTTGACGGTAGTTTTTATTGGTTTGATACAACTGTGAAAGAAAAGGTTGTTAATCCATTTACATGCCCACGTGGCTAATCGATTGGCAAACCATGATGTTGTTCTAAAGTCGTGTGCGTAATTAGGTAAGTGTCAACTCATTTTGGCACAATGTTTGGGTCTCATAATATGACATTGGCATTTTGAGTGTATTAGTCTTAGACCATGCAAGAATATATATAGCCCGAGCCTACCGTAAAAGTTAATACCAACTAGCTATCCAAATCGATACAACATCAACATGCCTTCAAGAATGAAAGATCTTGACAAACGATTCACTTTAAGTGATACTGAACGACGTTTTAGAAAAGCCTGCGACCAGATCGTCTTGCTGAACCAACGTCTAGGCGAGGTGCAGAAACGCTACAAGATGGCAAAACGTGCAAACAACAAATCGTTCCGCTATAACCTTCGACTGAAACTTGCTGTCATTGAAGGAGCACGCAACATGTATTATGATTATGCCTATTGCAAAGCTGACCAGGTTGCCGAACTTCGCCGGGAGCTGTTCAACGAATCCGTGGAAATCGTGCAGGCGTCCGACTCAGATTATTCTTCCGACTCTGAATAATTATTCAAGTCGTTTTCTTCAAAACGGCCCTTTTAAGAGCCAAACCAATTCAAAAGAAAGTCCATTTTCAAGAATTGTCAATGACCCCAAACCCTCATTTCCCTCATTTCAAATATAAATCCTCCTCCCCCCTCTTTATACAATATTTAACCCATTAACTGCAAGTCGGGGCCTCTCTTACGAAGATCGTATACTATGATTAGTAAAAACAAGAGGGCCATGATGGCCCTGTATCGCTCCACTGGCTAATACGTAAAATCACTACATGCCAAACATTACAATACTTGGCCAATTGGTTTTGAACATAAGACCCCTGAAACAGGACTAAAATTGGTAGCCCTAGTTCATATGGTTAGTAACAAGAAGATTTCTAAAGATTTCACTATATAAGCCCATGTAAAACTTCTGACCCCTCGGGGTGAATCAAATTCCCCCCTAGGGCTATAATTTACGCACTCTTGGTGAAGGGCCTTTAGATATAGCTACATGCGAAATTTGGTAGCCCTACGCTTTATGAATAAGTACAGGGAGATTTCTTAAGTTTTCTCTACATAAGCCCATGTAAAACTTGTGACCCCCGGGGCAGGGCCAATTTTGACCCCAGGGCTATAATTTAAGCACTCTTGGTAGAGACCCACTAGATAAAGCCACATGCAAAATTTGGTAGCCCTAGGCCTTACGGCTAGGTACAGGGAGATTTCTAAAGTTTTCCCTAAATAAGCCCATGTAAAACTTGTGACCCCCGGGGTGGGGTCAAATTTGACCCAAGGGCTATAATTTGGGCACTCTTGGTAGAGGCCCACTAGATAAAGCCACATGCAAAATTTGGTAGCCCTAGGCCCAATGGCTAGGTCAAAGAAGAATTTTAAAGTTCTCCCTATATAAGCCCATGTAAAACTTGTTATATAAGCCCATGTAAAACTTGTTACCCCCGGGCAGGGCCTAATTTGACCCCAGGGCTATAATTTGAACAATCTTGGCAGAGGTCCACTAGATAAAGCTACATGCCAAATTTGGTAGCTCTAGGCCCTATGGCTAGGTAGAAGAGGAATTTTAAAGTTCTCCCTAAATAAGCCCATGTAAAACTTGTGACCCCCGGGGCGGGGCCAATTTTGACCCCAGGGCTATAAATTGAAGAAACTTGGTAGAGGTCCACTAGATAAAGCTACATGCCAAATTTGGTAGCCCTTGGCCTTACGGTTTCAGACAAGAAGATTTTCAAAGATTTTCAAAATTTTTCAGTTTTGTTGCCATGGTAACCAGAGTTTTTGAAGGAATTAAATTCTTTCAAGAAATTCTGAAGAGGACCATGGCAGGATCATTTTTGTGAAGTTTCATCAAAATTGGATGGGTAGTTTCAGAGAAGAAGACGTTTTAAAAAAAAGTTAACGAACGGACGGACGGACGCACGGACGGACGGACGGACGGACGCACGACGGACGCACGACGGACAACAGGCCATGACATAAGCCCGCTGGCCTTCGGCCAGTGGAGCTAAAAACTGTTAACGAAGGCCTTTCCGGATGGTAGAAATGCTACTTTTCTGGAAACATGCCCAAAATAGTTCTCAAAAAATAAAAAAAGTTGCAGTCACTTTTCAAAGTTATCATCAAATCAACACTAGAAATATATTTCGGACCTGTCCTTTCACTATCTCTGAACCCCCAAACCCCGGCAAAAAAAAAATAATAATAAGGCGAAGCGCTCGCTGCCTATTTTGGACTTCTTTTGACTACTACGACCCGGAAAGAGTTTGTAGTGCTGTTAGACCAAAAAATACAGGAGAATATAGGACTTCTCGACACTCGTATCGAAAGCTTCACATATCCTGGAAAGTGGGAAAATAATTACACGTTTATCCATTAACCACACAACAAAATTATGAACTCCTTCGTATCCAAAGCCTTTGCAAATGACAAATCAAACGCGGCCCCAATTGTGGAACTTGTATTTGATTAGATAGAAAACATCGTAGAAAATGCTGGTTACCGCATCTTCCCACAACGTTTTCTACAGTCTTCTCTCTCAGGGCTGTTAAAAGTCGGGATTGTTTGGGAAAGGGTTGATGTCATTCTAACAGAATCTGTCTATTTAGTGAAACCTACGGTATCTGCTGTTTTCAGTAATACATGAAAGTATGTGTAACTGAAGAACATATCAACTATGAATATTGCTCGGGTAGTTTTTTCCGGTCTTTCCTCGAGTCTGAAATAAATCGTGCTTGAAGAAAAACTATTTCTTCTTTTTCATAAGCAAACATGATATGATACAGCAATCGCCCAAAATTTGCATGTAGAATTTAATATATATATATAAAGCTTAATATTTCACCGGCAAGCAAAGAACAGCAAAATTTAGGATAAAAAAAATCATCAATAAATAACTGTTTGACGGTAGTTTTTATTGGTTTGATACAACTGTGAAAGAAAAGGTTGTTAATCCATTTACATGCCCACGTGGCTAATCGATTGGCAAACGAGGATGTTGTTCTAAAGTCGTGTGCGTAATTAGGTAAGTGTCAACTCATTTTGGCACAATGTTTGGGTGTCATAATATGACATTGGCATTTTGAGTGTATTAGTCTTAGACCATGCGAGAATATATATAGCCCGAGCCTACCGTAAAAGTTATTACCAACTAGCTATCCAAATCGATACATCAACATGCCTTCAAGAATGAAAGATCTTGACAAACGATTCACTTTAAGTGATACTGAACGACGTTTTAGAAAAGCCTGCGACCAGATCGTCTTGCTGAACCAACGTCTAGGCGAGGTGCAGAAACGCTACAAGATGGCAAAACGTGCAAACAACAAATCGTTCCGCTATAACCTTCGACTGAAACTTGCTGTCATTGAAGGAGCACGCAACATGTATTATGATTATGCCTATTGCAAAGCTGACCAGGTTGCCGAACTTCGCCGGGAGCTGTTCAACGAATCCGTGGAAATCGTGCAGGCGTCCGACTCAGATTATTCTTCCGACTCTGAATAATTATTCAAGTCGTTTTCTTCAAAACGGCCCTTTTAAGAGCCAAACCAATTCAAAAGAAAGTCCATTTTCAAGAATTGTCAATGACCCCAAACCCTCATTTCCCTCATTTCAAATATAAATCCTCCTCCCCCCTCTTTATACAATATTTAACCCATTAACTGCAAGTCGGGGCCTCTCTTACGAAGATCGTATACTATGATTAGTAAAAAAAACTGTTAACGAAGGCCTTTCCGGATGGTAGAAATGCTACTTTTCTGGAAACATGCCCAAAATAGTTCTCAAAAAATAAAAAAAAGTTGCAGTCACTTTTCAAAGTTATCATCAAATCAACACTAGAAATATATTTCGGACCTGTCCTTTCACTATCTCTGAACCCCCAAACCCCGGCAAAAAAAAATAATAATAAGGCGAAGCGCTCGCTGCCTATTTTGGACTTCTTTTGACTACTACGACCCGGAAAGAGTTTGTAGTGCTGTTAGACCAAAAAATACAGGAGAATATAGGACTTCTCGACACTCGTATCGAAAGCTTCACATATCCTGGAAAGTGGGAAAATAATTACACGTTTATCCATTAACCACACAACAAAATTATGAACTCCTTCGTATCCAAAGCCTTTGCAAATGACAAATCAAACGCGGCCCCAATTGTGGAACTTGTATTTGATTAGATAGAAAACATCGTAGAAAATGCTGGTTACCGCATCTTCCCACAACGTTTTCTACAGTCTTCTCTCTCAGGGCTGTTAAAAGTCGGGATTGTTTGGGAAAGGGTTGATGTCATTCTAACAGAATCTGTCTATTTAGTGAAACCTACGGTATCTGCTGTTTTCAGTAATACATGAAAGTATGTGTAACTGAAGAACATATCAACTATGAATATTGCTCGGGTAGTTTTTTCCGGTCTTTCCTCGAGTCTGAAATAAATCGTGCTTGAAGAAAAACTATTTCTTCTTTTTCATAAGCAAACATGATATGATACAGCAATCGCCCAAAATTTGCATGTAGAATTTAATATATATATATAAAGCTTAATATTTCACCGGCAAGCAAAGAACAGCAAAATTTAGGATAAAAAAAATCATCAATAAATAACTGTTTGACGGTAGTTTTTATTGGTTTGATACAACTGTGAAAGAAAAGGTTGTTAATCCATTTACATGCCCACGTGGCTAATCGATTGGCAAACGAGGATGTTGTTCTAAAGTCGTGTGCGTAATTAGGTAAGTGTCAACTCATTTTGGCACAATGTTTGGGTGTCATAATATGACATTGGCATTTTGAGTGTATTAGTCTTAGACCATGCGAGAATATATATAGCCCGAGCCTACCGTAAAAGTTATTACCAACTAGCTATCCAAATCGATACAACATCAACATGCCTTCAAGAATGAAAGATCTTGACAAACGATTCACTTTAAGTGATACTGAACGACGTTTTAGAAAAGCCTGCGACCAGATCGTCTTGCTGAACCAACGTCTAGGCGAGGTGCAGAAACGCTACAAGATGGCAAAACGTGCAAACAACAAATCGTTCCGCTATAACCTTCGACTGAAACTTGCTGTCATTGAAGGAGCACGCAACATGTATTATGATTATGCCTATTGCAAAGCTGACCAGGTTGCCGAACTTCGCCGGGAGCTGTTCAACGAATCCGTGGAAATCGTGCAGGCGTCCGACTCAGATTATTCTTCCGACTCTGAATAATTCTTCAAGTCGTTTTCTTCAAAACGGCCCTTTTAAGAGCCAAACCAATTCAAAAGAAAGTCCATTTTCAAGAATTGTCAATGACCCCAAACCCTCATTTCCCTCATTTCAAATATAAATCCTCCTCCCCCCTCTTTATACAATATTTAACCCATTAACTGCAAGTCGGGGCCTCTCTTACGAAGATCGTATACTATGATTAGTAAAAAAAACTGTTAACGAAGGCCTTTCCGGATGGTAGAAATGCTACTTTTCTGGAAACATGCCCAAAATAGTTCTCAAAAAATAAAAAAAGTTGCAGTCACTTTTCAAAGTTATCATCAAATCAACACTAGAAATATATTTCGGACCTGTCCTTTCACTATCTCTGAACCCCCAAACCCCGGCAAAAGAAAATAATAATAAGGCGAAGCGCTCGCTGCCTATTTTGGACTTCTTTTGACTACTACGACCCGGAAAGAGTTTGTAGTGCTGTTAGACCAAAAAATACAGGAGAATATAGGACTTCTCGACACTCGTATCGAAAGCTTCACATATCCTGGAAAGTGGGAAAATAATTACACGTTTATCCATTAACCACACAACAAAATTATGAACTCCTTCGTATCCAAAGCCTTTGCAAATGACAAATCAAACGCGGCCCCAATTGTGGAACTTGTATTTGATTAGATAGAAAACATCGTAGAAAATGCTGGTTACCGCATCTTCCCACAACGTTTTCTACAGTCTTCTCTCTCAGGGCTGTTAAAAGTCGGGATTGTTTGGGAAAGGGTTGATGTCATTCTAACAGAATCTGTCTATTTAGTGAAACCTACGGTATCTGCTGTTTTCAGTAATACATGAAAGTATGTGTAACTGAAGAACATATCAACTATGAATATTGCTCGGGTAGTTTTTTCCGGTCTTTCCTCGAGTCTGAAATAAATCGTGCTTGAAGAAAAACTATTTCTTCTTTTTCATAAGCAAACATGATATGATACAGCAATCGCCCAAAATTTGCATGTAGAATTTAATATATATATATAAAGCTTAATATTTCACCGGCAAGCAAAGAACAGCAAAATTTAGGATAAAAAAAATCATCAATAAATAACTGTTTGACGGTAGTTTTTATTGGTTTGATACAACTGTGAAAGAAAAGGTTGTTAATCCATTTACATGCCCACGTGGCTAATCGATTGGCAAACGATGATGTTGTTCTAAAGTCGTGTGCGTAATTAGGTAAGTGTCAACTCATTTTGGCACAATGTTTGGGTCTCATAATATGACATTGGCATTTTGAGTGTATTAGTCTTAGACCATGCGAGAATATATATAGCCCGAGCCTACCGTAAAAGTTATTAGCAACTAGCTATCCAAATCGATACAACATCAACATGCCTTCAAGAACGAAAGCTCTTGACAAACGATTCACTTTAAGTGATACTGAACGACGTTTTAGAAAAGCCTGCGACCAGATCGTCTTGCTGAACCAACGTCTAGGCGAGGTGCAGAAACGCTACAAGATGGCAAAACGTGCAAACAACAGATCGTTCCGCTATAACCTTCGACTGAAACTTGCTGTCATTGAAGGAGCACGCAACATGTATTATGATTATGCCTATTGCAAAGCTGACCAGGTTGCCGAACTTCGCCGGGAGCTGTTCAACGAATCCGTGGAAATCGTGCAGGCGTCCGACTCAGATTATTCTTCCGACTCTGAATAATTCTTCAAGTCGTTTTCTTCAAAACGGCCCTTTTAAGAGCCAAACCAATTCAAAAGAAAGTCCATTTTCAAGAATTGTCAATGACCCCAAACCCTCATTTCCCTCATTTCAAATATAAATCCACCTCCCCCCCTCTTTATACAATATTTAACCCATTAACTGCAAGTCGGGGCCTCTCTTACGAAGATCGTATACTATGATTAGTAAAAAAAACTGTTAACGAAGGCCTTTCCGGATGGTAGAAATGCTACTTTTCTGGAAACATGCCCAAAATAGTTCTCAAAAAATAAAAAAAAAGTTGCAGTCACTTTTCAAAGTTATCATCAAATCAACACTAGAAATATATTTCGGACCTGTCCTTTCACTATCTCTGAACCCCCAAACCCCGGCAAAAAAAAAAAATAATAAGGCGAAGCGCTCGCTGCCTATTTTGGACTTCTTTTGACTACTACGACCCGGAAAGAGTTTGTAGTGCTGTTAGACCAAAAAATACAGGAGAATATAGGACTTCTCGACACTCGTATCGAAAGCTTCACATATCCTGGAAAGTGGGAAAATAATTACACGTTTATCCATTAACCACACAACAAAATTATGAACTCCTTCGTATCCAAAGCCTTTGCAAATGACAAATCAAACGCGGCCCCAATTGTGGAACTTGGATTTGATTAGATAGAAAACATCGTAGAAAAAGGAGAAAATGCTGGTTACCGCATCTTCCCACAACGTTTTCTACAGTCTTCTCTCTCAGGGCTGTTAAAAGTCGGGATTGTTTGGGAAAGGGTTGATGTCATTCTAACAGAATCTGTCTATTTAGTGAAACCTACGGTATCTGCTGTTTTCAGTAATACATGAAAGTATGTGTAACTGAAGAACATATCAACTATGAATATTGCTCGGGTAGTTTTTTCCGGTCTTTCCTCGAGTCTGAAATAAATCGTGCTTGAAGAAAAACTATTTCTTCTTTTTCATAAGCAAACATGATATGATACAGCAATCGCCCAAAATTTGCATGTAGAATTTAATATATATATATAAAGCTTAATATTTCACCGGCAAGCAAAGAACAGCAAAATTTAGGATAAAAAAAATCATCAATAAATAACTGTTTGACGGTAGTTGTTATTGGTTTGATACAAGTATGAAAGAAAAGGTTGTTAATCCATTTACATGCCCACGTGGCTAATCGATTGGCAAACGAGGATGTTGTTCTAAAGTCGTGTGCGTAATTAGGTAAGTGTCAACTCATTTTGGCACAATGTTTGGGTCTCATAATATGACATTGGCATTTTGAGTGTATTAGTCTTAGACCATGCGAGAATATATATAGCCCGAGCCTACCGTAAAAGTTATTACCAACTAGCTATCCAAATCGATACAACATCAACATGCCTTCAAGAATGAAAGATCTTGACAAACGATTCACTTTAAGTGATACTGAACGACGTTTTAGAAAAGCCTGCGACCAGATCGTCTTGCTGAACCAACGTCTAGGCGAGGTGCAGAAACGCTACAAGATGGCAAAACGTGCAAACAACAAATCGTTCCGCTATAACCTTCGACTGAAACTTGCTGTCATTGAAGGAGCACGCAACATGTATTATGATTATGCCTATTGCAAAGCTGACCAGGTTGCCGAACTTCGCCGGGAGCTGTTCAACGAATCCGTGGAAATCGTGCAGGCGTCCGACTCAGATTATTCTTCCGACTCTGAATAATTCTTCAAGTCGTTTTCTTCAAAACGGCCCTTTTAAGAGCCAAACCAATTCAAAAGAAAGTCCATTTTCAAGAATTGTCAATGACCCCAAACCCTCATTTCCCTCATTTCAAATATAAATCCTCCTCCCCCCTCTTTATACAATATTTAACCCATTAACTGCAAGTCGGGGCCTCTCTTACGAAGATCGTATACTATGATTAGTAAAAAAAACTGTTAACGAAGGCCTTTCCGGATGGTAGAAATGCTACTTTTCTGGAAACATGCCCAAAATAGTTCTCAAAAAATAAAAAAAGTTGCAGTCACTTTTCAAAGTTATCATCAAATCAACACTAGAAATATATTTCGGACCTGTCCTTTCACTATCTCTGAACCCCCAAACCCCGGCAAAAGAAAATAATAATAAGGCGAAGCGCTCGCTGCCTATTTTGGACTTCTTTTGACTACTACGACCCGGAAAGAGTTTGTAGTGCTGTTAGACCAAAAAATACAGGAGAATATAGGACTTCTCGACACTCGTATCGAAAGCTTCACATATCCTGGAAAGTGGGAAAATAATTACACGTTTATCCATTAACCACACAACAAAATTATGAACTCCTTCGTATCCAAAGCCTTTGCAAATGACAAATCAAACGCGGCCCCAATTGTGGAACTTGTATTTGATTAGATAGAAAACATCGTAGAAAATGCTGGTTACCGCATCTTCCCACAACGTTTTCTACAGTCTTCTCTCTCAGGGCTGTTAAAAGTCGGGATTGTTTGGGAAAGGGTTGATGTCATTCTAACAGAATCTGTCTATTTAGTGAAACCTACGGTATCTGCTGTTTTCAGTAATACATGAAAGTATGTGTAACTGAAGAACATATCAACTATGAATATTGCTCGGGTAGTTTTTTCCGGTCTTTCCTCGAGTCTGAAATAAATCGTGCTTGAAGAAAAACTATTTCTTCTTTTTCATAAGCAAACATGATATGATACAGCAATCGCCCAAAATTTGCATGTAGAATTTAATATATATATATAAAGCTTAATATTTCACCGGCAAGCAAAGAACTGCAAAATTTAGGATAAAAAAAAATCATCAATAAATAACTGTTTGACGGTAGTTTTTATTGGTTTGATACAACTGTGAAAGAAAAGGTTGTTAATCCATTTACATGCCCACGTGGCTAATCGATTGGCAAACGAGGATGTTGTTCTAAAGTCGTGTGCGTAATTAGCTAAGTGTCAACTCATTTTGGCACAATGTTTAGGTGTCATAATATGACATTGGCATTTTGAGTGTATTAGTCTTAGACCATGCGAGAATATATATAGCCCGAGCCTACCGTAAAAGTTATTACCAACTAGCTATCCAAATCGATACAACATCAACATGCCTTCAAGAATGAAAGCTCTTGACAAACGATTCACTTTAAGTGATACTGAACGACGTTTTAGAAAAGCCTGCGACCAGATCGTCTTGCTGAACCAACGTCTAGGCGAGGTGCAGAAACGCTACAAGATGGCAAAACGTGCAAACAACAGATCGTTCCGCTATAACCTTCGACTGAAACTTGCTGTCATTGAAGGAGCACGCAACATGTATTATGATTATGCCTATTGCAAAGCTGACCAGGTTGCCGAACTTCGCCGGGAGCTGTTCAACGAATCCGTGGAAATCGTGCAGGCGTCCGACTCAGATTATTCTTCCGACTCTGAATAATTATTCAAGTCGTTTTCTTCAAAACGGCCCTTTTAAGAGCCAAACCAATTCAAAAGAAAGTCCATTTTCAAGAATTGTCAATGACCCCAAACCCTCATTTCCCTCATTTCAAATATAAATCCTCCTCCCCCCTCTTTATACAATATTTAACCCATTAACTGCAATTCGGGGCCTCTCTTACGAAGATCGTATACTATGATTAGTAAAAAAAACTGTTAACGAAGGCCTTTCCGGATGGTAGAAATGCTACTTTTCTGGAAACATGCCCAAAATAGTTCTCAAAAAATAAAAAAAAGTTGCAGTCACTTTTCAAAGTTATCATCAAATCAACACTAGAAATATATTTCGGACCTGTCCTTTCACTATCTCTGAACCCCCAAACCCCGGCAAAAAAAAATAATAATAAGGCGAAGCGCTCGCTGCCTATTTTGGACTTCTTTTGACTACTACGACCCGGAAAGAGTTTGTAGTGCTGTTAGACCAAAAAATACAGGAGAATATAGGACTTCTCGACACTCGTATCGAAAGCTTCACATATCCTGGAAAGTGGGAAAATAATTACACGTTTATCCATTAACCACACAACAAAATTATGAACTCCTTCGTATCCAAAGCCTTTGCAAATGACAAATCAAACGCGGCCCCAATTGTGGAACTTGTATTTGATTAGATAGAAAACATCGTAGAAAAAGGAGAAAATGCTGGTTACCGCATCTTCCCACAACGTTTTCTACAGTCTTCTCTCTCAGGGCTGTTAAAAGTCGGGATTGTTTGGGAAAGGGTTGATGTCATTCTAACAGAATCTGTCTATTTAGTGAAACCTACGGTATCTGCTGTTTTCAGTAATACATGAAAGTATGTGTAACTGAAGAACATATCAACTATGAATATTGCTCGGGTAGTTTTTTCCGGTCTTTCCTCGAGTCTGAAATAAATCGTGCTTGAAGAAAAACTATTTCTTCTTTTTCATAAGCAAACATGATATGATACAGCAATCGCCCAAAATTTGCATGTAGAATTTAATATATATATATAAAGCTTAATATTTCACCGGCAAGCAAAGAACAGCAAAATTTAGGATAAAAAAAATCATCAATAAATAACTGTTTGACGGTAGTTTTTATTGGTTTGATACAACTGTGAAAGAAAAGGTTGTTAATCCATTTACATGCCCACGTGGCTAATCGATTGGCAAACGAGGATGTTGTTCTAAAGTCGTGTGCGTAATTAGGTAAGTGTCAACTCATTTTGGCACAATGTTTGGGTCTCATAATATGACATTGGCATTTTGAGTGTATTAGTCTTAGACCATGCGAGAATATATATAGCCCGAGCCTACCGTAAAAGTTATTAGCAACTAGCTATCCAAATCGATACAACATCAACATGCCTTCAAGAATGAAAGATCTTGACAAACGATTCACTTTAAGTGATACTGAACGACGTTTTAGAAAAGCCTGCGACCAGATCGTCTTGCTGAACCAACGTCTAGGCGAGGTGCAGAAACGCTACAAGATGGCAAAACGTGCAAACAACAAATCGTTCCGCTATAACCTTCGACTGAAACTTGCTGTCATTGAAGGAGCACGCAACATGTATTATGATTATGCCTATTGCAAAGCTGACCAGGTTGCCGAACTTCGCCGGGAGCTGTTCAACGAATCCGTGGAAATCGTGCAGGCGTCCGACTCAGATTATTCTTCCGACTCTGAATAATTCTTCAAGTCGTTTTCTTCAAAACGGCCCTTTTAAGAGCCAAACCAATTCAAAAGAAAGTCCATTTTCAAGAATTGTCAATGACCCCAAACCCTCATTTCCCTCATTTCAAATATAAATCCTCCTCCCCCCCTCTTTATACAATATTTAACCCATTAACTGCAAGTCGGGGCCTCTCTTACGAAGATCGTATACTATGATTAGTAAAAACAAGAGGGCCATGATGGCCCTGTATCGCTCCACTGGCTAATACGTAAAATCACTACATGCCAAACATTACAATACTTGGCCAATTGGTTTTGAACATAAGACCCCTGAAACAGGACTAAAATTGGTAGCCCTAGTTCATATGGTTAGTAACAAGAAGATTTCTAAAGATTTCACTATATAAGCCCATGTAAAACTTCTGACCCCTCGGGGTGAATCAAATTCCCCCCTAGGGCTATAATTTACGCACTCTTGGTGAAGGGCCTTTAGATATAGCTACATGCGAAATTTGGTAGCCCTACGCTTTATGAATAAGTACAGGGAGATTTCTTAAGTTTTCTCTACATAAGCCCATGTAAAACTTGTGACCCCCGGGGCAGGGCCAATTTTGACCCCAGGGCTATAATTTAAGCACTCTTGGTAGAGACCCACTAGATAAAGCCACATGCAAAATTTGGTAGCCCTAGGCCTTACGGCTAGGTACAGGGAGATTTCTAAAGTTTTCCCTAAATAAGCCCATGTAAAACTTGTGACCCCCGGGGTGGGGTCAAATTTGACCCAAGGGCTATAATTTGGGCACTCTTGGTAGAGGCCCACTAGATAAAGCCACATGCAAAATTTGGTAGCCCTAGGCCCAATGGCTAGGTCAAAGAAGAATTTTAAAGTTCTCCCTATATAAGCCCATGTAAAACTTGTTATATAAGCCCATGTAAAACTTGTTACCCCCGGGCAGGGCCTAATTTGACCCCAGGGCTATAATTTGAACAATCTTGGCAGAGGCCCACTAGATAAAGCTACATGCCAAATTTGGTAGCTCTAGGCCCTATGGCTAGGTAGAAGAGGAATTTTAAAGTTCTCCCTAAATAAGCCCATGTAAAACTTGTGACCCCCGGGGCGGGGCCAATTTTGACCCCAGGGCTATAAATTGAAGAAACTTGGTAGAGGTCCACTAGATAAAGCTACATGCCAAATTTGGTAGCCCTTGGCCTTACGGTTTCAGACAAGAAGATTTTCAAAGATTTTCAAAATTTTTCAGTTTTGTTGCCATGGTAACCAGAGTTTTTGAAGGAATTAAATTCTTTCAAGAAATTCTGAAGAGGACCATGGCAGGATCATTTTTGTGAAGTTTCATCAAAATTGGATGGGTAGTTTCAGAGAAGAAGACGTTTTAAAAAAAAGTTAACGCACGGACGGACGGACGCACGGACGGACGGACGGACGGACGGACGGACGCACGACGGACAACAGGCCATGACATAAGCCCGCTGGCCTTCGGCCATTGGAGCTAAAAACTGTTAACGAAGGCCTTTCCGGATGGTAGAAATGCTACTTTTCTGGAAACATGCCCAAAATAGTTCTCAAAAAATAAAAAAAGTTGCAGTCACTTTTCAAAGTTATCATCAAATCAACACTAGAAATATATTTCGGACCTGTCCTTTCACTATCTCTGAACCCCCAAACCCCGGCAAAAAAAAATAATAATAAGGCGAAGCGCTCGCTGCCTATTTTGGACTTCTTTTGACTACTACGACCCGGAAAGAGTTTGTAGTGCTGTTAGACCAAAAAATACAGGAGAATATAGGACTTCTCGACACTCGTATCGAAAGCTTCACATATCCTGGAAAGTGGGAAAATAATTACACGTTTATCCATTAACCACACAACAAAATTATGAACTCCTTCGTATCCAAAGCCTTTGCAAATGACAAATCAAACGCGGCCCCAATTGTGGAACTTGTATTTGATTAGATAGAAAACATCGTAGAAAATGCTGGTTACCGCATCTTCCCACAACGTTTTCTACAGTCTTCTCTCTCAGGGCTGTTAAAAGTCGGGATTGTTTGGGAAAGGGTTGATGTCATTCTAACAGAATCTGTCTATTTAGTGAAACCTACGGTATCTGCTGTTTTCAGTAATACATGAAAGTATGTGTAACTGAAGAACATATCAACTATGAATATTGCTCGGGTAGTTTTTTCCGGTCTTTCCTCGAGTCTGAAATAAATCGTGCTTGAAGAAAAACTATTTCTTCTTTTTCATAAGCAAACATGATATGATACAGCAATCGCCCAAAATTTGCATGTAGAATTTAATATATATATATAAAGCTTAATATTTCACCGGCAAGCAAAGAACTGCAAAATTTAGGATAAAAAAAATCATCAATAAATAACTGTTTGACGGTAGTTTTTATTGGTTTGATACAACTGTGAAAGACAAGGTTGTTAATCCATTTACATGCCCACGTGGCTAATCGATTGGCAAACGAGGATGTTGTTCTAAAGTCGTGTGCGTAATTAGCTAAGTGTCAACTCATTTTGGCACAATGTTTAGGTGTCATAATATGACATTGGCATTTTGAGTGTATTAGTCTTAGACCATGCGAGAATATATATAGCCCGAGCCTACCGTAAAAGTTATTACCAACTAGCTATCCAAATCGATACAACATCAACATGCCTTCAAGAATGAAAGCTCTTGACAAACGATTCACTTTAAGTGATACTGAACGACGTTTTAGAAAAGCCTGCGACCAGATCGTCTTGCTGAACCAACGTCTAGGCGAGGTGCAGAAACGCTACAAGATGGCAAAACGTGCAAACAACAGATCGTTCCGCTATAACCTTCGACTGAAACTTGCTGTCATTGAAGGAGCACGCAACATGTATTATGATTATGCCTATTGCAAAGCTGACCAGGTTGCCGAACTTCGCCGGGAGCTGTTCAACGAATCCGTGGAAATCGTGCAGGCGTCCGACTCAGATTATTCTTCCGACTCTGAATAATTCTTCAAGTCGTTTTCTTCAAAACGGCCCTTTTAAGAGCCAAACCAATTCAAAAGAAAGTCCATTTTCAAGAATTGTCAATGACCCCAAACCCTCATTTCCCTCATTTCAAATATAAATCCACCTCCCCCCCTCTTTATACAATATTTAACCCATTAACTGCAAGTCGGGGCCTCTCTTACGAAGATCGTATACTATGATTAGTAAAAAAAACTGTTAACGAAGGCCTTTCCGGATGGTAGAAATGCTACTTTTCTGGAAACATGCCCAAAATAGTTCTCAAAAAATAAAAAAAAGTTGCAGTCACTTTTCAAAGTTATCATCAAATCAACACTAGAAATATATTTCGGACCTGTCCTTTCACTATCTCTGAACCCCCAAACCCCGGCAAAAAAAAATAATAATAAGGCGAAGCGCTCGCTGCCTATTTTGGACTTCTTTTGACTACTACGACCCGGAAAGAGTTTGTAGTGCTGTTAGACCAAAAAATACAGGAGAATATAGGACTTCTCGACACTCGTATCGAAAGCTTCACATATCCTGGAAAGTGGGAAAATAATTACACGTTTATCCATTAACCACACAACAAAATTATGAACTCCTTCGTATCCAAAGCCTTTGCAAATGACAAATCAAACGCGGCCCCAATTGTGGAACTTGTATTTGATTAGATAGAAAACATCGTAGAAAAAGGAGAAAATGCTGGTTACCGCATCTTCCCACAACGTTTTCTACAGTCTTCTCTCTCAGGGCTGTTAAAAGTCGGGATTGTTTGGGAAAGGGTTGATGTCATTCTAACAGAATCTGTCTATTTAGTGAAACCTACGGTATCTGCTGTTTTCAGTAATACATGAAAGTATGTGTAACTGAAGAACATATCAACTATGAATATTGCTCGGGTAGTTTTTTCCGGTCTTTCCTCGAGTCTGAAATAAATCGTGCTTGAAGAAAAACTATTTCTTCTTTTTCATAAGCAAACATGATATGATACAGCAATCGCCCAAAATTTGCATGTAGAATTTAATATATATATATAAAGCTTAATATTTCACCGGCAAGCAAAGAACAGCAAAATTTAGGATAAAAAAAATCATCAATAAATAACTGTTTGACGGTAGTTTTTATTGGTTTGATACAAGTATGAAAGAAAAGGTTGTTAATCCATTTACATGCCCACGTGGCTAATCGATTGGCAAACGAGGATGTTGTTCTAAAGTCGTGTGCGTAATTAGGTAAGTGTCAACTCATTTTGGCACAATGTTTGGGTCTCATAATATGACATTGGCATTTTGAGTGTATTAGTCTTAGACCATGCGAGAATATATATAGCCCGAGCCTACCGTAAAAGTTATTACCAACTAGCTATCCAAATCGATACAACATCAACATGCCTTCAAGAATGAAAGATCTTGACAAACGATTCACTTTAAGTGATACTGAACGACGTTTTAGAAAAGCCTGCGACCAGATCGTCTTGCTGAACCAACGTCTAGGCGAGGTGCAGAAACGCTACAAGATGGCAAAACGTGCAAACAACAAATCGTTCCGCTATAACCTTCGACTGAAACTTGCTGTCATTGAAGGAGCACGCAACATGTATTATGATTATGCCTATTGCAAAGCTGACCAGGTTGCCGAACTTCGCCGGGAGCTGTTCAACGAATCCGTGGAAATCGTGCAGGCGTCCGACTCAGATTATTCTTCCGACTCTGAATAATTCTTCAAGTCGTTTTCTTCAAAACGGCCCTTTTAAGAGCCAAACCAATTCAAAAGAAAGTCCATTTTCAAGAATTGTCAATGACCCCAAACCCTCATTTCCCTCATTTCAAATATAAATCCTCCTCCCCCCTCTTTATACAATATTTAACCCATTAACTGCAAGTCGGGGCCTCTCTTACGAAGATCGTATACTATGATTAGTAAAAAAAACTGTTAACGAAGGCCTTTCCGGATGGTAGAAATGCTACTTTTCTGGAAACATGCCCAAAATAGTTCTCAAAAAATAAAAAAAGTTGCAGTCACTTTTCAAAGTTATCATCAAATCAACACTAGAAATATATTTCGGACCTGTCCTTTCACTATCTCTGAACCCCCAAACCCCGGCAAAAGAAAATAATAATAAGGCGAAGCGCTCGCTGCCTATTTTGGACTTCTTTTGACTACTACGACCCGGAAAGAGTTTGTAGTGCTGTTAGACCAAAAAATACAGGAGAATATAGGACTTCTCGACACTCGTATCGAAAGCTTCACATATCCTGGAAAGTGGGAAAATAATTACACGTTTATCCATTAACCACACAACAAAATTATGAACTCCTTCGTATCCAAAGCCTTTGCAAATGACAAATCAAACGCGGCCCCAATTGTGGAACTTGTATTTGATTAGATAGAAAACATCGTAGAAAATGCTGGTTACCGCATCTTCCCACAACGTTTTCTACAGTCTTCTCTCTCAGGGCTGTTAAAAGTCGGGATTGTTTGGGAAAGGGTTGATGTCATTCTAACAGAATCTGTCTATTTAGTGAAACCTACGGTATCTGCTGTTTTCAGTAATACATGAAAGTATGTGTAACTGAAGAACATATCAACTATGAATATTGCTCGGGTAGTTTTTTCCGGTCTTTCCTCGAGTCTGAAATAAATCGTGCTTGAAGAAAAACTATTTCTTCTTTTTCATAAGCAAACATGATATGATACAGCAATCGCCCAAAATTTGCATGTAGAATTTAATATATATATATAAAGCTTAATATTTCACCGGCAAGCAAAGAACTGCAAAATTTAGGATAAAAAAAATCATCAATAAATAACTGTTTGACGGTAGTTTTTATTGGTTTGATACAACTGTGAAAGAAAAGGTTGTTAATCCATTTACATGCCCACGTGGCTAATCGATTGGCAAACGAGGATGTTGTTCTAAAGTCGTGTGCGTAATTAGCTAAGTGTCAACTCATTTTGGCACAATGTTTAGGTGTCATAATATGACATTGGCATTTTGAGTGTATTAGTCTTAGACCATGCGAGAATATATATAGCCCGAGCCTACCGTAAAAGTTATTACCAACTAGCTATCCAAATCGATACAACATCAACATGCCTTCAAGAATGAAAGCTCTTGACAAACGATTCACTTTAAGTGATACTGAACGACGTTTTAGAAAAGCCTGCGACCAGATCGTCTTGCTGAACCAACGTCTAGGCGAGGTGCAGAAACGCTACAAGATGGCAAAACGTGCAAACAACAGATCGTTCCGCTATAACCTTCGACTGAAACTTGCTGTCATTGAAGGAGCACGCAACATGTATTATGATTATGCCTATTGCAAAGCTGACCAGGTTGCCGAACTTCGCCGGGAGCTGTTCAACGAATCCGTGGAAATCGTGCAGGCGTCCGACTCAGATTATTCTTCCGACTCTGAATAATTATTCAAGTCGTTTTCTTCAAAACGGCCCTTTTAAGAGCCAAACCAATTCAAAAGAAAGTCCATTTTCAAGAATTGTCAATGACCCCAAACCCTCATTTCCCTCATTTCAAATATAAATCCTCCTCCCCCCTCTTTATACAATATTTAACCCATTAACTGCAAGTCGGGGCCTCTCTTACGAAGATCGTATACTATGATTAGTAAAAAAAACTGTTAACGAAGGCCTTTCCGGATGGTAGAAATGCTACTTTTCTGGAAACATGCCCAAAATAGTTCTCAAAAAATAAAAAAAAGTTGCAGTCACTTTTCAAAGTTATCATCAAATCAACACTAGAAATATATTTCGGACCTGTCCTTTCACTATCTCTGAACCCCCAAACCCCGGCAAAAAAAAATAATAATAAGGCGAAGCGCTCGCTGCCTATTTTGGACTTCTTTTGACTACTACGACCCGGAAAGAGTTTGTAGTGCTGTTAGACCAAAAAATACAGGAGAATATAGGACTTCTCGACACTCGTATCGAAAGCTTCACATATCCTGGAAAGTGGGAAAATAATTACACGTTTATCCATTAACCACACAACAAAATTATGAACTCCTTCGTATCCAAAGCCTTTGCAAATGACAAATCAAACGCGGCCCCAATTGTGGAACTTGTATTTGATTAGATAGAAAACATCGTAGAAAAAGGAGAAAATGCTGGTTACCGCATCTTCCCACAACGTTTTCTACAGTCTTCTCTCTCAGGGCTGTTAAAAGTCGGGATTGTTTGGGAAAGGGTTGATGTCATTCTAACAGAATCTGTCTATTTAGTGAAACCTACGGTATCTGCTGTTTTCAGTAATACATGAAAGTATGTGTAACTGAAGAACATATCAACTATGAATATTGCTCGGGTAGTTTTTTCCGGTCTTTCCTCGAGTCTGAAATAAATCGTGCTTGAAGAAAAACTATTTCTTCTTTTTCATAAGCAAACATGATATGATACAGCAATCGCCCAAAATTTGCATGTAGAATTTAATATATATATATAAAGCTTAATATTTCACCGGCAAGCAAAGAACAGCAAAATTTAGGATAAAAAAAATCATCAATAAATAACTGTTTGACGGTAGTTTTTATTGGTTTGATACAACTGTGAAAGAAAAGGTTGTTAATCCATTTACATGCCCACGTGGCTAATCGATTGGCAAACGAGGATGTTGTTCTAAAGTCGTGTGCGTAATTAGGTAAGTGTCAACTCATTTTGGCACAATGTTTGGGTCTCATAATATGACATTGGCATTTTGAGTGTATTAGTCTTAGACCATGCGAGAATATATATAGCCCGAGCCTACCGTAAAAGTTATTAGCAACTAGCTATCCAAATCGATACAACATCAACATGCCTTCAAGAATGAAAGATCTTGACAAACGATTCACTTTAAGTGATACTGAACGACGTTTTAGAAAAGCCTGCGACCAGATCGTCTTGCTGAACCAACGTCTAGGCGAGGTGCAGAAACGCTACAAGATGGCAAAACGTGCAAACAACAAATCGTTCCGCTATAACCTTCGACTGAAACTTGCTGTCATTGAAGGAGCACGCAACATGTATTATGATTATGCCTATTGCAAAGCTGACCAGGTTGCCGAACTTCGCCGGGAGCTGTTCAACGAATCCGTGGAAATCGTGCAGGCGTCCGACTCAGATTATTCTTCCGACTCTGAATAATTCTTCAAGTCGTTTTCTTCAAAACGGCCCTTTTAAGAGCCAAACCAATTCAAAAGAAAGTCCATTTTCAAGAATTGTCAATGACCCCAAACCCTCATTTCCCTCATTTCAAATATAAATCCTCCTCCCCCCTCTTTATACAATATTTAACCCATTAACTGCAAGTCGGGGCCTCTCTTACGAAGATCGTATACTATGATTAGTAAAAAAAACTGTTAACGAAGGCCTTTCCGGATGGTAGAAATGCTACTTTTCTGGAAACATGCCCAAAATAGTTCTCAAAAAATAAAAAAAGTTGCAGTCACTTTTCAAAGTTATCATCAAATCAACACTAGAAATATATTTCGGACCTGTCCTTTCACTATCTCTGAACCCCCAAACCCCGGCAAAAGAAAATAATAATAAGGCGAAGCGCTCGCTGCCTATTTTGGACTTCTTTTGACTACTACGACCCGGAAAGAGTTTGTAGTGCTGTTAGACCAAAAAATACAGGAGAATATAGGACTTCTCGACACTCGTATCGAAAGCTTCACATATCCTGGAAAGTGGGAAAATAATTACACGTTTATCCATTAACCACACAACAAAATTATGAACTCCTTCGTATCCAAAGCCTTTGCAAATGACAAATCAAACGCGGCCCCAATTGTGGAACTTGTATTTGATTAGATAGAAAACATCGTAGAAAATGCTGGTTACCGCATCTTCCCACAACGTTTTCTACAGTCTTCTCTCTCAGGGCTGTTAAAAGTCGGGATTGTTTGGGAAAGGGTTGATGTCATTCTAACAGAATCTGTCTATTTAGTGAAACCTACGGTATCTGCTGTTTTCAGTAATACATGAAAGTATGTGTAACTGAAGAACATATCAACTATGAATATTGCTCGGGTAGTTTTTTCCGGTCTTTCCTCGAGTCTGAAATAAATCGTGCTTGAAGAAAAACTATTTCTTCTTTTTCATAAGCAAACATGATATGATACAGCAATCGCCCAAAATTTGCATGTAGAATTTAATATATATATATAAAGCTTAATATTTCACCGGCAAGCAAAGAACAGCAAAATTTAGGATAAAAAAAATCATCAATAAATAACTGTTTGACGGTAGTTTTTATTGGTTTGATACAACTGTGAAAGAAAAGGTTGTTAATCCATTTACATGCCCACGTGGCTAATCGATTGGCAAACGAGGATGTTGTTCTAAAGTCGTGTGCGTAATTAGGTAAGTGTCAACTCATTTTGGCACAATGTTTGGGTCTCATAATATGACATTGGCATTTTGAGTGTATTAGTCTTAGACCATGCGAGAATATATATAGCCCGAGCCTACCGTAAAAGTTATTAGCAACTAGCTATCCAAATCGATACAACATCAACATGCCTTCAAGAATGAAAGATCTTGACAAACGATTCACTTTAAGTGATACTGAACGACGTTTTAGAAAAGCCTGCGACCAGATCGTCTTGCTGAACCAACGTCTAGGCGAGGTGCAGAAACGCTACAAGATGGCAAAACGTGCAAACAACAGATCGTTCCGCTATAACCTTCGACTGAAACTTGCTGTCATTGAAGGAGCACGCAACATGTATTATGATTATGCCTATTGCAAAGCTGACCAGGTTGCCGAACTTCGCCGGGAGCTGTTCAACGAATCCGTGGAAATCGTGCAGGCGTCCGACTCAGATTATTCTTCCGACTCTGAATAATTCTTCAAGTCGTTTTCTTCAAAACGGCCCTTTTAAGAGCCAAACCAATTCAAAAGAAAGTCCATTTTCAAGAATTGTCAATGACCCCAAACCCTCATTTCCCTCATTTCAAATATAAATCCTCCTCCCCCCCACTTTATACAATATTTAACCCATTAACTGCAAGTCGGGGCCTCTCTTACGAAGATCGTATACTATGATTAGTAAAAACAAGAGGGCCATGATGGCCCTGTATCGCTCCACTGGCTAATACGTAAAATCACTACATGCCAAACATTACAATACTTGGCCAATTGGTTTTGAACATAAGACCCCTGAAACAGGACTAAAATTGGTAGCCCTAGTTCATATGGTTAGTAACAAGAAGATTTCTAAAGATTTCACTATATAAGCCCATGTAAAACTTCTGACCCCTCGGGGTGAATCAAATTCCCCCCTAGGGCTATAATTTACGCACTCTTGGTGAAGGGCCTTTAGATATAGCTACATGCGAAATTTGGTAGCCCTACGCTTTATGAATAAGTACAGGGAGATTTCTTAAGTTTTCTCTACATAAGCCCATGTAAAACTTGTGACCCCCGGGGCAGGGCCAATTTTGACCCCAGGGCTATAATTTAAGCACTCTTGGTAGAGACCCACTAGATAAAGCCACATGCAAAATTTGGTAGCCCTAGGCCTTACGGCTAGGTACAGGGAGATTTCTAAAGTTTTCCCTAAATAAGCCCATGTAAAACTTGTGACCCCCGGGGTGGGGTCAAATTTGACCCAAGGGCTATAATTTGGGCACTCTTGGTAGAGGCCCACTAGATAAAGCCACATGCAAAATTTGGTAGCCCTAGGCCCAATGGCTAGGTCAAAGAAGAATTTTAAAGTTCTCCCTATATAAGCCCATGTAAAACTTGTTATATAAGCCCATGTAAAACTTGTTACCCCCGGGCAGGGCCTAATTTGACCCCAGGGCTATAATTTGAACAATCTTGGCAGAGGTCCACTAGATAAAGCTACATGCCAAATTTGGTAGCTCTAGGCCCTATGGCTAGGTAGAAGAGGAATTTTAAAGTTCTCCCTAAATAAGCCCATGTAAAACTTGTGACCCCCGGGGCGGGGCCAATTTTGACCCCAGGGCTATAAATTGAAGAAACTTGGTAGAGGTCCACTAGATAAAGCTACATGCCAAATTTGGTAGCCCTTGGCCTTACGGTTTCAGACAAGAAGATTTTCAAAGATTTTCAAAATTTTTCAGTTTTGTTGCCATGGTAACCAGAGTTTTTGAAGGAATTAAATTCTTTCAAGAAATTCTGAAGAGGACCATGGCAGGATCATTTTTGTGAAGTTTCATCAAAATTGGATGGGTAGTTTCAGAGAAGAAGACGTTTTAAAAAAAAGTTAACGCACGGACGGACGGACGCACGGACGGACGGACGGACGGACGGACGCACGACGGACAACAGGCCATGACATAAGCCCGCTGGCCTTCGGCCATTGGAGCTAAAAACTGTTAACGAAGGCCTTTCCGGATGGTAGAAATGCTACTTTTCTGGAAACATGCCCAAAATAGTTCTCAAAAAATAAAAAAAGTTGCAGTCACTTTTCAAAGTTATCATCAAATCAACACTAGAAATATATTTCGGACCTGTCCTTTCACTATCTCTGAACCCCCAAACCCCGGCAAAAAAAAATAATAATAAGGCGAAGCGCTCGCTGCCTATTTTGGACTTCTTTTGACTACTACGACCCGGAAAGAGTTTGTAGTGCTGTTAGACCAAAAAATACAGGAGAATATAGGACTTCTCGACACTCGTATCGAAAGCTTCACATATCCTGGAAAGTGGGAAAATAATTACACGTTTATCCATTAACCACACAACAAAATTATGAACTCCTTCGTATCCAAAGCCTTTGCAAATGACAAATCAAACGCGGCCCCAATTGTGGAACTTGTATTTGATTAGATAGAAAACATCGTAGAAAATGCTGGTTACCGCATCTTCCCACAACGTTTTCTACAGTCTTCTCTCTCAGGGCTGTTAAAAGTCGGGATTGTTTGGGAAAGGGTTGATGTCATTCTAACAGAATCTGTCTATTTAGTGAAACCTACGGTATCTGCTGTTTTCAGTAATACATGAAAGTATGTGTAACTGAAGAACATATCAACTATGAATATTGCTCGGGTAGTTTTTTCCGGTCTTTCCTCGAGTCTGAAATAAATCGTGCTTGAAGAAAAACTATTTCTTCTTTTTCATAAGCAAACATGATATGATACAGCAATCGCCCAAAATTTGCATGTAGAATTTAATATATATATATAAAGCTTAATATTTCACCGGCAAGCAAAGAACAGCAAAATTTAGGATAAAAAAAATCATCAATAAATAACTGTTTGACGGTAGTTTTTATTGGTTTGATACAACTGTGAAAGAAAAGGTTGTTAATCCATTTACATGCCCACGTGGCTAATCGATTGGCAAACGAGGATGTTGTTCTAAAGTCGTGTGCGTAATTAGGTAAGTGTCAACTCATTTTGGCACAATCTTTGGGTCTCATAATATGACATTGGCATTTTGAGTGTATTAGTCTTAGACCATGCGAGAATATATATAGCCCGAGCCTACCGTAAAAGTTATTAGCAACTAGCTATCCAAATCGATACAACATCAACATGCCTTCAAGAATGAAAGATCTTGACAAACGATTCACTTTAAGTGATACTGAACGACGTTTTAGAAAAGCCTGCGACCAGATCGTCTTGCTGAACCAACGTCTAGGCGAGGTGCAGAAACGCTACAAGATGGCAAAACGTGCAAACAACAAATCGTTCCGCTATAACCTTCGACTGAAACTTGCTGTCATTGAAGGAGCACGCAACATGTATTATGATTATGCCTATTGCAAAGCTGACCAGGTTGCCGAACTTCGCCGGGAGCTGTTCAACGAATCCGTGGAAATCGTGCAGGCGTCCGACTCAGATTATTCTTCCGACTCTGAATAATTATTCAAGTCGTTTTCTTCAAAACGGCCCTTTTAAGAGCCAAACCAATTCAAAAGAAAGTCTATTTTCAAGAATTGTCAATGACCCCAAACCCTCATTTCCCTCATTTCAAATATAAATCCTCCTCCCCCCTCTTTATACAATATTTAACCCATTAACTGCAAGTCGGGGCCTCTCTTACGAAGATCGTATACTATGATTAGTAAAAAAAACTGTTAACGAAGGCCTTTCCGGATGGTAGAAATGCTACTTTTCTGGAAACATGCCCAAAATAGTTCTCAAAAAATAAAAAAAGTTGCAGTCACTTTTCAAAGATATCATCAAATCAACACTAGAAATATATTTCGGACCTGTCCTTTCACTATCTCTGAACCCCCAAACCCCAGCAAAAAAGAAAACAATAATAATAAGGCGAAGCGCTCGCTGCCTATTTTGGACTTCTTTTGACTACTACGACCCGGAAAGAGTTTGTAGTGCTGTTAGACCAAAAAATACAGGAGAATATAGGACTTCTCGACACTCGTATCGAAAGCTTCACATATCCTGGAAAGTGGGAAAATAATTACACGTTTATCCATTAACCACACAACAAAATTATGAACTCCTTCGTGCTTGAAGAAAAACTATTTCTTCTTTTTCATAAGCAAACATGATATGATACAGCAATCGCCCAAAATTTGCATGTAGAATTTAATATATATATATAAAGATTAATATTTCACCGGCAAACAAAGAACAGCAAAATTTAGGATAAAAAAAATCATCAATAAATAACTGTTTGACGGTAGTTTTTATTGGTTTGATACAACTGTGAAAGAAAAGGTTGTTAATCCATTTACATGCCCTCGTGGCTAATGGATTAGCAAACGAGGATGCTGTTCTAAAGTCGTGTGCGTAATTAGCTAAGTGTCAACTCATTTTGGCACAATGTTTAGGTGTCATAATATGACATTGGCATTTTGAGTGTATTAGTCTTAGACCATGCGAGAATATATATAGCCCGAGCCTACCGTAAAAGTTATTACCAACTAGCTATCCAAATCGATACAACATCAACATGCCTTCAAGAATGAAAGCTCTTGACAAACGATTCACTTTAAGTGATACTGAACGACGTTTTAGAAAAGCCTGCGACCAGATCGTCTTGCTGAACCAACGTCTAGGCGAGGTGCAGAAACGCTACAAGATGGCAAAACGTGCAAACAACAGATCGTTCCGCTATAACCTTCGACTGAAACTTGCTCTCATTGAAGGAGCACGCAACATGTATTATGATTATGCCTATTGCAAAGCTGACCAGGTTGACGAACTTCGCCGGGAGCTGTTCAACGAATCCGTGGAAATCGTGCAGGCGTCCGACTCAGATTATTCTTCCGACTCTGAATAATTATTCAAGTCGTTTTCTTCAAAACGGCCCTTTTAAGAGCCAAACCAATTCAAAAGAAAGTCCATTTTCAAGAATTGTCAATGACCCCAAACCCCCATTTCCCTCATTTCAAATATAAATCATCCTCCCCCCTCTTTATACAATATTTAACCCATTAACTGCAAGTCGGGGCCTCTCTTACGAAGATCGTATACTATGATTAGTAAAAAAAACTGTTAACGAAGGCCTTTCCGGATGGTAGAAATGCTACTTTTCTGGAAACATGCCCAAAATAGTTCTCAAAAAATAAAAAAAGTTGCAGTCACTTTTAAAGTTATCATCAAATAAACACTAGAAATATATTTCGGACCTGTCCTTTCACTATCTCTGAACCCCCAAACCCGGGCAAAGAAACATAATAATAAGGCGAAGCGCTCGCTGCCTATTTTGGACTTCTTTTGACTACTACGACCCGGAAAGAGTTTGTAGTGCTGTTAGACCAAAAAATACAGGAGAATATAGGACTTCTCGACACTCGTATCGAAAGCTTCACATATCCTGGAAAGTGGGAAAATAATTACACGTTTATCCATTAACCACACAACAAAATTATGAACTCCTTCGTATCCAAAGCCTTTGCAAATGACAAATCAAACGCGGCCCCAATTGTGGAACTTGTATTTGATTAGATAGAAAACATCGTAGAAAAAGGAGAAAATGCTGGTTACCGCATCTTCCCACAACGTTTTCTACAGTCTTCTCTCTCAGGGCTGTTAAAAGTCGGGATTGTTTGGGAAAGGGTTGATGTCATTCTAACAGAATCTGTCTATTTAGTGAAACCTACGGTATCTGCTGTTTTCAGTAATACATGAAAGTATGTGTAACTGAAGAACATATCAACTATGAATATTGCTCGGGTAGTTTTTTCCGGTCTTTCCTCGAGTCTGAAATAAATCGTGCTTGAGGAAAAACTATTTCTTCTTTTTCATAAGCAAACATGATATGATACAGCAATCGCCCAAAATTTGCATGTAGAATTTAATATATATATATAAAGCTTAATATTTCACCGGCAAGCAAAGAACAGCAAAATTTAGGATAAAAAAAATCATCAATAAATAACTGTTTGACGGTAGTTTTTATTGGTTTGATACAACTGTGAAAGAAAAGGTTGTTAATCCATTTACATGCCCACGTGGCTAATCGATTGGCAAACGATGATGTTGTTCTAAAGTCGTGTGCGTAATTAGGTAAGTGTCAACTCATTTTGGCACAATGTTTGGGTCTCATAATATGACATTGGCATTTTGAGTGTATTAGTCTTAGACCATGCGAGAATATATATAGCCCGAGCCTACCGTAAAAGTTATTAGCAACTAGCTATCCAAATCGATACAACATCAACATGCCTTCAAGAACGAAAGCTCTTGACAAACGATTCACTTTAAGTGATACTGAACGACGTTTTAGAAAAGCCTGCGACCAGATCGTCTTGCTGAACCAACGTCTAGGCGAGGTGCAGAAACGCTACAAGATGGCAAAACGTGCAAACAACAGATCGTTCCGCTATAACCTTCGACTGAAACTTGCTGTCATTGAAGGAGCACGCAACATGTATTATGATTATGCCTATTGCAAAGCTGACCAGGTTGCCGAACTTCGCCGGGAGCTGTTCAACGAATCCGTGGAAATCGTGCAGGCGTCCGACTCAGATTATTCTTCCGACTCTGAATAATTCTTCAAGTCGTTTTCTTCAAAACGGCCCTTTTAAGAGCCAAACCAATTCAAAAGAAAGTCCATTTTCAAGAATTGTCAATGACCCCAAACCCTCATTTCCCTCATTTCAAATATAAATCCACCTCCCCCCCTCTTTATACAATATTTAACCCATTAACTGCAAGTCGGGGCCTCTCTTACGAAGATCGTATACTATGATTAGTAAAAAAAACTGTTAACGAAGGCCTTTCCGGATGGTAGAAATGCTACTTTTCTGGAAACATGCCCAAAATAGTTCTCAAAAAATAAAAAAAAAGTTGCAGTCACTTTTCAAAGTTATCATCAAATCAACACTAGAAATATATTTCGGACCTGTCCTTTCACTATCTCTGAACCCCCAAACCCCGGCAAAAAAAAATAATAATAAGGCGAAGCGCTCGCTGCCTATTTTGGACTTCTTTTGACTACTACGACCCGGAAAGAGTTTGTAGTGCTGTTAGACCAAAAAATACAGGAGAATATAGGACTTCTCGACACTCGTATCGAAAGCTTCACATATCCTGGAAAGTGGGAAAATAATTACACGTTTATCCATTAACCACACAACAAAATTATGAACTCCTTCGTATCCAAAGCCTTTGCAAATGACAAATCAAACGCGGCCCCAATTGTGGAACTTGGATTTGATTAGATAGAAAACATCGTAGAAAAAGGAGAAAATGCTGGTTACCGCATCTTCCCACAACGTTTTCTACAGTCTTCTCTCTCAGGGCTGTTAAAAGTCGGGATTGTTTGGGAAAGGGTTGATGTCATTCTAACAGAATCTGTCTATTTAGTGAAACCTACGGTATCTGCTGTTTTCAGTAATACATGAAAGTATGTGTAACTGAAGAACATATCAACTATGAATATTGCTCGGGTAGTTTTTTCCGGTCTTTCCTCGAGTCTGAAATAAATCGTGCTTGAAGAAAAACTATTTCTTCTTTTTCATAAGCAAACATGATATGATACAGCAATCGCCCAAAATTTGCATGTAGAATTTAATATATATATATAAAGCTTAATATTTCACCGGCAAGCAAAGAACAGCAAAATTTAGGATAAAAAAAATCATCAATAAATAACTGTTTGACGGTAGTTGTTATTGGTTTGATACAAGTATGAAAGAAAAGGTTGTTAATCCATTTACATGCCCACGTGGCTAATCGATTGGCAAACGAGGATGTTGTTCTAAAGTCGTGTGCGTAATTAGGTAAGTGTCAACTCATTTTGGCACAATGTTTGGGTCTCATAATATGACATTGGCATTTTGAGTGTATTAGTCTTAGACCATGCGAGAATATATATAGCCCGAGCCTACCGTAAAAGTTATTAGCAACTAGCTATCCAAATCGATACAACATCAACATGCCTTCAAGAATGAAAGATCTTGACAAACGATTCACTTTAAGTGATACTGAACGACGTTTTAGAAAAGCCTGCGACCAGATCGTCTTGCTGAACCAACGTCTAGGCGAGGTGCAGAAACGCTACAAGATGGCAAAACGTGCAAACAACAAATCGTTCCGCTATAACCTTCGACTGAAACTTGCTGTCATTGAAGGAGCACGCAACATGTATTATGATTATGCCTATTGCAAAGCTGACCAGGTTGCCGAACTTCGCCGGGAGCTGTTCAACGAATCCGTGGAAATCGTGCAGGCGTCCGACTCAGATTATTCTTCCGACTCTGAATAATTATTCAAGTCGTTTTCTTCAAAACGGCCCTTTTAAGAGCCAAACCAATTCAAAAGAAAGTCCATTTTCAAGAATTGTCAATGACCCCAAACCCTCATTTCCCTCATTTCAAATATAAATCCTCCTCCCCCCTCTTTATACAATATTTAACCCATTAACTGCAAGTCGGGGCCTCTCTTACGAAGATCGTATACTATGATTAGTAAAAAAAACTGTTAACGAAGGCCTTTCCGGATGGTAGAAATGCTACTTTTCTGGAAACATGCCAAAATAGTTCTCAAAAAATAAAAAAGGTTGCAGTCACTTTTCAAAGATATCATCAAATCAACACTAGAAATATATTTCGGACCTGTCCTTTCACTATCTCTGAACCCCCAAACCCCGGCAAAAAAAAAAATAATAATAATAATAAGGCGAAGCGCTCGCTGCCTATTTTGGACTTCTTTTGACTACTACGACCCGGAAAGAGTTTGTAGTGCTGTTAGACCAAAAAATACAGGAGAATATAGGACTTCTCGACACTCGTATCGAAAGCTTCACATATCCTGGAAAGTGGGAAAATAATTACACGTTTATCCATTAACCACACAACAAAATTATGAACTCCTTCGTATCCAAAGCCTTTGCAAATGACAAATCAAACGCGGCCCCAATTGTGGAACTTGTATTTGATTAGATAGAAAACATCGTAGAAAAAGGAGAAAATGCTGGTTACCGCATCTTCCCACAACGTTTTCTACAGTCTTCTCTCTCAGGGCTGTTAAAAGTCGGGATTGTTTGGGAAAGGGTTGATGTCATTCTAACAGAATCTGTCTATTTAGTGAAACCTAAGGTATCTGCTGTTTTCAGTAATACATGAAAGTATGTGTAACTGAAGAACGTATCAACTATGAATATTGCTCGGGTAGTTTTTTCCGGTCTTTCCTCGAGTCTGAAATAAATCGTGCTTGAAGAAAAACTATTTCTTCTTTTTCATAAGCAAACATGATATGATACAGCAATCGCCCAAAATTTGCATGTAGAATTTAATATATATATATAAAGCTTAATATTTCACCGGCAAGCAAAGAACAGCAAAATTTAGGATAAAAAAAATCATCAATAAATAACTGTTTGACGGTAGTTGTTATTGGTTTGATACAAGTATGAAAGAAAAGGTTGTTAATCCATTTACATGCCCACGTGGCTAATCGATTAGCAAACGAGGATGTTGTTCTAAAGTCGTGTGCGTAATTAGCTAAGTGTCAACTCATTTTGGCACAATGTTTGGGTGTCATAATATGACATTGGCATTTTGAGTGTATTAGTCTTAGACCATGCGAGAGTATATATAGCCCGAGCCTACCGTAAAAGTTATTACCAACTAGCTATCCAAATCGATACAACATCAACATGCCTTCAAGAATGAAAGATCTTGACAAACGATTCACTTTAAGTGATACTGAACGACGTTTTAGAAAAGCCTGCGACCAGATCGTCTTGCTGAACCAACGTCTAGGCGAGGTGCAGAAACGCTACAAGATGGCAAAAAACGTGCAAACAACAAATCGTTCCGCTATAACCTTCGACTGAAACTTGCTGTCATTGAAGGAGCACGCAACATGTATTATGATTATGCCTATTGCAAAGCTGACCAGGTTGCCGAACTTCGCCGGGAGCTGTTCAACGAATCCGTGGAAATCGTGCAGGCGTCCGACTCAGATTATTCTTCCGACTCTGAATAATTATTCAAGTCGTTTTCATCAAAACGGCCCTTTTAAGAGCCAAACCAATTCAAAAGAAAGTCCATTTTCAAGAATTGTCAATGACCCCAAACCCTCATTTCCCTCATTTCAAATATAAATCCTCCTCCCCCCTCTTTATACAATATTTAACCCATTAACTGCAAGTCGGGGCCTCTCTTACGAAGATCGTATACTATGATTAGTAAAAAAAACTGTTAACGAAGGCCTTTCCGGATGGTAGAAATGCTACTTTTCTGGAAACATGCCCAAAATAGTTCTCAAAAAATAAAAAAAGTTGCAGTCACTTTTCAAAGTTATCATCAAATCAACACTAGAAATATATTTCGGACCTGTCCTTTCACTATCTCTGAACCCCCAAACCCCGGCAAAAGAAAATAATAATAAGGCGAAGCGCTCGCTGCCTATTTTGGACTTCTTTTGACTACTACGACCCGGAAAGAGTTTGTAGTGCTGTTAGACCAAAAAATACAGGAGAATATAGGACTTCTCGACACTCGTATCGAAAGCTTCACATATCCTGGAAAGTGGGAAAATAATTACACGTTTATCCATTAACCACACAACAAAATTATGAACTCCTTCGTATCCAAAGCCTTTGCAAATGACAAATCAAACGCGGCCCCAATTGTGGAACTTGTATTTGATTAGATAGAAAACATCGTAGAAAATGCTGGTTACCGCATCTTCCCACAACGTTTTCTACAGTCTTCTCTCTCAGGGCTGTTAAAAGTCGGGATTGTTTGGGAAAGGGTTGATGTCATTCTAACAGAATCTGTCTATTTAGTGAAACCTACGGTATCTGCTGTTTTCAGTAATACATGAAAGTATGTGTAACTGAAGAACATATCAACTATGAATATTGCTCGGGTAGTTTTTTCCGGTCTTTCCTCGAGTCTGAAATAAATCGTGCTTGAAGAAAAACTATTTCTTCTTTTTCATAAGCAAACATGATATGATACAGCAATCGCCCAAAATTTGCATGTAGAATTTAATATATATATATAAAGCTTAATATTTCACCGGCAAGCAAAGAACAGCAAAATTTAGGATAAAAAAAATCATCAATAAATAACTGTTTGACGGTAGTTTTTATTGGTTTGATACAACTGTGAAAGAAAAGGTTGTTAATCCATTTACATGCCCACGTGGCTAATCGATTGGCAAACGAGGATGTTGTTCTAAAGTCGTGTGCGTAATTAGGTAAGTGTCAACTCATTTTGGCACAATGTTTGGGTCTCATAATATGACATTGGCATTTTGAGTGTATTAGTCTTAGACCATGCGAGAATATATATAGCCCGAGCCTACCGTAAAAGTTATTAGCAACTAGCTATCCAAATCGATACAACATCAACATGCCTTCAAGAATGAAAGATCTTGACAAACGATTCACTTTAAGTGATACTGAACGACGTTTTAGAAAAGCCTGCGACCAGATCGTCTTGCTGAACCAACGTCTAGGCGAGGTGCAGAAACGCTACAAGATGGCAAAACGTGCAAACAACAAATCGTTCCGCTATAACCTTCGACTGAAACTTGCTGTCATTGAAGGAGCACGCAACATGTATTATGATTATGCCTATTGCAAAGCTGACCAGGTTGCCGAACTTCGCCGGGAGCTGTTCAACGAATCCGTGGAAATCGTGCAGGCGTCCGACTCAGATTATTCTTCCGACTCTGAATAATTATTCAAGTCGTTTTCTTCAAAACGGCCCTTTTAAGAGCCAAACCAATTCAAAAGAAAGTCCATTTTCAAGAATTGTCAATGACCCCAAACCCTCATTTCCCTCATTTCAAATATAAATCCTCCTCCCCCCTCTTTATACAATATTTAACCCATTAACTGCAAGTCGGGGCCTCTCTTACGAAGATCGTATACTATGATTAGTAAAAACAAGAGGGCCATGATGGCCCTGTATCGCTCCACTGGCTAATACGTAAAATCACTACATGCCAAACATTACAATACTTGGCCAATTGGTTTTGAACATAAGACCCCTGAAACAGGACTAAAATTGGTAGCCCTAGTTCATATGGTTAGTAACAAGAAGATTTCTAAAGATTTCACTATATAAGCCCATGTAAAACTTCTGACCCCTCGGGGTGAATCAAATTCCCCCCTAGGGCTATAATTTACGCACTCTTGGTGAAGGGCCTTTAGATATAGCTACATGCGAAATTTGGTAGCCCTACGCTTTATGAATAAGTACAGGGAGATTTCTTAAGTTTTCTCTACATAAGCCCATGTAAAACTTGTGACCCCCGGGGCAGGGCCAATTTTGACCCCAGGGCTATAATTTAAGCACTCTTGGTAGAGACCCACTAGATAAAGCCACATGCAAAATTTGGTAGCCCTAGGCCTTACGGCTAGGTACAGGGAGATTTCTAAAGTTTTCCCTAAATAAGCCCATGTAAAACTTGTGACCCCCGGGGTGGGGTCAAATTTGACCCAAGGGCTATAATTTGGGCACTCTTGGTAGAGGCCCACTAGATAAAGCCACATGCAAAATTTGGTAGCCCTAGGCCCAATGGCTAGGTCAAAGAAGAATTTTAAAGTTCTCCCTATATAAGCCCATGTAAAACTTGTTATATAAGCCCATGTAAAACTTGTTACCCCCGGGCAGGGCCTAATTTGACCCCAGGGCTATAATTTGAACAATCTTGGCAGAGGTCCACTAGATAAAGCTACATGCCAAATTTGGTAGCTCTAGGCCCTATGGCTAGGTAGAAGAGGAATTTTAAAGTTCTCCCTAAATAAGCCCATGTAAAACTTGTGACCCCCGGGGCGGGGCCAATTTTGACCCCAGGGCTATAAATTGAAGAAACTTGGTAGAGGTCCACTAGATAAAGCTACATGCCAAATTTGGTAGCCCTTGGCCTTACGGTTTCAGACAAGAAGATTTTCAAAGATTTTCAAAATTTTTCAGTTTTGTTGCCATGGTAACCAGAGTTTTTGAAGGAATTAAATTCTTTCAAGAAATTCTGAAGAGGACCATGGCAGGATCATTTCTGTGAAGTTTCATCAAAATTGGATGGGTAGTTTCAGAGAAGAAGACGTTTTAAAAAAAAGTTAATGCACGGACGGACGGACGCACGGACGGACGGACGGACGGACGCACGACGGACAACAGGCCATGACATAAGCCCGCTGGCCTTCGGCCAGTGGAGCTAAAAACTGTTAACGAAGGCCTTTCCGGATGGTAGAAATGCTACTTTTCTGGAAACATGCCCAAAATAGTTCTCAAAAAATAAAAAAAGTTGCAGTCACTTTTCAAAGTTATCATCAAATCAACACTAGAAATATATTTCGGACCTGTCCTTTCACTATCTCTGAACCCCCAAACCCCGGCAAAAAAAAATAATAATAAGGCGAAGCGCTCGCTGCCTATTTTGGACTTCTTTTGACTACTACGACCCGGAAAGAGTTTGTAGTGCTGTTAGACCAAAAAATACAGGAGAATATAGGACTTCTCGACACTAGTATCGAAAGCTTCACATATCCTGGAAAGTGGGAAAATAATTACACGTTTATCCATTAACCACACAACAAAATTATGAACTCCTTCGTATCCAAAGCCTTTGCAAATGACAAATCAAACGCGGCCCCAATTGTGGAACTTGTATTTGATTAGATAGAAAACATCGTAGAAAATGCTGGTTACCGCATCTTCCCACAACGTTTTCTACAGTCTTCTCTCTCAGGGCTGTTAAAAGTCGGGATTGTTTGGGAAAGGGTTGATGTCATTCTAACAGAATCTGTCTATTTAGTGAAACCTACGGTATCTGCTGTTTTCAGTAATACATGAAAGTATGTGTAACTGAAGAACATATCAACTATGAATATTGCTCGGGTAGTTTTTTCCGGTCTTTCCTCGAGTCTGAAATAAATCGTGCTTGAAGAAAAACTATTTCTTCTTTTTCATAAGCAAACATGATATGATACAGCAATCGCCCAAAATTTGCATGTAGAATTTAATATATATATATAAAGCTTAATATTTCACCGGCAAGCAAAGAACTGCAAAATTTAGGATAAAAAAAATCATCAATAAATAACTGTTTGACGGTAGTTTTTATTGGTTTGATACAACTGTGAAAGAAAAGGTTGTTAATCCATTTACATGCCCACGTGGCTAATCGATTGGCAAACGAGGATGTTGTTCTAAAGTCGTGTGCGTAATTAGCTAAGTGTCAACTCATTTTGGCACAATGTTTAGGTGTCATAATATGACATTGGCATTTTGAGTGTATTAGTCTTAGACCATGCGAGAATATATATAGCCCGAGCCTACCGTAAAAGTTATTACCAACTAGCTATCCAAATCGATACAACATCAACATGCCTTCAAGAATGAAAGCTCTTGACAAACGATTCACTTTAAGTGATACTGAACGACGTTTTAGAAAAGCCTGCGACCAGATCGTCTTGCTGAACCAACGTCTAGGCGAGGTGCAGAAACGCTACAAGATGGCAAAACGTGCAAACAACAGATCGTTCCGCTATAACCTTCGACTGAAACTTGCTCTCATTGAAGGAGCACGCAACATGTATTATGATTATGCCTATTGCAAAGCTGACCAGGTTGCCGAACTTCGCCGGGAGCTGTTCAACGAATCCGTGGAAATCGTGCAGGCGTCCGACTCAGATTATTCTTCCGACTCTGAATAATTATTCAAGTCGTTTTCTTCAAAACGGCCCTTTTAAGAGCCAAACCAATTCAAAAGAAAGTCCATTTTCAAGAATTGTCAATGACCCCAAACCCTCATTTCCCTCATTTCAAATATAAATCCTCCTCCCCCCTCTTTATACAATATTTAACCCATTAACTGCAAGTCGGGGCCTCTCTTACGAAGATCGTATACTATGATTAGTAAAAAAAACTGTTAACGAAGGCCTTTCCGGATGGTAGAAATGCTACTTTTCTGGAAACATGCCCAAAATAGTTCTCAAAAAATAAAAAAAAGTTGCAGTCACTTTTCAAAGTTATCATCAAATCAACACTAGAAATATATTTCGGACCTGTCCTTTCACTATCTCTGAACCCCCAAACCCCGGCAAAAAAAAATAATAATAAGGCGAAGCGCTCGCTGCCTATTTTGGACTTCTTTTGACTACTACGACCCGGAAAGAGTTTGTAGTGCTGTTAGACCAAAAAATACAGGAGAATATAGGACTTCTCGACACTAGTATCGAAAGCTTCACATATCCTGGAAAGTGGGAAAATAATTACACGTTTATCCATTAACCACACAACAAAATTATGAACTCCTTCGTATCCAAAGCCTTTGCAAATGACAAATCAAACGCGGCCCCAATTGTGGAACTTGTATTTGATTAGATAGAAAACATCGTAGAAAAAGGAGAAAATGCTGGTTACCGCATCTTCCCACAACGTTTTCTACAGTCTTCTCTCTCAGGGCTGTTAAAAGTCGGGATTGTTTGGGAAAGGGTTGATGTCATTCTAACAGAATCTGTCTATTTAGTGAAACCTACGGTATCTGCTGTTTTCAGTAATACATGAAAGTATGTGTAACTGAAGAACATATCAACTATGAATATTGCTCGGGTAGTTTTTTCCGGTCTTTCCTCGAGTCTGAAATAAATCGTGCTTGAAGAAAAACTATTTCTTCTTTTTCATAAGCAAACATGATATGATACAGCAATCGCCCAAAATTTGCATGTAGAATTTAATATATATATATAAAGCTTAATATTTCACCGGCAAGCAAAGAACAGCAAAATTTAGGATAAAAAAAATCATCAATAAATAACTGTTTGACGGTAGTTTTTATTGGTTTGATACAACTGTGAAAGAAAAGGTTGTTAATCCATTTACATGGCCACGTGGCTAATCGATTGGCAAACGAGGATGTTGTTCTAAAGTCGTGTGCGTAATTAGGTAAGTGTCAACTCATTTTGGCACAATGTTTAGGTGTCATAATATGACATTGGCATTTTGAGTGTATTAGTCTTAGACCATGCGAGAATATATATAGCCCGAGCCTACCGTAAAAGTTATTAGCAACTAGCTATCCAAATCGATACAACATCAACATGCCTTCAAGAATGAAAGATCTTGACAAACGATTCACTTTAAGTGATACTGAACGACGTTTTAGAAAAGCCTGCGACCAGATCGTCTTGCTGAAACAACGTCTAGGCGAGGTGCAGAAACGCTACAAGATGGCAAAACGTGCAAACAACAAATCGTTCCGCTATAACCTTCGACTGAAACTTGCTGTCATTGAAGGAGCACGCAACATGTATTATGATTATGCCTATTGCAAAGCTGACCAGGTTGCCGAACTTCGCCGGGAGCTGTTCAACGAATCCGTGGAAATCGTGCAGGCGTCCGACTCAGATTATTCTTCCGACTCTGAATAATTATTCAAGTCGTTTTCTTCAAAACGGCCCTTTTAAGAGCCAAACCAATTCAAAAGAAAGTCCATTTTCAAGAATTGTCAATGACCCCAAACCCTCATTTCCCTCATTTCAAATATAAATCCTCCTCCCCCCTCTTTATACAATATTTAACCCATTAACTGCAAGTCGGGGCCTCTCTTACGAAGATCGTATACTATGATTAGTAAAAAAAACTGTTAACGAAGGCCTTTCCGGATGGTAGAAATGCTACTTTTCTGGAAACATGCCCAAAATAGTTCTCAAAAAATAAAAAAAGTTGCAGTCACTTTTCAAAGTTATCATCAAATCAACACTAGAAATATATTTCGGACCTGTCCTTTCACTATCTCTGAACCCCCAAACCCCGGCAAAAAAAAATAATAATAAGGCGAAGCGCTCGCTGCCTATTTTGGACTTCTTTTGACTACTACGACCCGGAAAGAGTTTGTAGTGCTGTTAGACCAAAAAATACAGGAGAATATAGGACTTCTCGACACTAGTATCGAAAGCTTCACATATCCTGGAAAGTGGGAAAATAATTACACGTTTATCCATTAACCACACAACAAAATTATGAACTCCTTCGTATCCAAAGCCTTTGCAAATGACAAATCAAACGCGGCCCCAATTGTGGAACTTGTATTTGATTAGATAGAAAACATCGTAGAAAAAGGAGAAAATGCTGGTTACCGCATCTTCCCACAACGTTTTCTACAGTCTTCTCTCTCAGGGCTGTTAAAAGTCGGGATTGTTTGGGAAAGGGTTGATGTCATTCTAACAGAATCTGTCTATTTAGTGAAACCTACGGTATCTGCTGTTTTCAGTAATACATGAAAGTATGTGTAACTGAAGAACATATCAACTATGAATATTGCTCGGGTAGTTTTTTCCGGTCTTTCCTCGAGTCTGAAATAAATCGTGCTTGAAGAAAAACTATTTCTTCTTTTTCATAAGCAAACATGATATGATACAGCAATCGCCCAAAATTTGCATGTAGAATTTAATATATATATATATAAAGCTTAATATTTCACCGGCAAGCAAAGAATAGCAAAATTTAGGATAAAAAAAATCATCAATAAATAACTGTTTGACGGTAGTTTTTATTGGTTTGATACAACTGTGAAAGAAAAGGTTGTTAATCCATTTACATGCCCACGTGGCTAATCGATTGGCAAACGAGGATGTTGTTCTAAAGTCGTGTGCGTAATTAGGTAAGTGTCAACTCATTTTGGCACAATGTTTAGGTGTCGTAATATGACATTGGCATTTTGAGTGTATTAGTCTTAGACCATGCGAGAATATATATAGCCCGAGCCTACCGTAAAAGTTATTAGCAACTAGCTATCCAAATCGATACAACATCAACATGCCTTCAAGAATGAAAGATCTTGACAAACGATTCACTTTAAGTGATACTGAACGACGTTTTAGAAAAGCCTGCGACCAGATCGTCTTGCTGAAACAACGTCTAGGCGAGGTGCAGAAACGCTACAAGATGGCAAAACGTGCAAACAACAAATCGTTCCGCTATAACCTTCGACTGAAACTTGCTGTCATTGAAGGAGCACGCAACATGTATTATGATTATGCCTATTGCAAAGCTGACCAGGTTGCCGAACTTCGCCGGGAGCTGTTCAACGAATCCGTGGAAATCGTGCAGGCGTCCGACTCAGATTATTCTTCCGACTCTGAATAATTATTCAAGTCGTTTTCTTCAAAACGGCCCTTTTAAGAGCCAAACCAATTCAAAAGAAAGTCCATTTTCAAGAATTGTCAATGACCCCAAACCCTCATTTCCCTCATTTCAAATATAAATCCTCCTCCCCCCTCTTTATACAATATTTAACCCATTAACTTCAAGTCGGGGCCTCTCTTACGAAGATCGTATACTATGATTAGTAAAAATAACTGTTAACGAAGGCCTTTCCGGATGGTAGAAATGCTACTTTTCTGGAAACATGCCCAAAATAGTTCTCAAAAAATAAAAAAAGTTGCAGTCACTTTTTAAAGTTATCATCAAATCAACACTAGAAATATATTTCGGACCTGTCCTTTCACTATCTCTGAATCCCCAAACCCCGGCAAAAAAAAAAAAAAAATAATAAGGCGAAGCGCTCGCTGCCTATTTTGGACTTCTTTTGACTACTACGACCCGGAAAGAGTTTGTAGTGCTGTTAGACCAAAAAATACAGGAGAATATAGGACTTCTCGACACTCGTATCGAAAGCTTCACATATCCTGGAAAGTGGGAAAATAATTACACGTTTATCCATTAACCACACAACAAAATTATGAACTCCTTCGTATCCAAAGCCTTTGCAAATGACAAATCAAACGCGGCCCCAATTGTGGAACTTGTATTTGATTAGATAGAAAACATCGTAGAAAAAGGAGAAAATGCTGGTTACCGCATCTTCCCACAACGTTTTCTACAGTCTTCTCTCTCAGGGCTGTTAAAAGTCGGGATTGTTTGGGAAAGGGTTGATGTCATTCTAACAGAATCTGTCTATTTAGTGAAACCTACGGTATCTGCTGTTTCAGTAATACATGAAAGTATGTGTAACTGAAGAACATATCAACTATGAATATTGCTCGGGTAGTTTTTTCCGGTTTTTCCTCGAGTCTGAAATGAATCGTGCTTGAAGAAAAACTATTTCTTCTTTTTCATAAGCAAACATGATATGATACAGCAATCGCCCAAAATTTGCATGTAGAATTTAATATATATATATAAAGCTTAATATTTCACCGGCAAGCAAAGAACAGCAAAATTTAGGATAAAAAAAATCATCAATAAATAACTGTTTGACGGTAGTTTTTATTGGTTTGATACAACTGAGAAAGAAAAGGTTGTTAATCCATTTACATGCCCACGTGGCTAATCGATTAGCAAACGAGGATGTTGTTCTAAAGTCGTGTGCGTAATTAGCTAAGTGTCAACTCATTTTGGCACAATGTTTAGGTGTCATAATATGACATTGGCATTTTGAGTGTATTAGTCTTAGACCATGCGAGAATATATATAGCCCGAGCCTACCGTAAAAGTTATTAGCAACTAGCTATCCAAATCGATACAACATCAACATGCCTTTAAGAATGAAAGCTCTTGACAAACGATTCACTTTAAGTGATACTGAACGACGTTTTAGAAAAGCCTGCGACCAGATCGTCTTGCTGAACCAACGTCTAGGCGAGGTGCAGAAACGCTACAAGATGGCAAAACGTGCAAACAACAGATCGTTCCGCTATAAGCTTCGACTGAAACTTGCTCTCATTGAAGGAGCACGCAACATGTATTATGATTATGCCTATTGCAAAGCTGACCAGGTTGACGAACTTCGCCGGGAGCTGTTCAACGAATCCGTGGAAATCGTGCAGGCGTCCGACTCAGATTATTCTTCCGACTCTGAATAATTATTCAAGTCGTTTTCTTCAAAACGGCCCTTTTAAGAGCCAAACCAATTCAAAAGAAAGTCCATTTTCAAGAATTGTCAATGACCCCAAACCCCCATTTCCCTCATTTCAAATATAAATCATCCTCCCCCCTCTTTATACAATATTTAACCCATTAACTGCAAGTCGGGGCCTCTCTTACGAAGATCGTATACTATGATTAGTAAAAAAAACTGTTAACGAAGGCCTTTCCGGATGGTAGAAATGCTACTTTTCTGGAAACATGCCCAAAATAGTTCTCAAAAAATAAAAAAAGTTGCAGTCACTTTTAAAGTTATCATCAAATAAACACTAGAAATATATTTCGGACCTGTCCTTTCACTATCTCTGAACCCCCAAACCCCGGCAAAGAAACATAATAATAAGGCGAAGCGCTCGCTGCCTATTTTGGACTTCTTTTGACTACTACGACCCGGAAAGAGTTTGTAGTGCTGTTAGACCAAAAAATACAGGAGAATATAGGACTTCTCGACACTCGTATCGAAAGCTTCACATATCCTGGAAAGTGGGAAAATAATTACACGTTTATCCATTAACCACACAACAAAATTATGAACTCCTTCGTATCCAAAGCCTTTGCAAATGACAAATCAAACGCGGCCCCAATTGTGGAACTTGTATTTGATTAGATAGAAAACATCGTAGAAAAAGGAGAAAATGCTTGTTACCGCATCTTCCCACAACGTTTTCTACAGTCTTCTCTCTCAGGGCTGTTAAAAGTCGGGATTGTTTGGGAAAGGGTTGATGTCATTCTAACAGAATCTGTCTATTTAGTGAAACCTACGGTATCTGCTGTTTTCAGTAATACATGAAAGTATGTGTAACTGAAGAACATATCAACTATGAATATTGCTCGGGTAGTTTTTTCCGGTCTTTCCTCGAGTCTGAAATAAATCGTGCTTGAAGAAAAACTATTTCTTCTTTTTCATAAGCAAACATGATATGATACAGCAATCGCCCAAAATTTGCATGTAGAATTTAATATATATATATAAAGCTTAATATTTCACCGGCAAGCAAAGAACAGCAAAATTTAGGATAAAAAAAAAATCATCAAAACAATAACTGTTTGACGGTAGTTTTTATTGGTTTGATACAACTGTGAAAGAAAAGGTTGTTAATCCATTTACATGCCCACGTGGCTAATCGATTAGCAAACGAGGATGTTGTTCTAAAGTCGTGTGCGTAATTAGCTAAGTGTCAACTCATTTTGGCACAATGTTTAGGTGTCATAATATGACATTGGCATTTTGAGTGTATTAGTCTTAGACCATGCGAGAATATATATAGCCCGAGCCTACCGTAAAAGTTATTAGCAACTAGCTATCCAAATCGATACAACATCAACATGCCTTCAAGAATGAAAGCTCTTGACAAACGATTCACTTTAAGTGATACTGAACGACGTTTTAGAAAAGCCTGCGACCAGATCGTCTTGCTGAACCAACGTCTAGGCGAGGTGCAGAAACGCTACAAGATGGCAAAACGTGCAAACAACAGATCGTTCCTCTATAACCTTCGACTGAAACTTGCTGTCATTGAAGGAGCACGCAACATGTATTATGATTATGCCTATTGCAAAGCTGACCAGGTTGCCGAACTTCGCCGGGAGCTGTTCAACGAATCCGTGGAAATCGTGCAGGCGTCCGACTCAGATTATTCTTCCGACTCTGAATAATTATTCAAGTCGTTTTCTTCAAAACGGCCCTTTTAAGAGCCAAACCAATTCAAAAGAAAGTCCATTTTCAAGAATTGTCAATGACCCCAAACCCTCATTTCCCTCATTTCAAATATAAATCCTCCTCCCCCCTCTTTATACAATATTTAACCCATTAACTGCAAGTCGGGGCCTCTCTTACGAAGATCGTATACTATGATTAGTAAAAAAAACTGTTAACGAAGGCCTTTCCGGATGGTAGAAATGCTACATTTCTGGAAACATGCCCAAAATAGTTCTCAAAAAATAAAAAAAGTTGCAGTCACTTTTCAAAGATATCATCAAATCAACACTAGAAATAGATTTCGGACCTGTCCTTTCACTATCTCTGAACCCCCAAACCCCGGCAAAAAAGAAAATAATAATAATAAGGCGAAGCGCTCGCTGCCTATTTTGGACTTCTTTTGACTACTACGACCCGGAAAGAGTTTGTAGTGCTGTTAGACCAAAAAATACAGGAGAATATAGGACTTCTCGACACTCGTATCGAAAGCTTCACATATCCTGGAAAGTGGGAAAATAATTACACGTTTATCCATTAACCACACAACAAAATTATGAACTCCTTCGTGCTTGAAGAAAAACTATTTCTCCTTTTTCATAAGCAAACATGATATGATACAGCAATCGCCCAAAATTTGCATGTAGAATTTAATATATATATATAAAGATTAATATTTCACCGGCAAACAAAGAACAGCAAAATTTAGGATAAAAAAAATCATCAATAAATAACTGTTTGACGGTAGTTTTTATTGGTTTGATACAACTGTGAAAGAAAAGGTTGTTAATCCATTTACATGCCCTCGTGGCTAATCGATTAGCAAACGAGGATGCTGTTCTAAAGTCGTGTGCGTAATTAGCTAAGTGTCAACTCGTTTTGGCACAATGTTTAGGTGTCATAATATGACATTGGCATTTTGAGTGTATTAGTCTTAGACCATGCGAGAATATATATAGCACGAGCCTACCGTAAAAGTTATTAGCAACTAGCTATCCAAATCGATACAACATCAACATGCCTTCAAGAATGAAAGCTCTTGACAAACGATTCACTTTAAGTGATACTGAACGACGTTTTAGAAAAGCCTGCGACCAGATCGTCTTGCTGAACCAACGTCTAGGCGAGGTGCAGAAACGCTACAAGATGGCAAAACCTGCAAACAACAGATCGTTCCGCTATAACCTTCGACTGAAACTTGCTGTCATTGAAGGAGCACGCAACATGTATTGTGATTATGCCTATTGCAAAGCTGACCAGGTTGCCGAACTTCGCCGGGAGCTGTTCAACGAATCCGTGGAAATCGTGCAGGCGTCCGACTCAGATTATTCTTCCGACTCTGAATAATTATTCAAGTCGTTTTCTTCAAAACGGCCCTTTTAAGAGCCAAACCAATTCAAAAGAAAGTCCATTTTCAAGAATTGTCAATGACCCCAAACCCTCATTTCCCTCATTTCAAATATAAATCCTCCTCCCCCCTCTTTATACAATATTTAACCCATTAACTGCAAGTCGGGGCCTCTCTTACGAAGATCGTATACTATGATTAGTAAAAAAAACTGTTAACGAAGGCCTTTCCGGATGGTAGAAATGCTACTTTTGTGGAAACATGCCAAAATAGTTCTCAAAAAATAAAAAAGGTTGCAGTCACTTTTCAAAGATATCATCAAATCAACACTAGAAATATATTTCGGACCTGTCCTTTCACTATCTCTGAACCCCCAAACCCCGGCAAAAAAAAAAAAAAATAATAATAAGGCGAAGCGCTCGCTGCCTATTTTGGACTTCTTTTGACTACTACGACCCGGAAAGAGTTTGTAGTGCTGTTAGACCAAAAAATACAGGAGAATATAGGACTTCTCGACACTCGTATCGAAAGCTTCACATATCCTGGAAAGTGGGAAAATAATTACACGTTTATCCATTAACCTCACAACAAAATTATGAACTCCTTCGTGCTTGAAGAAAAACTATTTCTCCTTTTTCATAAGCAAACATGATATGATACAGCAATCGCCCAAAATTTGCATGTAGAATTTAATATATATATATATAAAGATTAATATTTCACCGGCAAACAAAGAACAGCAAAATTTAGGATAAAAAAAATCATCAATAAATAACTGTTTGACGGTAGTTTTTATTGGTTTGATACAACTGTGAAAGAAAAGGTTGTTAATCCATTTACATGCCCTCGTGGCTAATCGATTAGCAAACGAGGATGCTGTTCTAAAGTCGTGTGCGTAATTAGCTAAGTGTCAACTCATTTTGGCACAATGTTTAGGTGTCATAATATGACATTGGCATTTTGAGTGTATTAGTCTTAGACCATGCGAGAATATATATAGCCCGAGCCTACCGTAAAAGTTATTAGCAACTAGCTATCCAAATCGATACAACATCAACATGCCTTCAAGAATGAAAGCTCTTGACAAACGATTCACTTTAAGTGATACTGAACGACGTTTTAGAAAAGCCTGCGACCAGATCGTCTTGCTGAACCAACGTCTAGGCGAGGTGCAGAAACGCTACAAGATGGCAAAACGTGCAAACAACAAATCGTTCCGCTATAACCTTCGACTGAAACTTGCTCTCATTGAAGGAGCACGCAACATGTATTATGATTATGCCTATTGCAAAGCTGACCAGGTTGCCGAACTTCGCCGGGAGCTGTTCAACGAATCCGTGGAAATCGTGCAGGCGTCCGACTCAGATTATTCTTCCGACTCTGAATAATTATTCAAGTCGTTTTCTTCAAAACGGCCCTTTTAAGAGCCAAACCAATTCAAAAGAAAGTCCATTTTCAAGAATTGTCAATGACCCCAAACCCCCATTTCCCTCATTTCAAATATAAATCATCCTCCCCCCTCTTTATACAATATTTAACCCATTAACTGCAAGTCGGGGCCTCTCTTACGAAGATCGTATACTATGATTAGTAAAAAAAACTGTTAACGAAGGCCTTTCCGGATGGTAGAAATGCTACTTTTCTGGAAACATGCCCAAAATAGTTCTCAAAAAATAAAAAAAGTTGCAGTCACTTTTAAAGTTATCATCAAATAAACACTAGAAATATATTTCGGACCTGTCCTTTCACTATCTCTGAACCCCCAAACCCCGGCAAAGAAACATAATAATAAGGCGAAGCGCTCGCTGCCTATTTTGGACTTCTTTTGACTACTACGACCCGGAAAGAGTTTGTAGTGCTGTTAGACCAAAAAATACAGGAGAATATAGGACTTCTCGACACTCGTATCGAAAGCTTCACATATCCTGGAAAGTGGGAAAATAATTACACGTTTATCCATTAACCACACAACAAAATTATGAACTCCTTCGTATCCAAAGCCTTTGCAAATGACAAATCAAACGCGGCCCCAATTGTGGAACTTGTATTTGATTAGACAGAAAACATCGTAGAAAAAGGAGAAAATGCTGGTTACCGCATCTTCCCACAACGTTTTCTACAGTCTTCTCTCTCAGGGCTGTTAAAAGTCGGGATTGTTTGGGAAAGGGTTGATGTCATTCTAACAGAATCTGTCTATTTAGTGAAACCTACGGTATCTGCTGTTTTCAGTAATACATGAAAGTATGTGTAACTGAAGAACATATCAACTATGAATATTGCTCGGGTAGTTTTTTCCGGTCTTTCCTCGAGTCTGAAATAAATCGTGCTTGAAGAAAAACTATTTCTTCTTTTTCATAAGCAAACATGATATGATACAGCATTCGCCCAAAATTTGCATGTAGAATTTAATATATATATATAAAGCTTAATATTTCACCGGCAAGCAAAGAACAGCAAAATTTAGGATAAAAAAAAAATCATCAAAACAATAACTGTTTGACGGTAGTTTTTATTGGTTTGATACAACTGTGAAAGAAAAGGTTGTTAATCCATTTACATGCCCACGTGGCTAATCGATTAGCAAACGAGGATGCTGTTCTAAAGTCGTGTGCGTAATTAGCTAAGTGTCAACTCATTTTGGCACAATGTTTAGGTGTCATAATATGACATTGGCATTTTGAGTGTATTAGTCTTAGACCATGCGAGAATATATATAGCCCGAGCCTACCGTAAAAGTTATTAGCAACTAGCTATCCAAATCGATACAACATCAACATGCCTTCAAGAATGAAAGCTCTTGACAAACGATTCACTTTAAGTGATACTGAACGACGTTTTAGAAAAGCCTGCGACCAGATCGTCTTGCTGAACCAACGTCTAGGCGAGGTGCAGAAACGCTACAAGATGGCAAAACCTGCAAACAACAGATCGTTCCGCTATAACCTTCGACTGAAACTTGCTGTCATTGAAGGAGCACGCAACATGTATTATGATTATGCCTATTGCAAAGCTGACCAGGTTGCCGAACTTCGCCGGGAGCTGTTCAACGAATCCGTGGAAATCGTGCAGGCGTCCGACTCAGATTATTCTTCCGACTCTGAATAATTATTCAAGTCGTTTTCTTCAAAACGGCCCTTTTAAGAGCCAAACCAATTCAAAAGAAAGTCCATTTTCAAGAATTGTCAATGACCCCAAACCCTCATTTCCCTCATTTCAAATATAAATCCTCCTCCCCCCTCTTTATACAATATTTAACCCATTAACTGCAAGTCGGGGCCTCTCTTACGAAGATCGTATACTATGATTAGTAAAAAAAACTGTTAACGAAGGCCTTTCCGGATGGTAGAAATGCTACTTTTCTGGAAACATGCCCAAAATAGTTCTCAAAAAATAAAAAAAGTTGCAGTCACTTTTCAAAGATATCATCAAATCAACACTAGAAATATATTTCGGACCTGTCCTTTCACTATCTCTGAACCCCAAAACCCCGGCAAAAAAGAAAATAATAATAATAAGGCGAAGCGCTCGCTGCCTATTTTGGACTTCTTTTGACTACTACGACCCGGAAAGAGTTTGTAGTGCTGTTAGACCAAAAAATACAGGAGAATATAGGACTTCTCGACACTCGTATCGAAAGCTTCACATATCCTGGAAAGTGGGAAAATAATTACACGTTTATCCATTAACCACACAACAAAATTATGAACTCCTTCGTGCTTGAAGAAAAACTATTTCTCTTTTTTCATAAGCAAACATGATATGATACAGCAATCGCCCAAAATTTGCATGTAGAATTTAATATATATATATAAAGATTAATATTTCACCGGCAAACAAAGAACAGCAAAATTTAGGATAAAAAAAATCATCAATAAATAACTGTTTGACGGTAGTTTTTATTGGTTTGATACAACTGTGAAAGAAAAGGTTGTTAATCCATTTACATGCCCTCGTGGCTAATCGATTAGCAAACGAGGATGCTGTTCTAAAGTCGTGTGCGTAATTAGCTAAGTGTCAACTCATTTTGGCACAATGTTTAGGTGTCATAATATGACATTGGCATTTTGAGTGTATTAGTCTTAGACCATGCGAGAATATATATAGCCCGAGCCTACCGTAAAAGTTATTAGCAACTAGCTATCCAAATCGATACAACATCAACATGCCTTCAAGAATGAAAGCTCTTGACAAACGATTCACTTTAAGTGATACTGAACGACGTTTTAGAAAAGCCTGCGACCAGATCGTCTTGCTGAACCAACGTCTAGGCGAGGTGCAGAAACGCTACAAGATGGCAAAACGTGCAAACAACAGATCGTTCCGCTATAACCTTCGACTGAAACTTGCTGTCAATGAAGGAGCACGCAACATGTATTGTGATTATGCCTATTGCAAAGCTGACCAGGTTGCCGAACTTCGCCGGGAGCTGTTCGACGAATCCGTGGAAATCGTGCAGGCGTCCGACTCAGATTATTCTTCCGACTCTGAATAATTATTCAAGTCGTTTTCTTCAAAACGGCCCTTTTAAGAGCCAAACCAATTCAAAAGAAAGTCCATTTTCAAGAATTGTCAATGACCCCAAACCCTCATTTCCCTCATTTCAAATATAAATCCTCCTCCCCCCTCTTTATACAATATTTAACCCATTAACTGCAAGTCGGGGCCTCTCTTACGAAGATCGTATACTATGATTAGTAAAAAAAACTGTTAACGAAGGCCTTTCCGGATGGTAGAAATGCTACTCTTGTGGAAACATGCCAAAATAGTTCTCAAAAAATAAAAAAAGTTGCAGTCACTTTTCAAAGATATCATCAAATCAACACTAGAAATATATTTCGGACCTGTCCTTTCACTATCTCTGAACCCCCAAACCCCGGCAAAAAAAAATAATAATAATAAGGCGAAGCGCTCGCTGCCTATTTTGGACTTCTTTTGACTACTACGACCCGGAAAGAGTTTGTAGTGCTGTTAGACCAAAAAATACAGGAGAATATAGGACTTCTCGACACTCGTATCGAAAGCTTCACATATCCTGGAAAGTGGGAAAATAATTACACGTTTATCCATTAACCTCACAACAAAATTATGAACTCCTTCGTGCTTGAAGAAAAACTATTTCTCCTTTTTCATAAGCAAACATGATATGATACAGCAATCGCCCAAAATTTGCATGTAGAATTTAATATATATATATAAAGATTAATATTTCACCGGCAAACAAAGAACAGCAAAATTTAGGATAAAAAAAATCATCAATAAATAACTGTTTGACGGTAGTTTTTATTGGTTTGATACAACTGTGAAAGAAAAGGTTGTTAATCCATTTACATGCCCTCGTAGCTAATCGATTAGCAAACGAGGATGCTGTTCTAAAGTCGTGTGCGTAATTAGCTAAGTGTCAACTCATTTTGGCACAATGTTTAGGTGTCATAATATGACATTGGCATTTTGAGTGTATTAGTCTTAGACCATGCGAGAATATATATAGCCCGAGCCTACCGTAAAAGTTATTAGCAACTAGCTATCCAAATCGATACAACATCAACATGCCTTCAAGAATGAAAGCTCTTGACAAACGATTCACTTTAAGTGATACTGAACGACGTTTTAGAAAAGCCTGCGACCAGATCGTCTTGCTGAACCAACGTCTAGGCGAGGTGCAGAAACGCTACAAGATGGCAAAACGTGCAAACAACAAATCGTTCCGCTATAACCTTCGACTGAAACTTGCTGTCATTGAAGGAGCACGCAACATGTATTATGATTATGCTTATTGCAAAGCTGACCAGGTTGACGAACTTCGCCGGGAGCTGTTCAACGAATCCGTGGAAATCGTGCAGGCGTCCGACTCAGATTATTCTTCCGACTCTGAATAATTATTCAAGTCGTTTTCTTCAAAACGGCCCTTTTAAGAGCCAAACCAATTCAAAAGAAAGTCCATTTTCAAGAATTGTCAATGACCCCAAACCCCCATTTCCCTCATTTCAAATATAAATCCTCCTCCCCCCTCTTTATACAATATTTAACCCATTAACTGCAAGTCGGGGCCTCTCTTACGAAGATCGTATACTATGATTAGTAAAAAAAACTGTTAACGAAGGCCTTTCCGGATGGTAGAAATGCTACTTTTCTGGAAACATGCCCAAAATAGTTCTCAAAAAATAAAAAAAGTTGCAGTCACTTTTAAAGTTATCATCAAATAAACACTAGAAATATATTTCGGACCTGTCCTTTCACTATCTCTGAACCCCCAAACCCCGGCAAAGAAACATAATAATAAGGCGAAGCGCTCGCTGCCTATTTTGGACTTCTTTTGACTACTACGACCCGGAAAGAGTTTGTAGTGCTGTTAGACCAAAAAATACAGGAGAATATAGGACTTCTCGACACTCGTATCGAAAGCTTCACATATCCTGGAAAGTGGGAAAATAATTACACGTTTATCCATTAACCACACAACAAAATTATGAACTCCTTCGTATCCAAAGCCTTTGCAAATGACAAATCAAACGCGGCCCCAATTGTGGAACTTGTATTTGATTAGATAGAAAACATCGTAGAAAAAGGAGAAAATGCTGGTTACCGCATCTTCCCACAACGTTTTCTACAGTCTTCTCTCTCAGGGCTGTTAAAAGTCGGGATTGTTTGGGAAAGGGTTGATGTCATTCTAACAGAATCTGTCTATTTAGTGAAACCTACGGTATCTGCTGTTTTCAGTAATACATGAAAGTATGTGTAACTGAAGAACATATCAACTATGAATATTGCTCGGGTAGTTTTTTCCGGTCTTTCCTCGAGTCTGAAATAAATCGTGCTTGAAGAAAAACTATTTCTTCTTTTTCATAAGCAAACATGATATGATACAGCAATCGCCCAAAATTTGCATGTAGAATTTAATATATATATATAAAGCTTAATATTTCACCGGCAAGCAAAGAACAGCAAAATTTAGGATAAAAAAAAAATCATCAAAACAATAACTGTTTGACGGTAGTTTTTATTGGTTTGATACAACTGTGAAAGAAAAGGTTGTTAATCCATTTACATGCCCACGTGGCTAATCGATTAGCAAACGAGGATGTTGTTCTAAAGTCGTGTGCGTAATTAGCTAAGTGTCAACTCATTTTGGCACAATGTTTAGGTGTCATAATATGACATTGGCATTTTGAGTGTATTAGTCTTAGACCATGCGAGAATATATATAGCCCGAGCCTACCGTAAAAGTTATTAGCAACTAGCTATCCAAATCGATACAACATCAACATGCCTTCAAGAATGAAAGCTCTTCACAAACGATTCACTTTAAGTGATACTGAACGACGTTTTAGAAAAGCCTGCGACCAGATCGTCTTGCTGAACCAACGTCTAGGCGAGGTGCAGAAACGCTACAAGATGGCAAAACGTGCAAACAACAGATCGTTCCGCTATAACCTTCGACTGAAACTTGCTCTCATTGAAGGAGCACGCAACATGTATTATGATTATGCCTATTGCAAAGCTGACCAGGTTGCCGAACTTCGCCGGGAGCTGTTCAACGAATCCGTGGAAATCGTGCAGGCGTCCGACTCAGATTATTCTTCCGACTCTGAATAATTATTCAAGTCGTTTTCTTCAAAACGGCCCTTTTAAGAGCCAAACCAATTCAAAAGAAAGTCCATTTTCAAGAATTGTCAATGACCCCAAACCCTCATTTCCCTCATTTCAAATATAAATCCTCCTCCCCCCTCTTTATACAATATTTAACCCATTAACTGCAAGTCGGGGCCTCTCTTACGAAGATCGTATACTATGATTAGTAAAAAAAACTGTTAACGAAGGCCTTTCCGGATGGTAGAAATGCTACTTTTCTGGAAACATGCCCAAAATAGTTCTCAAAAAATAAAAAAAGTTGCAGTCACTTTTCAAAGATATCATCAAATCAACACTAGAAATATATTTCGGACCTGTCCTTTCACTATCTCTGAACCCCCAAACCCCGGCAAAAAAGAAAATAATAATAATAAGGCGAAGCGCTCGCTGCCTATTTTGGACTTCTTTTGACTACTACGACCCGGAAAGAGTTTGTAGTGCTGTTAGACCAAAAAATACAGGAGAATATAGGACTTCTCGACACTCGTATCGAAAGCTTCACATATCCTGGAAAGTGGGAAAATAATTACACGTTTATCCATTAACCACACAACAAAATTATGAACTCCTTCGTGCTTGAAGAAAAACTATTTCTCCTTTTTCATAAGCAAACATGATATGATACAGCAATCGCCCAAAATTTGCATGTAGAATTTAATATATATATATAAAGATTAATATTTCACCGGCAAACAAAGAACAGCAAAATTTAGGATAAAAAAAATCATCAATAAATAACTGTTTGACGGTAGTTTTTATTGGTTTGATACAACTGTGAAAGAAAAGGTTGTTAATCCATTTACATGCCCTCGTGGCTAATCGATTAGCAAACGAGGATGCTGTTCTAAAGTCGTGTGCGTAATTAGCTAAGTGTCAACTCGTTTTGGCACAATGTTTAGGTGTCATAATATGACATTGGCATTTTGAGTGTATTAGTCTTAGACCATGCGAGAATATATATAGCCCGAGCCTACCGTAAAAGTTATTAGCAACTAGCTATCCAAATCGATACAACATCAACATGCCTTCAAGAATGAAAGCTCTTGACAAACGATTCACTTTAAGTGATACTGAACGACGTTTTAGAAAAGCCTGCGACCAGATCGTCTTGCTGAACCAACGTCTAGGCGAGGTGCAGAAACGCTACAAGATGGCAAAACCTGCAAACAACAGATCGTTCCGCTATAACCTTCGACTGAAACTTGCTGTCATTGAAGGAGCACGCAACATGTATTGTGATTATGCCTATTGCAAAGCTGACCAGGTTGCCGAACTTCGCCGGGAGCTGTTCAACGAATCCGTGGAAATCGTGCAGGCGTCCGACTCAGATTATTCTTCCGACTCTGAATAATTATTCAAGTCGTTTTCTTCAAAACGGCCCTTTTAAGAGCCAAACCAATTCAAAAGAAAGTCCATTTTCAAGAATTGTCAATGACCCCAAACCCTCATTTCCCTCATTTCAAATATAAATCCTCCTCCCCCCTCTTTATACAATATTTAACCCATTAACTGCAAGTCGGGGCCTCTCTTACGAAGATCGTATACTATGATTAGTAAAAAAAACTGTTAACGAAGGCCTTTCCGGATGGTAGAAATGCTACTTTTGTGGAAACATGCCAAAATAGTTCTCAAAAAATAAAAAAGGTTGCAGTCACTTTTCAAAGATATCATCAAATCAACACTAGAAATATATTTCGGACCTGTCCTTTCACTATCTCTGAACCCCCAAACCCCGGCAAAAAAAAAAAATAATAATAATAAGGCGAAGCGCTCGCTACCTATTTTGGACTTCTTTTGACTACTACGACCCGGAAAGAGTTTGTAGTGCTGTTAGACCAAAAAATACAGGAGAATATAGGACTTCTCGACACTCGTATCGAAAGCTTCACATATCCTGGAAAGTGGGAAAATAATTACACGTTTATCCATTAACCTCACAACAAAATTATGAACTCCTTCGTGCTTGAAGAAAAACTATTTCTCCTTTTTCATAAGCAAACATGATATGATACAGCAATCGCCCAAAATTTGCATGTAGAATTTAATATATATATATAAAGATTAATATTTCACCGGCAAACAAAGAACAGCAAAATTTAGGATAAAAAAAATCATCAATAAATAACTGTTTGACGGTAGTTTTTATTGGTTTGATACAACTGTGAAAGAAAAGGTTGTTAATCCATTTACATGCCCTCGTGGCTAATCGATTAGCAAACGAGGATGCTGTTCTAAAGTCGTGTGCGTAATTAGCTAAGTGTCAACTCATTTTGGCACAATGTTTAGGTGTCATAATATGACATTGGCATTTTGAGTGTATTAGTCTTAGACCATGCGAGAATATATACTGAACCAAAAAAGAAACTTCCCCTGTGTTTAAGTGCAAATGCAATGTTATTTAAAAAAATCAAAATATCAGATGACCTACATATATTCGGGCGAACGATTATGTGTCCGATAAAACAAACTTTAACTCGATTGAAAGCATTTTGCAGAAGAAACCTGCTGAAAGCGATTTTCACGTGCATGCACGGACCAGTATAATTCGTGTATATTTTTTGAAACCTTTCAGTCTAATTTCATAGACTTTTCATGTCAATAAGAAAAAGACGTTGAAAAAAATTAAATTCTTTTTAGTTTTCTTTATTTTTGATATGCCTAGAATTCCGCAAAATTTACGCGAACGTGTCATTGGCATGTTTAATGCTGGTATGACGATGAATGCTGTTGCTATGAATATTGGATGTTCTACTCGTCCTATTCGACACCTTAGGCAACGTTTTCAAGCAACAGGGCGTACGGAAGATCGACCACGTAGTGGACGTCCTTGCGTCACGACGCGCGGCCAAGACCGCTATATTCGGAACACCCACCTGCGCAATCGCTTCCAAACTGCCACAGCCACTGCTGCTAACACCCCTGGTACACATAACAACCGTATATCTGCCCAAACTGTGCGCAATCGCTTGCGCGAGTGTGGGCTACGTGCACGTAGTCCATACGTTGGTTGTGTTTTGACGTGACGTCCCCGCGTAAATTGTGTTAATTGGGCACGTACACACCAACGCTGGCTTAGACAACAATGGAATAGCGTTCTTTTCTCTGACGAGTCCAGGTTTTCCATTCATCGAGGTGATGGCAGGGTTCGAGTATACCGTAGGAGAAATGAACGTTATGCCGACTGTTGCGTACTTGAACGAGATCGTTTTGGGGGTGGTGGTTCTGTCTTGGTCTGGGCGGGCATTGCACATGGCCTTCGCACTAATCTCGTCGTTATCGAAGGGAATTTGAATGCCCAACGCTACCGAGATGAAATTCTGGCGAGGCACGTTATCCCACTGTTTCAAAATAATGCCAATATCACTCTTTTTCAGCATGATAATGCCACAAGCCATACAGCTAGGGACAATGTGAATTTCCTCAGGGCGAATAACATAGCATTTATTAATGACTGGCCTGCCAAAAGTCCTGATCTGAATCCCATTGAACACCTTTGGGATAATTTGGACCAGCGTGTTAGACGTCGCCCTATTCCACCGTCAAACGTCATTCAGCTAAGACAAGCCTTAATTCAGGAATGGAACAACATTCCACAAGCCGAAATCAATACACTTATCCGTTCTATGCGCCAACGATGCCAGGCAGTCCTTCATGCTGAAGGTGGTCATACCCGGTATTAATTTGTGATTTTGGTGAGCGACCCCTTCCGCATTTTAACTACCATTTCACTACTTTTGGATAAACCCTCAGCAATAATTTTTTTCATACAAAGTCGCAATAAAATACTCTTTCAATGCATATAAATCTAGTTTAATCCTGATTTTCATATTTGTGTATATCTGCACCTAAACACACGGGAAGTTTCTTTTTTGGTTCAGTATATATAGCCCGAGCCTACCGTAAAAGTTATTAGCAACTAGCTATCCAAATCGATACAACATCAACATGCCTTCAAGAATGAAAGCTCTTGACAAACGATTCACTTTAAGTGATACTGAACGACGTTTTAGAAAAGCCTGCGACCAGATCGTCTTGCTGAACCAACGTCTAGGCGAGGTGCAGAAACGCTACAAGATGGCAAAACGTGCAAACAACAGATCGTTCCGCCATAACCTTCGACTGAAACTTGCTGTCATTGAAGGAGCACGCAACATGTATTATGATTATGCCTATTGCAAAGCTGACCAGGTTGCCGAACTTCGCCGGGAGCTGTTCAACGAATCCGTGGAAATCGTGCAGGCGTCCGACTCAGATTATTCTTCTGACTCTGAATAATTATTCAAGTCGTTTTCTTCAAAACGGCCCTTTTAAGAGCCAAACCAATTCAAAAGAAAGTCCATTTTCAAGAATTGTCAATGACCCCGAACCGTCATTTCACTCATTTCAAATATAAATCCTCCTCCCCCCTCTTTATACAATATTTAACCCATTAACTGCAAATCGGGGCCTCTCTTACGAAGATCGTATACTATGATTAGTAAAAAGAGCTGTTACCGAAGGCCTTTCCGGATGGTAGAAATACTATATCAACTATGAATATTGCTCGCCTAGTTTTTTCCGGTCTTTCCTCGAGTCTGAAATAAATCGTGCTTGAAGAAAATCTATTTCTTCTTTTTCATAAGCAAACATGGTATGAAACAGCAATCGCCCAAAATTTGCATGTAGAATTTAATATATATATATAAAGCTTAATATTTCACCGGCAAGCAAAGAACAGCAAAATTTAGGATAAAAAAAATCATCAATAAATAACTGTTTGACGGTAGTTTTTATTGGTTTGATACAACTGTGAAAGAAAAGGTTGTTAATCCATTTACATGCCCACGTGGCTAATCGATTAGCAAACGAGGATGTTGTTCTAAAGTCGTGTGCGTAATTAGCTAAGTGTCAACTCATTTTGGCACAATATTTAGGTGTGGTAATATGACATTGGCATTTTGAGTGTATTAGTCTTAGACCATGCGAGAATATATATAGCCCGAGCCTACCGTAAAAGTTATTAGCAACTAGCTATCCAAATCGATACAACATCAACATGCCTTCAAGAATGAAAGCTCTTGACAAACGATTCATTTTAAGTGATACTGAACGACGTTTTAGAAAAGCCTGCGACCAGATCGTCTTGCTGAACCAACGTCTACGCGAGGTGCAGAAACGCTACAAGATGGCAAAACGTGCAAACAACAGATCGTTCCGCTATAACCTTCGACTGAAACTTGCTGTCATTGAAGGAGCACGCAACATGTATTATGATTATGCCTATTGCAAAGCTGACCAGGTTGCCGAACTTCGCCGGGAGCTGTTCAACGAATCCGTGGAAATCGTGCAGGCGTCCGACTCAGATTATTCTTCCGACTCTGAATAATTATTCAAGTCGTTTTCTTCAAAACGGCCCTTTTAAGAGCCAAACCAATTCAAAAGAAAGTCCATTTTCAAGAATTGTCAATGACCCCAAACCCTCATTTCCCTCATTTCAAATATAATTCCTCCTCCCCCTCTTTATACAATATTTAACCCATTAACTGCAAGTCGGGGCCTCTGTTATGAAGATCGTATACTATGATTAGTAAAAAAAAATGTTAAAGAAGGCCCTTCCGGGTAGTAGAAATTCTACTTTTGTGCAATAATGCACAAAATAGTTCTCAAAAAAAAAAAAGAAATTTGTACTCACTTTCCAAAGATATTGTCAAATCAACACTAGAAATATATTTCGGACCTGTCCTTTCACTATCTCTGAACCCCCAAACCCCGGCAAAAAAAATAATAAGAAGGCGAAGCGCTCGCTGTCTATTTTTTTCTTTTTTTTCTTCAAATTGGATTTCTTTTGACTACTACGACCCGGAAAGAGTTCGTAGTGCTGTTAGACCAAAAAATACAGGAAAATATAGGACTTCTCGACACTCGTATCGAAAGCTTCACATATCCTGGAAAGTGGGAAAATAATTACACGTTTATCCATTAACCACACAACAAAATTATGAACTCCTTCGTATCCAAAGCCTTTGCAAATGACAAATCAAACGCGGCCCCAATTGTGGAACTTGTATTTGATTAGATAGAAAACATCGTAGAAAAAGGAGAAAATGCTGGTTGCCGCATGTTCCCACAACGTTTTCTACAGTCTTCTCTCTCAGGGCTGTTAAAAGTCGGGATTGTTTGGGAAAGGGTTGATGTCATTCTAACAGAATCTGTCTATTTAGTGAAACCTACGGTATCTGCTGTTTTCAGTAATACATGAAAGTATGTGTAACTGAAGAACATATCAACTATGAATATTGCTCGGGTAGTTTTTTCCGGTCTTTCCTCGAGTCTGAAATAAATCGTGCTTGAAGAAAAACTATTTCTTCTTTTTCATAAGCAAACATGATATGATACAGCAATCGCCCAAAATTTGCATGTAGAATTTAATATATATATATAAAGCTTAATATTTCACCGGCAAGCAAAGAACAGCAAAATTTAGGATAAAAAAAATCATCAATAAATAACTGTTTGACGGTAGTTTTTATTGGTTTGATACAAGTATGAAAGAAAAGGTTGTTAATCCATTTACATGCCCACGTGGCTAATCGATTAGCAAACGAGGATGTTGTTCTAAAGTCGTGTGCGTAATTAGTTAAGTGTCAACTCATTTTGGCACAATGTTTAGGTGTCATAATATGACATTGGCATTTTAAGTGTATTAGTCTTAGACCATGCGAGAATATATATAGCCCGAGCCTACCGTAAAAGTTATTAGCAACTAGCTATCCAAATCGATACAACATCAACATGCCTTCAAGAATGAAAGCTCTTGACAAACGATTCACTTTAAGTGATACTGAACGACGTTTTAGAAAAGCCTGCGACCAGATCGTCTTGCTGAACCAACGTCTAGGCGAAGTGCAGAAACGCTACAAGATGGCAAAACGTGCAAACAACAGATCGTTCCGCTATAACCTTCGACTGAAACTTGCTGTCATTGAAGGAGCACGCAACATGTATTATGATTATGCCTATTGCAAAGCTGACCAGGTTGCCGAACTTCGCCGGGAGCTGTTCAACGAATCCGTGGAAATCGTGCAGGCGTCCGACTCAGATTATTCTTCCGACTCTGAATAATTATTCAAGTCGTTTTCTTCAAAACGGCCCTTTTAAGAGCCAAACCAATTCAAAAGAAAGTCCATTTTCAAGAATTGTCAATGACCCCAAACCCTAATTTCCCTCATTTCAAATATAAATCCTCCCCCCCCCCTCTTTATACAATATTTAACCTATTAACTGCAAGTCGGGGCCTCTCTTACGAAGATCGTAGACTACGATTAGTAAAAAAAACTGTAACAGAAGGCCTTTCCGGGTTGTAGAAATGCTACTTTTGTGGAAACATGCACAAATTAGTTCTCAAAAGAAAAAAAAGTTGTAGTCAGTTTCCAAAGATATTATCAAATCAACACTAGAAATATATTTCGGACCTGTCCTTTCACTATCTCTGAACCCCCAACCCCGGCAAAAAAAATGGCGAAGCGCTCGCTGCCTATTTTTTTTTTTCAAATTGGACTTCTTTTGACTACTACGACCCGGAAAGAGTTCGTAGTGCTGTTAGACCAAAAACTACAGGAAAATATAGGACTTCTCGACACTCGTATCGAAAGCTTCATATATCCTGGAAAGTGGGAAAATAATTATACGTTTATCCATTAACCACACAACAAAATTATGAACTCCTTCGTATCCAAAGCCTTTGCAAATGACAAATCAAACGCGGCCCCAATTGTGGAACTTGTATTTGATTAGATAGAAAACATCGTAGAAAAAGGAGAAAATGCTGGTTACCGCATCTTCCCACAACGTTTTCTACAGTCTTCTCTCTCAGGGCTGTTAAAAGTCGGGATTGTTTGGGAAAGGGTTGATGTCATTCTAACAGAATCTGTCTATTTAGTGAAACCTACGGTATCTGCTGTTTTCAGTAATACATGAAAGTATGTGTAACTGAAGAACATATCAACTATGAATATTGCTCGGGTAGTTTTTT